>CM031382.1:3224528-3304833 GCA_018290095.1 Polypedilum vanderplanki | reverse complement strand
GAATTTATCGCAAAAAAACCCCTTCGAAGGCCTTTCTCGCGCCACCCTCGTCAGAATAGAGAGAAAAAAGTTTTTTCTTTTTATAGCCGTGCCCTGGTTTTTTTCCTTTCGCTTGCTTTGTTATCAAAACTAATCGATCTCCCTTTTTTCACTCTCTTTAGTGCCGCTTAGCTATTTTATGTTAAACACTACGCGATTTTTTTCCTTTTCAGAGTTGGAATTTTTTTTGATGGAAAAAAGAATTTTTTGAATTTTTTATCTGAAAAAATTTTCCTAAAAATTAAAATTCAACGTTATTCTTGTGCTCAAATTATAAAATAATTTTACAAGGTTTTCAAAAGTAGAATTTACAAGTGTTTGATTATAACGACTTTTTGAAGTTAAAAAAATTACAGTTTTAAAAAATTTAAATTTTTTTAAATTTCCGATAAAATTCTTTTTTATAATTAATCATAAATTTTTTCAAAAATAAAAAATTTGTTTTTAAAAATTAATAAAAATTTCAATAAAATGTTTGAATTGCGTTCTTAAAACATAACGTTTATTTTCCAAATTTTAAACAAGTTTTATTTAAAAACGTTTTTTTTTAATAACAAAATAAATTTTTAAATAAAAATGTTTTCTTTCCACCTCTGTTCAAAACAACGAAACAAAAACACTTTTTTCTTTCCCAAACTAAAAGCACTAAATTTCACTCCTTTTTCTTTCTTTTCTTTTTATTCTTTCTCACTTTGCTTCTCAGCTAGTTATTTTTGACTTTGGAATTAGAAAAGCATTGAATGAATAATGAAGCAGAAAAAGAAAAGTAGGAAGTGAAAATTTCGAGCTTGATTGAATATTAAAGGAAGAGAAAAGAACAGAAGGAGCATTTTTATGATAAAATAGAATCTAGTAGAAAGAAAAAAATGTTTTGAAGTGGTTGGAGAAATGATTGAAGAGTGTAGCGAATTTTTTGTTATTGTTGTGCTACTAGTGATTTTTTTATGTGTAATTTAGGTTAATCGAAAAAATTTTTTTAGAAAATTTTGTAAGATTTTTTAGGATCTAAAAATTTATTTGAATTCATTTGAAAATTTAAAACTCTTGAAAAGAACCTAAAATAAATTTTTAAGTCTTCCCAAACACACATGTATGTTTTCAACTTCATCAACCCTTTTATAACTCTTTCAAAAATTTTATTTCACATTTCAATTTAAAGTGACATGAAAGATTTTATTATTATTTCAATTTCACATAATTATAAACCAATTTAATGAACCCCAACCGCATACAAAAAAAAAATATAAAAGGGAAGAAGTAAAAGACAACACATGAAGGAGTTAAGCATGCATGAAAGTGGATTGAAATCTCATCATAGACATATACATTTAAAATTTGTGTCAGTCAGATTAATGAAAGCAAAATAAAGGCATTTACATGGCACATCTGTCACATCCACCATCACTACCACCAAAGGCATTTCTCAATGGAAAAGAAAACAGTCACAAAAAGGGTTCAGTAATGCGATCACTCGCAATTGTATTCATTCATTCGCTGCTGCCTTTTGGGAATTAAAGTTTTGGTAGCGAAATGCTAGTTAAAACGGGAAGAAAGAAAAATTGATGTTTAGTGAAATCAAGCGTCAAATTTTGATTTTTTTTTCTATTTTAGATTTATTTTAAATTATACAAGAGGGAATTTGATATTTTGTTTATTTTTTGGTTTTAAATTGATTATTGGAGAAAATTTTTATGAGTTAAAACAAAAAAATTTAGGAATGCCGCTTTTCTTGAAATTTAAAAACTTTAATAACGGCTTTTTAAAATTTAAAAAAAAATTCTTTAATTTTAAAGAACTTTTCATCAAGCAATTTAGAAAATTCCAAAAAATTCTAAATTTTAACCATTTGATTTTAATTCAAAAATCAAAAACTTTTGAAAATAACGACATTTTGAAATTTTAAAAGATTCTTTTTAAAATAATGATTTAAAACAGTGGTGATCAATCTTTTTTGAGTTATGGCACATTTTAAAATTGAATTTTTCTGCAGCACACCAAATCAAAATTTTGGCCTAATTTTGAATGGTTCTACTTGAATTTGAGAATTAAGTTTTTGTTTTCGCGGCACACAAGTTGGCCATTACTGGTATAAAAAAAATGTTTTTAATAATCTGAATTTATTTAAAACAAATTCAATTTATATTAAAAAACTAATTATTGAAAACACCACTCAACAAAATGACACAAAAAATAGCAAAATTTTATCCAACTAAGCATAAGAAAAACAGAAGCCAACATATTGTCAACGACTCTTTGTGTTTTTCAATTTAATAACATAAAAATCTGATTGAATCAGATTTTGTCGCGTGACTTTTCTTTATATTTCCCTGTTCACTGCTCAAATTTTCAATCATTAGAGATTCTTATCACTTTTTAATATGATATTCAATTGCATCAGATGCCTCATGCACGAACCCTCCCATTCTGTTGAAATGAAAAGAAGGGACATTAAATCTGTCTCAATGGCACGCGTTTGCATTCACGTGATTGTCCCTTTATGTGATGATGCTTCTTCAATACATCGTATGTGTGTATTTTAGAAATTTCCAAAATGTTCAGGGAATAAGACGACGAAAAAGAAAAATTTTTATTATCCTTGTTACATCTGTTTTACTTTAGAGATTTTTTCTTCTGAAGTGGAATTTCTATTGCAAAAATTTTATTTTCTTTTAATTTTTAGCGCCACAACATAACAATTCATAAATTTATTTTTCAAATTCTTATCAATCTTCCTCTCCATTCTACATTCTCAATTTTCTTTCTTATCTTTCATATTTTGTCTCTGTCTAATATTTCATTCTCAATAGGCATTGAAAAACATTAACAACCATGCCATAATTCTTCTTCATGCACCCCTGCAGTTTCACTCCTTTTGAATATGAAATTGAGACAATTTTTTTCCTCTTTCTTTATATTTGGATTTGAGTGAAAAATCTTTCAATTGATTGACGAGAGGGAAAAGAAAATTTCTGAAGAATGAAAACAGATTTTTGTCCTCATCGCAAGGATTCATTTGGGATTTTCGAGTTTTTTTTGTTCAACCCCTAAAGATGAAGCATTTTGCCCTCCCTAAAATTTTACTTTCTCCTTTTTATTCTAAATTTTAATGAGGAGTGAAAATCGACACAAGAATGACTGCATAGGACACACAAAAATTAATTCTCATTATTTCGATTTTGTCCTTCAAATGCCATTCAATAAATCTTTTTTCTTTCCTCCTCCTTATTGCAATTGCAAATTATGTAATATATAAATTGTTTCTGTATATTTTAATGATGCTGCTGTTGGTCTAAATTATGGTGGTGTTTGGTCAGTTGAGGATAATAAAATTTTCCACTTCAATTCACTGATTTTTATTTGCTTGTCTTGTTAGATTGGAATGAAAGGGAAATTTTTTTTGTTTATTTTTTCTTTGAAAATTTGTGAATATAAAATTTTTGATAGCTTTTAAAAGATTGTAAAATTTTGAAATAAAAACTAGCAAAAATCATTAAAAAACTTGCATTAAAATTATCAAAAAAATTTTACAAATTTGCACAAAATGTAAACAAAAACCTAAAAAATTTAGTTTCCATTTCCTTGGTAGAAAAATTTCCGAATTGTTTCAATTTTTCCCCAAATGCGGATAAAGTATTGTCGGTTTGCCGGATTTCAAGTCAATATTTTTGTATAAAAAAACTAATTTTTCTAAAGAATGTCAACTCTATCAAAAAATTACCAAAAGTTCAAACCTCTTGATATTTATTTCGTATTATCTTACTTTTACCTTTTTTATTTTCTTTATTGGAAGAGAAAAATTTCACTTCCTATTTTCTTCCAATTTTATTTCCTTTCAAGTGAATTTCGCATTGTTAACTATTTTTTAATTAATTTCCATAAACTTGGCAAAGTGCATTGAAAAACTAAATTTTTCAATTTTAAATTTGACCTATCAATTAATAACCATTTCTTCATAAAAATCTATTCTAAATCCAGAATTTCACTCAAATTTCCAAACGTTAACAGCAAATAAATAAAACTTCTCATATTTCCCTAAAAAGCAATTAAAAACCATTTAAAAAATTTTCACTTTCATAACAATAAAAATTTTTGTCTACCTTCAAGCAATACAAAAATGTTAACACTTTTTTAAACCAATGCATTGTGTCTAATTGAAGTCAATTTTAACTTCATCTTTCCCCATTTTAATTTTTATGTTGACTTCAAAACTTCATCAGATTTCCATTAATAACCATCAATTTATTGCAAATGCAAAAAAAGAAGAATAAAATAAAAACTTTTACTAACGAGGGTGAAAAAAAAAGTTTTTTTTTGCAATTATTTTTTGCTCTGTTTATAATTAGAATAAATTTCATTCTTGTTCACATTTTTATTTATTACGACTGCATGCACATGTGTGTTAGTTTTTATTATGTGTGGGGTTGTGAAATTGCCTTTGGCTAATTTTCCTACTCTGTATCATGTTTATCTCAATTGTTAAGGCGAGGGTCGTTGAATTTGTGTATTTTTTGCTCATTATTTTAGAAAATTATTTTTGTTTCTTTTGTGATTAATGAAAATAAAAAGTTAAAGTTTTTCTTTTTTGACATTTAAAATGAAACAAAAGAAGGCGGAAAAAGAACATGCAGAATCATGTTTAAAAAGATACAATGACTTTTCTGTTCTTTCTACTGCAGAAATAAATTGTCGCTAAAATCTGATTTTACATTTGTCATTGATAATGAGAAAAAAGTTTTTCTTTTTTTTCTGCTAAGACAAGAAGTCTTTTTTTTTGTGTAATTGCTCTTGTTTTTGTTTTGCTTTGTTAATTTAATTGGAAAAAGAAAATGAGAAAAAAAAGAAAGAAAATTATTTGGGCTGTTTTCATTTGTTGACAAGAATGATGATTTTTTTGTTGCTAATTTATTTAGGTCAAATTTTAATTAGTTTAGCAAGTACTTGAAATATCTGTGAATTTTTGGGTTATCAAAATTAAAAAATTTCACAATCAAATTAAAAACTTTCAAAATTTATCCAGGGCTATTAATCAATCTCAGAAAAGCGCAAGAAATCGCAAAAAACTCAAAAAACACAAGAAACCATTAAAAAAGCGCTATGTGAATAACCCTGAAATTTATCAATATTTCTGTACAAAAAATCTTTTGTATTCCAAAAATTTTATTTACTCAATTTTTTTCATCAAAAAAAAAAAAAAAAAATTTTTAATGCTATCAATATACATGCATAAGCATGTCACACTCAAAGGCTTAGTCCTCAAATGATTAATCATTAACAACAGTCTCTCAAAAATAATCTTTTTTTTCTAAAACAATAGACACATACACAATACAAGAAGGGAGAGTTTGTGCATTTAAATTTATTTATATGTGACAAAGGTTGACTTATAAAAAATAAAATAAATTGAAATGCAAATCCTCAACTTTATTCCTTTTTTGTGAAATTAATATTACAAAGTGTATACGATTAAAAAATGAAGGGAAAAAACAATTTGGGGATGAAATTTTTTTCTTGAATTTATGCACGTTCTATAAATACAAAAAAATTCTTTAATGGCAACTAATGATAAGAAAAAATGAAGTTTTGTATTTTTATCACATGTTTGACATTTAATTTAATGTCGTTGCCTACTGTAATGACTGAGATTTGTTTGTGTTTTGTCTACATGCATGCGTGGGCTTGTTTGCTTGCTCAATGATGATGATGTGGTGATTATGTATGTAAATTTTTGTCTCTATCGTCTGATTATTGCTTATGCAGTTGGTTGTAAGACATTGAGTAAATTTGTACTTTTCTACCTACTCAGATAGCATGAGTTTATGAATCTTTTTAAATATGAGGGACATGAAATTGAGGAATTATGGAAATTATAACAATGAGATAAAAAATGAATTATTTTAACAATTGAATATGCTATGGTAATTTTACTTTTTCTTCAATTGTTTTGAAAAATGACAAAAGAAATTTTTAAATTTTTTTTTTGACTAGTTCTACAAATTTTTAGGCGAAGACACATGATGACTTTTGTGACATTTAATTGATATTCTTCCATGTGACTAAAATTATGCCACAAAAAATTGTCATAAAACCTAACAATTTTCTACTCATAAATTTTCCTCACTATCAAAATTAAATTAAATTTTCTCACTCATTTATCGCTCTGAGCCAAACACTATAAAAAGCGATATACTAATTTTTTCCATTCCAAAAGAAAAAACTGCAGCTGGTGATGATGATATCATCGTTGATGCTGTCAAAATTAATCATAAAAGATGCATCATAAAAATTCAATTAAAAGTGCATCAATTTTATTAGCTATTTTTTGTCAGCATGCGTGTGTGGTGCATTTTATGATTATCAACAATTTGTTACAATGACATTTCATGCATGATCAAAAAAAAAAAGAATTCTCTTTCCACGTTTATTAACTTTAAATGCGAATGAGAAAAATTAATTAATAAATGAATAAAGAAGAAACAAGACTGAAATGTTTCCTTATTAAATGAAATTCAATTTTTATTTTTTCATTGTTATTGCAATTTAGATGGAAATAAATTCTTTTTTTATCAATTGCTGAATGAAAAGAATGTGAATAAAATATGAAATTTCTAGAAAGGAAGTTGATAAGAAAAAATAGAAATAAATTGCGCATTTTATGATGGAATTCAATTGACAATGATTTTCAAATTTATTGAAAAAAAAATATCAATTTTATCATTTTTAAAAAAGATTTGAAATATTTTGAGTGTCAACTTTTTTAAAATTTTTGGCTTTTTAAAATAATTGATAAATTTTCATTGCTTCCTTAGAATTTTAAAATTCCAAATTATAAACTAAAGTAATTTTTTAAGAGACCGGAAAATCATGATATGCAAAATCTCTGATTTTTTGCCTTTCCATACAAACCAAAATTTAATTTATAAAAAATCCGAAAGGTTTGCATGCCTTGAAAAAATAAAAACTTCTAATTAATTCAGCTTCTTTTCAAAAAATATCTAGGTCTGTGCACTCATAACTTTTCTGTGACTTTGTACTTAAAAATCGTTTTTTGGCTTCTTTTTCTTAAATGCACAAAACTGGATAAAAATTAATTTTCTTAGTCACTTGATTAAAAAAATCGATTGCTTAATCCAAAATGATCATAGCGTAATAAAATTGAAACAAACTGAACAAACATTTACAAACTCATCAGTAGCAATAACAGCAGCATTTGTTCTCAGTCAGTCATCTGACAGTAAATGAATGAAAATTGAATCAATAAATTAATTGTGATCGAAATAAAACTATGAAAATAATAAATGAATGGATAGAGAGAAAAAAGAGAATTAAAAAGATCATTAATGAAAAAGAGCGGATGTGTGGCCTGTGGTCTCTCTATACACACATATTTGTATTAAATTGAAAAAATATTGTTATTAATAATTTTTTACATGTTGTTCTTTGTTTATTCGGTTATGAGTCATATTTACACACATGTGTGTTAAAACTTTTTTGACATTGAAATTTTTGTTATCGTTTTTAAAAATTTGAGTTAATTGGACGTACACAATTTAAAAAGATGAAATATTTCAGTTTTATTAAAATTCATCAATTTAAATTTTAAAATTGTTATAAAAATTTTTAAAATTTATTTACAACATAAAAAAATAAAAAGTTTCTCTTCAAAAAAATTTGAATTTTAAATAACAAATGTTGATCAGTTCCGATGTCTAGCATGGACAACAATTGAAGTTTTACGTTGTCCACATAATCATTGTAAACTTAAAAGAGAACTACGATAAAAAGCAAAACAATTTTCTTAAAAAAATATTTGAAAAATTACAAAATTTAATTTTCTTAGCCTACATTGTAGAACAATTTATCTATGTAAGATTAGAGAGATATAAAATTCTCTTATACTAAACTCATACGCAATCCATTAGTGAATGATTTTTTTAATTAAAATATTTTTATTCTTTGTTCCTCTATCTTCTGACTTTAACTCAGTTTAATTGCTTTGTAGGGAATAACTGCTTTTTTATCATTTTTTTATGTGTTCACATATGTGTAAGTGAATTTATGAAATAAAAATGTTATGATAGTTTTCTTTAAATTTATGTGTAGAATTTAAAAGTTGAAAATGAAAAATTTTGTTTAAAAAATATTAAATTTGATATTTTTTCTTTTAAGACAAAAGTCTTTAATTTTTAAAAAATCTGAGCCAAATTTAAATTACCGTATTTTTTCAATAATTAATCAAAACAAAATTGAACAATTGTCTCTTTAATTATAATACAAAAGCCGACTCTCGAATTTCGAGGTAACACGATAGTGACAATTATCAATCGTCAAATGTAGTGAATTGTAGTTATCAGATGATAATTATAGGAAGTTGGGAAAAAAGATTCATTTTAGTAATTTTTACCAGAAAAAGAATCTTAAAATTTTCATTTTACATCTAAATATTTTCACAACCTATTTTTTCTACCAAACTATCTGAATAAAAAGAACAAGAAAAAAAATTCCCTAGAACAAAATGAAGATAGAAAAACTAAATTAACTTGTTAACTTTATTTTGTAAGTGAATCTGCCACACAGCGAGTAACAATAATAACTTACAGACTATCAAAAAAACAAGAGCAGAAAAAGAAAAAATAAACTTTTCGTAAAAAATTTTTTTTCTTGTTTCTTGTTACCACATGTGTGTTCTTTTCGTGAGTTACATTCAACTATTTTTTATATCATATCTTTTATACTAATGTGAAGTAATTAAAGCTCTCAGACATAAAACTTTTTTATATCATTCACAAATTTTTTTTTTTCATTTTTTTGAGAAATTAAAAGTTGAGTGAGTCACTGAGTAACAACGTGTGTGAGATCTGCCAGTCTGACATTTGTTTACATGAAAATTTTATTTTTCACTCTTTGAGCTCAAAAGCAGCAATTATGTGCGTAACAATAACAAAGAAAAGTCAGAAACTGATGCTGATGGAGAATTATGACGGAGATTTTTCAAATTGAAGAAGAAAAAG
Source organism: Polypedilum vanderplanki (assembly GCA_018290095.1). Classification (NCBI taxonomy): domain Eukaryota; kingdom Metazoa; phylum Arthropoda; class Insecta; order Diptera; family Chironomidae; genus Polypedilum; species Polypedilum vanderplanki. Next base: position 3,295,786 of record CM031382.1, on the reverse strand, counting down.
AAATTAAAGTAAACAAATTGTTGAGTGTCTGAATCAGAACTGAATGAAAAGAGTTTTAAATGATTCAGAAAAATCATTGTTTAGTTTAGAAATGAAGAAATAGAAGAAGTCAAGGTTGTAATTGAAAAATTTTCAAAATTTTCACGAAAAAAATGTTTTGTTGGTAATTTTTAGATTTATAAGAAATTTTTCTTGTTTTTCTGATTTTTTCTTGAGACCTATTTCAGTTTGCTATAAATTTTTATTATGATTAATTTTCTTCATTGGATTTCGTTTTAAAGCTATGATCAGTTTCGACTAAAATATATTTTAAATACTATTTTAATTTAAATCATTGCTTAAATTTAATCAGATTAGAGTTAATATTTAATTAATATAAATCTTAGGATTATATTATAAGTTAGGATTTATTTACCTCTTAATCGATTGAAACAAGTTTGAATTGAAAAAAAATGAAAGGATCTTCCATCCAGAAGAAATTGAAAAAAAAAACACCACGAGAACAAGATTTTTATCTAATTTAGTTTCAATTTAATTGTAGTTTTATGCTTTTCCTTTTAATTTTTTAAAATTTTGGTTAAATCATAACCATATGATTATTTTAAAATCAGCTTTATTTTAAATCCTTCGCATATTTCATTCTCTATATTTGTTTTAAGCCTGGTTTAAATTATAATATTAAGATTAAATTCAGATTAACTGATATAAAAGATCGGATTTAATTTTAATCCAAAGAAAGTTTAAATCCTTGGATTTATTTTCAACTTGCTTCGAAAAGCAATAGTCGGTTAGAAATTTTTTGTCAGCAAAGGCTAATTAGATATGTCATTCTTTAACAGTTAGCAGTCAATAAATGGGGCAATCATTTCACAACTGTCCTTTCAAACTTTTGATTCATTTTAATCTTTAGCAGTTTTATAAATCTCAAAATTTATTTTAACAACAGTTTTATTTCTTTCATTGCTATTTCTTCATTTCCAAAACAATAACAAAAAAAAATTATTATTCAATTTTCATTTTTGCTATTCAAAATATTTTTTTATATTCTTATATTACCATATCACATTTCACGTATAGACAAAAAAATTTCAATCACATAATCGACATGAAAATTGTGTGTCTCAATACGTCGTCGTGTACATTCAATTGAAATCTCAATGGTATTCATTACAAACTAACAAGACGCACACAATAAACAAAACGAAAAATAACAGATAGAAGTAAAAAAAAGTCGACAACCACACATGAGTAGCTAGCCGAAAAAAAATAGTTCAAATTGAAATTTGTTATGCCAATCAGATGTAAAGCGAACGAAACAAATTTAATCGTTCTTGAGAAATCCATTAGGCAGAAAGTACCACAAAACACATTATATGGTTATTGCCGACTGACTACTGTTGATGGAATTTTTTACTTCTTCTTTTATTAGCTTTGTAATAAAAAAACTCAAACTTGCTCTCTGTCTATTTCAATGAAGGCGGTCTCGAATATGATGAGTTTAAAAATTATTTTTTACTAAAGTAATGAGAGGATTGTAAAAAATGAAATAGAGAAAGTTGGCAGTAAAGAAGAAAAACATTTTTGTTTTTAATCGATTTTGATAAATTTATAAATTTTTTGAATTTTAAAAATTTCTTGAAAAAAAAAATTTAATTTGATGTAAAAAACTATAAAAATGATAAAAAAAAATCTGCACAAATAAAAAAAAATTTACAAACTTTTAGTCAAATTTGGTATTTTTGTAAATTTGTTTAGAAAAATTTCAATTTGGATAAAAAATTCTAAAAATGACAAAAAAATCTGCAATAAAAATTCTTCAAAAAATCCAACAAATTTGTTTCAAATTTTAATTTTTGATCTTATAAAAAGCAATTTAAAAAATTTATTGAAATTTTATTCTAATTCACCTCTAATTTTTCCACTCTTTTAATTTTCTTGCACTTTTTTATATTCTTCCCCTCTTTAGATTTCCTCTTAGGTTTTTATAATGTAAGAAAAACAAATTTTTTATGGAGTGAAATTTTTATTGTAATTTAAGTCAAAATTTTTCTTCCCTGTTCTTACTTTCAACATTTATCTTTTATTTACCCTCCACAATTGTTGCTATTTTCTTACTTGTTCATGTCTACGGTTTATTATTATTATTTATTTTTATTTTTACTCTCTCGTTTTACTTAAAAGAAATTTGTGTGCTTTTAAAATTTTTGGAGAAAAGAATTTTTCAAGATATTGCAACTTGTGTTATTTTTATAAACCGAATTTAATGTTAAATTGAAGAAAAAGTTCATTGACAATATTTCTATCATTACCTGGTTTTTCACAGATTTTCAAGAGTTTTTTTACAATTAATTGACGATAAGTTGAAAATGAATTTATACAAAGATTAAAAAGGAACAGTTTAAAGTCAAAATTTTTGATCGAATTTTAAATGTTTAGACTAATCAAAAAATTTAACAAATTTTCAAAAAAAAAAATTCATCACTGGTTTTTTTTCCCCTATCAAAAAAAAAAGCAAACATTTTTCCAATAAATTTTGCATTTTCGCACTCATATGTATGATAATGCACTCAATGACTTCATCTGACTTTTAAAATGTAAATTTTTTATCTTCACACTTTATGAGCGCTAAAAATTTACACACGAATAAAAAAAATATTTTCACTTTTAAATCGTTTAGAAAAAAAGAAAAATTTTTGCATATTTTTTTTTAGCAGCATCAAATTTCCATTTTTTTACCCTCGCATACCAATCTAAAACTCATCTCGTAGCATAAACATTAGATAAAGGTGAAGGAGGTGAAAAGTGTGAGTAGAACAACTTAGTTGAGATATCATCGAGGAAGTCAAACAGTAAATTTGAAGTGAACGCGACGAAGTCATAAAGTGAAATTATTTTTTATATTTTCTTTCTCTCTTTCCCTTACATCGCGCTCAATTTGCATTTTTTGATCTTTATTTCTTGTCAGTTATTGCCAACGATTTTTTTCCTTTTTCTTTCTTTGTTTGCCTTCACCTTCCCAACATCATGACACATTTATAATCGAAAAAAACCTCGGAACTGTATAAATAAAAAAGGCAGCCAAAATTTTTTTCTACTTTTCCGCATTTTTTTCTACTTATTGTTATCACCGTGCCATCATCATCATAAAAATTTTCCAACTTTTTTTTTTTTTTGAAATGAAAGAAAACCTTGATGAGAAAAAAATTTAAAACAACAACAAAAAAAGTAGAAAGTTGGTCTTTGGTGGGCAATAAAAAAAGATGACAGCAATCAACGCTGAGAATTGAGTTTTTTTTTCTTTGAATGTTTTCTTCGGTGTGTCTTTGAAAATGAACTAAAAGAAAAAAAATTATGAAAAATTTATTTTTGATTATGTAAATATGAAAGGTGGAAAAATATGATAATTTAAAGAATATTAAGAAACTAACCATTGGTTATTTAAATTCGGAAAAATCTTGAATTTGAAAATTACCTTTCAAAATTATTTTTCGTTGAAAATTTGCTAAGTTTTTTTAAAAATTTATAACTTTGTACAAATTCAACCAAAAATGATTGTTGATGTTTTATTTTAAAAAATTTTTAGTCAAAATATATTTTTTATCAAAAGTTTAAGCAAATTTTAGAACTCTACAAAATTTTAAGTGATGCAACATTCTTTAATGTCACACGACACTTCTTTTGTTTCATGTGACATGTGATTTTGTCGCTTTATGGAACATAACAAAAATATATGTCGTGTGACATTTTTTGTTTTATGTGATTTTTGTTAGTTACAACAAATGTTGCACAACAGATGAGTAACAAAATCTTCTGATTTTATGTTGATCTGAAAAAAATCAAATTTGCATAGTAAATTCATTTAAAACAAGAATCTATGTGATGTACTTAAAATGAATTTTTTTCAACAACAATTCTACAATTTGCTATAAATAGCATCAGAAAAAAATTTCAATTATTTATGAACAAATTTCTTCATTATTTTCTTATTCTAAATAATTAAATCTAACCATAATATCATTGACATACACATTAAGAAAAAAATCCTCAAGATTAATTTTCCAATTACGAGTAAAAAGAAAAGACTTGATGATGATGATGTCTAATTACGATGCTAGTCAATTTTTTCTTCTTTTTCGAACAAATCGTGTGGAAATAATTGAAAATTTGACAATGAGGTGAAAAAACAAAAAGGGCAATCATTTTTAGGTCATTATTGAGCGATTATGGAATTTAATTTATATTTTAATGACACTCGAATTAAATTCTGCCTACAGAAAGAGCAATTGAGATGGAAATTTTTTTTCTCTCATTTTCATTTGTTGTTGATGATTTTTATCTTTTATTTTCTAGTCTTTCTTTTTTAATTAAGATGAAAAAATAAAAGTTAATTGAATTTCGACAATTATTGGATTTTTTTGCTCTTCATTAATGAAAGTTTTTGAGGAGAATGAAAAAGGAAAAAATAAATCGCTCAATAATGAAAAATAGGAAATTAAGGCAGTGCTGCTATTCATAAAAGTTGACTTTTATAAATTTGTCTTTCGATTTAATACTCAATGCATAGAAGCTTTTTTAACTGTAGATTTTTAAGCATATAAATGAAAACTTTTAAAGAAATTTTCAAAAATGATTGTAATTAGATCAATTTTTATTCTCGAAATTTTTCCTAATTGAAAAATCTAGATTGAAGAGCTTGTCCAAAAAACATTTCAGATTTTTTCATTCTTGAAGAATTCAAAACTTGTACATTGACTAAAGGTCCGAAAATTCTAAGAAAAATTGTATTGAAATTAAGGGTTGTCTCTATCAAAAAAATATAAAAAATTTTCCCCAACCTTCGGTTGATAATAATTAAATAATTTTGAAAATTCCCGGAAATTCTCAATAATATTAAAAATTAGTAAAACATCCAAAAAATATTTTAATATAAAAATTAATGCAGCACTTTTAAGCTTTTAAAATTGTCTTAGAAAAACCTTGAAAAAAAAAACAATTTTTCCCATCGTAATAAAATTTATTCAACTTAATTTACGCATTAAAGAAAAAAAGCGACGCAATAATAAAAAAGGAAAGAAAAAAGTCAAATAAGTAGTATTGTATTGAAGTGGAAGGTAAGAAAGAAAAAAAATCCAATTAAGAGCGAAAAGGTAGAAAGCCAAGCAATGATGATGTTGATAATGATGATGAGCGAGCCAAAGGAGAGAAAGCAATTCCATTCAAACTCACATTCCTATTTGTGATCACCATATGCCGCCCACTCACGCTTTCCTCACAATGACAGGCAACAATGGCAATAATTTCCTCATTTTCTTTCTCTCTTCACTACTATCGTGATTATCGTCCGACTGTGAAAATCAACAAAAGAAATTTTCTCTTTCTTTTTCTTTTTTTCTTGCCATTGCTACGGCTTTGTTTTCTGATTGAAGATTGAAAGGCATAATGCTATTGAGCGGGTAAATTAGGGTGGAGAGGAAGTCTAGAAGGCTGATTATCGGTGAAGACGAAAATCCTTGTGTCAATAGTGATTCATTTTAGCTCTTTTTATGTTGTTTTTCATTTTCTTTTAGTTTTGATGCGAAATGAAATTGTTTTTTTTTCTTGCTTCTTCAGAAATTTTCCATCATTTTGATGAGAAATGGAAAAATGTTCTTTAATTAATTTTTAGTGCTTAATAATTTTGATTTGTATATGCAAAGTACTTTAAAAAAATTTTCTAGAACTACAGAATCAATTTTTAACTGCTTGTACTTCAAAGAATTCTTTTCTTATTTTTTTTTCAAATAATTTAAATTAAAGTTTCATTTCAAGAATTTAAAATTTCAAAACTTTAAAATCCTTTGAAGTTTAAAAAATAAAATAAAGTCATCACTAACATGTGCTTAAACAAGATTTCTTTCTAGTCTTTTCTATTTTTTCCTATTCACTGAATATTTTTATCTCTTCATCTCTCTTGAATAAAATTTTTCCACTCCTTTTCCCATTTGAGTGGCATCATTTCCTTCTTTCTTTTTTTTATTTCTAACTTCATCCCAATCACACCAACTAGCAGCACTAGTAGAGAAAAAAAGTTACAAGAAAGAAGAAAACTTGAATGACTTTCATGGACTTTTCTTTCTATGCAGTATGTGACTATCTCACTCATTCCATCGTATGTGCTAGTCAGTCATGACTGTATGAAAGAAAGAAACTTTTCTTAATTATTTTTATGAGATTTTTTTTCTCTTTCTCTTTTTTTGCGTGTTCTTCATGCAGTAGTAACAGTTGAAGCAGCAGTAAAGATAGAAAAGATAGCGGACTATAGTAAAGTTGGAGAGAGAGCATTGATATATAGTTGTAGGGAAAGGGAAGGAGATGATAGTTCATGTTTATGGCTTTATGATGCCTATTTACTATCCTTCAACTTACTACTACTGCTGGTCGTTGTCGCTTCATTGCTGCTACTGTTATCATTTGCTAGTCACACTGGAATCATTTACAGCAATTAATTGTCACTTGATTTACTATGCTTTAGGCTTTATTTTTTGTTAACTTGATATTTGTTGTTGACTAGAATGAAATTGTTGGAATGAGATTTGATATTAAATAAAATACTTACATGGGAATATATGAAGAAGGAAAAAGATATCTTGAGATAATTATCTATAAATGAAATATTTCCTTTTCTGATAGAAAATAGAAGGAAAATCTTTATAACGTTTTATTCGAAAAAAAAAAGAAATTTTTGGAAAGCAAAATTAAAAGAAATTTCCAGTCGTGGACACACGATTTTTCCGTTTGCTTCCTTTGCTCCCAACAGCTCCAAATTGTTCCAATTACTCTTTGATGCTCCAAACTGCTCCTTATTGTGTGTCCAACTCTGTAAATTTTGAAAATAATCAAAATTCTTTTTGCTAATTTGAATATTTTTTGCAAGGGATGAAAAAGTTGTTATGCAATACTTAATGAAAATTTTTATAATTTCATATGTTAAACTAACAATAAATTGACAGCAGTTAGTACAATTTGATTTTATTTTCTATATATTAAAGTGGAACAATAGTTTTAAAAACAGAGTCTGCAGCTTAAGTTTGTTGTCTTGTAAATTTTTGTCTGTCGCCAATAAAGTTAATTACCTATTTTAACATTGTTCAATGTTCATGCCTCATACAAAAAAGATGAAAAATATTTTTTTTAATTTTTTTATTTTGAAATCTCAGTAAAAGAAGCAAAATTATGATAAATTTGGATTGTCATCGCAAGCTCTTCTATTTGGTCCAATGCAGCTCGCATAAGCCAAAACATGAGGGATGAAACTTTGTTCAATTGTTCCTCGATAAAGATGTGCCCAAGGTCCAATTGCGTAAATTCCAACGTCCTCAGCTAAAAAAACCATAAAAGAAAAATTTTTTTAATTGGTGATTTTTAATAAAAAATGCAAAATTCAAAATCATTCTTGACACAATTAAAAATATTATTCTCTAACCTGCATGGGTTTCAGATGAAAGTGGAACTAAAGCTGGATATTCAAGTTCTGGATCAGTAATATCAATTGTTCGTGGATCAACACGTGCTCCATTCTGACGATGTTCATAAAAACCTTAAAATAAAGGAAAAGTTTTGATTGATTATTTTTAATTTTTCTTATCTTTTAACGTCGAATGATTTTAAAATTTTATCGCAGTAAAGTGCTTGATTAGTGATCAATGGAATTTTGGAACGTGCTCGGTGTTTACTTTTATAATCGGTGAATTACAGTTTGATGATAAAAAGTTAATTGATTGATTTGGAAGAATTAAAAAGTTTCAATTTGATAAAAAAGAAATTAAGAAATATTTTGGTAAAATTTATGGTCTGCTAACTGAGAATTTTTCAAGATTATACGCGGACAGACCAGAATTTTTCCAAAAAATTATTGATTAGTTGAACATGAACCTTGTCTGAATATTTTAAGCAATACAAAGAGAGTAGAAAGTCAGTCTGACTGCAGTTGCAAAATGTCAGTTTAGTTAGGCAACTGACAAATTGCATGCAGTCTCAGGATACTGCAATCAATTTTCTAACTCTATAGATCACTTATCATTAATGGACTTAATAATAAAAAGTAATGCCATACCTGGACCATTAGCATAAGAAAGTGTAAAGAATGGCATGCCGTCTTGTGTTCCTGATGGTGACAATCCAAAGATATTATTTCCACGATGCTAAATAAATTAAAAAATTATAAATAAAATTTCTCTATTATGAAGTTAGTAGAACTTACAGGATAACCAGCATAAGTGAAAACATGACTATGATCAGCAGTAACAATGACAATAGTTTCTTCAATATCAACAAGTTCAAGTGCTGCTTCAATAGCTCTATGGAATTGAATAGTTTCATCAACTGCATATTGTGCCATTGTTTCATGATGTCCATGATCAATTCTTCCACCTTCAACAAATAGGAAAAATCCATTTTCATTTGTGCTCAACAATTCAATTGCTTTTGTTGTCATTTCAGCAAGTGATGGCTCAAGATTTTCACGATTCAAGCGAGTTCTATCAATATTATAACTCATATGACTTCCATGGAAAAGTCCAAAAACATCGCCTGATAAATTTTCAGCTGTAACTTCCATCAATCTTTCCCGATTGTTTACAAAAGTTCGATTTGCTTTTGCTTCAAGCCATTCATTGATCAAATTTCTTCCATCACGACGACGACCATTGTAGCCATTTTCTTGTGTACCTTGTGGAATAAAACCACGTGATCCACCACCAAAAATTACATTTAAATTGTGACCAACTTCACCGTGGATCAATTGAAGTGCAATATCATCGATTGTGTTCGGATCACAACGGTCTACAATAATTTCATAATCATCTTCCCAATAACGACTTGCTGTATGTGCATAAACACCTAAATTTTTGTAAATAATTTTTTAATTTAGAATTTTTAAAAAAAGAAAAAAGAAATTTCTTACCTGCTGGACTTGCATGAGTGATTCGTGTAGTAGTAACAACTCCAGTAGCTTTACCAGCATCTTGTGCCCATTTTGCAATTGATTCAGTATATTTATTGCGATTTCCTGTATCTTCACAATCCATATATTTCATATTTCCATTAACACCAATTGTCATACTGTTGCCTTTTACACCAGAAAGATAGGCAGTTGCAGAACATGCTGAATCTGTTAATTTTTAAATTTGTAGACTTTTTAATGGAAAATTTGATAAAAATTTCAATTTTCATACCTGCTGTTTGTTCATCAACACAAAATGTTTTAGAACTTGCAACCCAAGGAAATTCTTCAAATTTTAATTGCATATTTTCATTTCCCATTGCCATTCTTGCAGCAGCTTAAATTTATTTAAAAAAAAAAACATTTTTTAATAAATTTTGAAAAAGATTCAGAAAAACTCTAAGATTCCAAATTATTTCAATTGCTTACCAACAGTCGAATGACCCATGCCATCACCAAGGAAAAATAAAATATTTTTGGCTCTTTTTGTATTTGGATATTTGCTCAATTGTTGTTCAATGAAATCTTTTCCTTGTTCCATCCAAAATTCTTTTGTCAATTCTTCAGCTCTGATTGCTTTGAATTTTTTATTCATGAATTCTTCATCATCATGGAAATCTGGATGCATTTCATTATCAGGAACGTCATCACTTTGAAATTGCTCGGTTGGAACTTTATTAGAATTTAAAGGACAGAAAATTAATAAATTTTAGTAAAAATCTATTTTTTGGAAATTTTTCTAATTTTTTTAATTTCAAAATTGCAACAATGTTTTAATGACAAAATTTACCATAATGATATTTTCTAGGTGTAGCAAGTACATAAAGTACCAAAGTAGAAAAGAAAATAACAAATTTCATTTTTTACTTCCAATCACTTCAACTTCAAATCAATGACTGTTCATTTTAAAATCACTCTCAGCTTTGTAATTTTTACAATCAAAAACTTTTAAGTTTTTATCAAAAAAATCCCATATGAGCGATAGGGTCTTAATACGCAAAAGATAAGAGCCATTTATTGACTTCATATTTAGCAAATTTCATTAAAAATAGCAAGATAAAAAAATATCAAAAGAATTTTATAATCAAAGAAATTTGTTGTTTTTAAAAATAAACAAATGTTTTTAGTGATGATAAAAAAGAATTTTTATTTTTAGGATTTATGACTTAAAATTTCTTAATTTTCTTAAATTGTAATTTTAATGGTTCATTTAGAATTTTTAAAACTAAAAATAGTAAAACATTTCTAAAATTTCCTTGATTGTTCTAAAACTTCTAACTTTATAAAAAAAACAAATTTTTATTATTTTCATAATTAACACAGTAAAAAAATTTTATAATTGTCATAAAGTTTTTGAGATTTGTCTAAATAAAATCAAATTCATTAGCTTTAATTATGACAGTTATAAAAGTTTTATAACAATAAAATTATTTTTTAAAAACTGACATAAAAAAAATTTATAACACTTGTAATTTTTTTAAGGTTATTAAATTTGACTTTATAAGGAAAAATCTCAATAATTTCATGCCAGTTATAAAACAGTTTTCTTTATGTATAACTTTCCATCATCCTCAACAACAATTATCGAAAAGCATGAAATTACAAGATAAAATTTTCTTTACCTATCATCAAAAATTAAGTTTTACCAAATAATGCCCAAAGGAGCAATTTTGGCTTGGCTTTCATGCAACTTAATGGTAAAAGTAGCATTAAAGCAATTTTTCATTAGGAATCATAGTTTTCTGCACCATCTTCACATAAACATCTACATGTAAGAGAGAATAATGAAAATGGAAGATGAAAATAATAATGAAAGTCACTTATTTAAGTAGCAGCAATGTCTCACTCGTTCTCTATGTTGCAAAAGAGAAAAAATGTTTTTTTTTCTTCTTCAATGTTGTCTTGTGTGTTTTTCTCTAAGGTGGATGGAAATGACTCATTAATAAAAGGATTATTTTTATGATGATGATTATTATTATGATTGTGGGCAGCTAGTCGAGCGTAACATAGAAAATGACTTTATATTGCTTTATCTGCTGTTCTAGTTTTCCTTGGTGAAAACATTTAAAGTTGTTTTTATATTGTTAGAAAAATTGGTAAAAAATAATACCAAAATGTTGGTCTTTTTTGGGTGAATTAGTTAAAAACTTTTAAAATACAAAAAATAGTAAATTTTGCAATTTTTCTTCCATTAATCTGAAATTTTTCCTTCTCCTTCCTACTCAATTTTATTTCTTATCAATTGTGCACTTCTCAATGTCAAATCCACACTTCAATAATATTTTTTTTCACAATTAAATGCTTAGCAGAAAAATAAATTGCCATTAAAGAAAAAATTTCTTCTAACCATCGTCATCCTCTTAACTTATTATCCAAATTTAATGTCATTCCTGTCCTTTAACGAGAAAAAGAGGAAAAATCTACCTTAACTTTTTTTCATATCCAATTTCACGTTCGCATACCTTCACAGCATGAGAGTGACACGTCATCATACAAAAAAAGCATACCTTCACTCGCACGCACAAACACAGCAGAAAAAAATCTCACTAAATCCATTCACATACACACTTACACATGAAAATCAACTTCCGGAACCAGAAGAAGTAAATTGTAGTCCATTTTCTGCACATATACCGGATATGAAAATTGAGAAGCTCTTCAGATTGCTGTATATGGGAAAAAATATTATTTCTATTTTTGTGCTGCTGTTTTTGAAGTGCTAAAAGCTGCTGATCCCTGGGAAAATTTTTTAACTATGAAATTAAATTTTTTTTTAAATTTCTAAATTTTTTACTTCAAAAATTTCCAATATCAATTTCTAATTTTTGGTTTTTTAAAAATCAATTTTAAAAACCTTCAACATCGTTCTATACTTGAAATTCAATTAAATTTTATACTCACAAATTTTTCTCATATATGATCTCATTCACCCACTTTTATTTTCAATTTTCAATCCCTCCTAATCAACCCATCAAAACCTCAAATTCAATATCATTGCCTTTTATAAAAATTTTTTTTTCTTAATTTTCTAGAAAGAAGCAAAAAAAAAAGAAATTTTCACTTTTTCTTTGCTTTTTTCCAATTCTACATGAATGAATAGAAGAAAGGTGAAAAAAATTTTAATTAAATTCGCTTTGAGAGATTTTTTTCATTTAATTTCTCAAAGCATCAAATCGAATGATGAAAGTATATGTAGGTGGGTGTGATAGAAAAAAAGCAAAAATTATTGAAAGAGGTTTTTATGGGGTCTGTTTGAATGTTATAAAAAGTGAAATTGTGAAGGTTTGAGCTGAAAATTTAAAAAAAAAAAGTTTGAATTTTTTAAAATATTTTGTTATTTTTCTTGACAAATTTAATTTTTTTAACGTATTTTTGGTAAAGTTTGAACATTTTGACAATTTTTTGAAAAATAATATGTTTTGGGAATTTTTAAAGACTTTTGATGATTTTTAGATTTTTGAACTTCAAACTTTTTTTTTTTTTGATTTTATTGAAAAAGACGTTAGTAATTTAAATTTGAGCATTTTTGCAAATTTTTTTACATTTTTTTTTTCATTTTGAACCTTGAGCTAAAATCATCCTTTACATAAATCACAAACAAATTTCTTCCTCATACAAGGCACAATCACAAGAAAATGAAGCGTTAGCTCGATAATCAATTTTGTGATTAAAAATCCAAACTGAAGCACCTCAAGAGCAGTTGAAGAAAAATAAAATTATTTTTCTGTTTGATAAGCGAAAAAAAAAATTAAAATTGAGATGAGAAAGAAAAAAATTTCATTTCAAGTGATTTTAATCTTCTTAAGATTTTCTTTTTATTTTACTTACTCAATTTCTACTCTTTTTACGCTTGACAATTTTGATGATGAAGAGAAAAAAATTATTTTCGCCTTTTCTTCTTTTTATGATAAATAATTAAATTTTATTTTCAATTAATTTAATTTACTTTTTTTCTTTGTCTATTTGCTAGGCTTGAAAGTGATGACATAGAATTTAATTTATGTTTATCTCTTATGGCTTTCTATTATAAGGCAAAGAAGTAAAATTTTATATAGAAAAGTTCAGTTAAATTAAAATAAACTTTGAATGTTTTAAAACTTAAGTTTTTTTATTAAAAAATAAGAGCTACCGAATGTGAACAAAAAAATCTAAACAATTTTTAAAAATCGAAAAATTTAGTCGAAGTATTGCAATTTTTACTGTTTATTGCGCATCAGTTTTATTGATTCTTACGTTAAATGGCGATTTCGTCTTTAATACTTGAATCATAACAAAAAATTAAGAAAGTTTTGATAATTTAAATTTACCTGTTTACATTTTGTTGTTTTATTTTTCTTGTATACTTGAGACGAATCGAGAATTTTGCATAAAAGTCTGAACCTTGAAAAATTTTCAGAATAATTTTTTGAACTTTATCAGATATTAATAGAATTTGGATCTTTTGTTTACAACTCTGTTAAAGGGAAAATTTTATTTTTTATTATTATAATTTCATAAACAAAGTCTAAAAATTCGCACATGCATAAATCGAAAAATATAAGAAAAATTTTCTTAGAAATTCATTACTACTATGAAGATACTACCCACTCACATAGTCATATATATGCTTGTATAAACTTTGTCTGCAAAATCTGTCCTTTAACCTTTTTTCCATCATCATATTCTCCCCAATCCCCTCAAGCTGCACACATACAAATATAGAAAAGCTAGATGATAAATTGCCATTTGACATTTTCCGTAAAAATTGAAAAAAAAGAGAGAAAAAAATTGAAATTGAGATTTAATAAAAAAGCAGCAGCAGAAGCAGAATCATCCCATATAACCCATTCACAATTTCTCTTCTTTCTTTCTTTCTGGCTCATATATGAACGATAAATGTGAGCACATGCAGGAGAGTAGAAAAAAGGGTTTTTTTTATTTTCAAGAAGATGTAAGTCCTTCAGTGTCTTTTGTTGCTTGCTTGCTTGCTGTTAATGTTCAATAAAGTGAAAGATAGTGAAAAAAAGAAAGAGTTCAATAAAATTCAATGAAAATTGGCTTTTAATATTGAGAAATTTTTTTTGCCTTCGATATATTGGAAAATTTCTTCTTTATAAAAATCAAATTTCTTTTTAAAATTTTAGATTTTCTAAAAAATCAAAAATCAAAATTTTTCAAAATTCAAAAAAAGCAAAAAATTTTTTGAAATTTTTTTTTAAAAATAAAAAATCGTTGAAAAACAAAATTTTATCCAAACAAATTTCGCTTTCAAAATTGTTTTTCCAAAGAATAAAAAGGAAAAAAATCGATGGTCATTTGCAAGCCTTTTTACTTTTACGCATGTAAGTAGAAAAGTAAACTGCAATAATCCACTTCGTCTTATGCTCAAAGCAAAAATTCTCAAATTGTGTCACAAGCACAAAAAAGAATTTGTATTTATTTATTGGATTTATTCGAATTTGAGTTGGATTTTACTAAATGCCTGAGTGGACATCGCTTTATTGCAACTTTTAAGTCTTTTATGTCAGCAAAATGAACAAGAAAAGACAATTTTTCCCTTTTTTCTGCTTGAATGTTCATTCATTTATGGATAATCGATAATCAAAGGAGAAAAAAGATAAAGGTTTATCTAAAAAAAATTCTTTTTGTAAACTTCTTGAAATATCAAGATAGGAAAAGGAAAAGAAAGCAAAGATAATAAAAATTTTTCAAAGGACATAAAAATTGCGTTTTGGAAATTTTTCTTTAAAAGATGATTCAATTTTCGGAATTATAAAATATTAAGAGTTTATAAATTTTAAAAATTTGTTTAAAAGAAAAATTTAAAATTAAAAATATTTTATTTAAAAATTCAAAAAATTTTAAATTTTGTAAACTTAAACGGTCACTGAAAAAATAGAAAAAACCATTTAATTAAAAATATTCAAAACTTAAAATTTCGGTAAAAATAAAAATTTAAAATTCAAAAATCTTTTAAAAGTTTGACATTTTACCATTGAAACAAAAAGATCGAGAATCTTTAAAAACCTTGAAAAAAAATTTTAAAATTTTAAAATAAATTGAAAAATTTAAAAACAATATAATAAAAAATTATAAAATTGTTAAACTTTAAATAGTTTAAACTAAAAAAAGCCGTTAAACTAGAACAATTTTTTAATATTTCTTCATTTTCACCCCTGTAAAATAAATATACAAGAATAAACAAAAAAAGAGAAACAGTTATGATGACATACACATGATGGAGAAAATAAGTCTAAAAATGCTCATAAAAATTAATTTTCTTCCTTTTTTTCATCTCAGTTTCATTTAGATGAGACATTCAGGTAAAAAAAGATGTGTGTGTGCGATAAAAAAGGGATGAAGAGTGAATGAGCGTTTCATGTTTGCTTACTCTTATCATTTCTGTGTCATCTGTGACGACTGTCAAGAAAGATATCTGCTGATGCTATTTAAAAAATTCTTTAAAATGAATCAAGGAAAAAAATGTCATGTATGTTGGACACATGATAAATTATGTATGTAAATAAATTAGAATAAAATGAGACACAATTTTAAGAAGCATCTGTCTATGATGGCTTAAAAAGAAGTGTTGACTAATTGAAATTGTTGAATTTTTTGATAGATGATTATAAATTTTGTTTCTTGGAAATTTTTCTTTATTAAATTTTTGAGAGTCTGAATAGTTTTGAATTTTAGTTAATTTTAATTGTTTTTAGTTACTTACTTTTGAAACATTTTCTAACTCTGGAATCTTTTAAAGAAAATAGAAAAAACTAATTCGGTATTTATCTACTTTAATAAATTTTCATTTCCATTAATTTTTATGAAATCTCAAAATTTTCTTTTCTAATAAACCAAAATTAAATCAAAAACTTTCCATTTCTTCCTCCCTAATCAAGAAAAAAGTTTAATCAAACTCAATTTGATAAAAATTAAAACTGAAAATGATCATGATTAAAAGTTTACTTAATTTAGTCACATCTTTTTCCTCCATCAACTTCCTTTTTCCCTTCTTTTACCTGTCTGTCATTTTTATATTTTGTATTTATTTTATGTGCATCCTTCCATCTTCAAGACACAATATCTATAAATCGTGAGTGGAATTTATTAAATAACAAAATTTATTGCGATATGTCGAGAGAAATTGAGACGCAGCAAAAATTACATTCAAAAAATAAAGTAAAGTCAATGACACTTCACTGCACATACTCACAATTTCACTTGGACGAGGATTAGAAATGAAGAAGAAAAAAATTGCTCATAAAATAATACGATGTGTATTAGGAAGTGCACAATTTATCAATAGTTCAACTTCCAGCATCGGATTTTCTTCCTTTCTCGCTTTTATAAAGTGAACGGGATTGGAATGGATAAGAAGATTAGAGAGAAGAAAAATGTAAAGAATTCCGTGCAAAAAAGGGAAGAAAAAAATTAAATTAAATAAAGATGAACTTTGAGAAGTGAATGAGACTAGTGGTATGAAAAAAAATAAAAGAAAATGCGGTGGAGTGAGATTGAAAATACTGTAAATGTGGAAAAAATTTTTCCAATTCCCGGGAATTGAGAATTCCGGGTGTTATGTAGTAGAAAAAGGTAATCAAAGTAATGTGCTGTGGTCATTTTTAGTGGGTAGAAAATTTTCTTAAGAGTTGAAATTAAATATTTAATAGAGGATGGAAGTATAAAAATTATTTAATTGGAAGTTAGGAATTATCAAGCAACATTCAAGTCATATTTAAAAAAATTACACACTATGGTTGAAAATTTTGCAACCAATGACTATGAATGAGCTTCATAACCGGTTTTAGGTAAATAGTCAAGCTATAGGTCAATTGCAACAATTTGACTGTTCCACGATTCCACAGTAATCAATTTATTCACTGAATTATTGTTTTAAAAACAATTAATTTAAAATTCACAAGAAATTTCAACAATAAAGTCTTAAAATGAATTTCCACGAACAATTCATAACGTCATCATCATAAAAATCAGTAACCATATGAAAATAAGCTCACATCATCATACACAGTTGACTAACTGAACAAGTTAAATTCACTCATGGAAGTCACGTTCTAAAATCGTAAAAAAATTGAGTCGTTGACAACAATGAAAAGGAAAAAAAACGCGCGCGACTCAAAATTTACATAAAATGTGCTTCAATGTTTAAACTCAACTTTCACAACCCGCGCACAAATCATCCTGAACTGAGTTCTTTGATTGATGCCGATAAGAACCGAAAACAACAAAAAAAAATATTTTCAGTGTTTTGAATAACAATAAGTGATGGTGGTGAGGAAGAGGCAACAGAAGTAATAACAATAAGACACTTTTACGACTCACAGCCAAATAATAATAACAACAACAATCATCACATGCCCATGAGACGCTAAAAGAATAATAATAAATTTTTTCCTCTCCTCATCATTCTAGTAAGTGCCATCGCGCATAATGGGCATATAAAAAAGGCCAAAAATTTACTCAAAAATCTTTTTACCTGAAACATTTTTTCTTCTTTGAAGTATCTTTTTTTGTGTGTTTGTTTAGTGATGAAGGTTATTAAAAAAAAGATTTCTTTTACTTAGCGCCACACACAAGTTATAGAAATTTTTAGGGTGCAATTATTGCACCTATTTTAAGGAAAAGGAAGAATTTGTTTTAATGGATTTTTATGAGAATGAAATAAATTAATGATTTTTTTTGAAGGTTGTGTGCTAAAATATTTTGACATAAAAAAAAATTTTGTTAATGTGTTTTTAAAAAACGTAAGAAGCTAAACATGCTATTAGAAATTGAAAAATTGTTAGAAGAACCTTATGTTTATTTTATAAAAAGTTAGACTAGTACAGAGGTTTATGATTTATTCAGCTGTGTTACAGTGTATTTAGCTGTATGTGACGATTGTCTGAAAAAAATCTTTATATTTTCTTTTAGCTACCGTCTTCCCTCGAATAAAAGAGCCGGCTCTTGTATTCAAATAAAAGAGCCATTTTTGAAATAACGTATATTTTTACATACTAAAAATAAACAATGACTCAGCAAAAAACGTCACCCTTGAAAACAAGAGCCGGCTCTTTTATTCGAGGGAAGATGGTAGGAGTTTGCAAATTCTCAGGAGTATTTCCGATTTATTAACCAGCCGATTCAGGCATGGACGCACGATTTTCCTGATTGCTCCCTTTGCTCACAATTGTTCCAATTATTCCGAATTGCTCCTGATTGCTCCAAAATGCTTCAATTACTTTTTTATGCTCATAATTACCCTTTCTTGCTCTTTTTTATGTGTCCACACTTGGATTTTGACTTCAAGTTTAAAAAATGTAACCAAAAAACCTTATTTTTCTTCGGTAGTCACTGCATATTTATTAT
The DNA here is from genome assembly GCA_018290095.1 of Polypedilum vanderplanki. Taxonomy (NCBI): domain Eukaryota; kingdom Metazoa; phylum Arthropoda; class Insecta; order Diptera; family Chironomidae; genus Polypedilum; species Polypedilum vanderplanki. Next base: position 3,277,461 of record CM031382.1, on the reverse strand, counting down.
AAAACTACATAGATAAAAATTTAACATTTTAAGGATTTGAATCTTTGTGTTTCACTAAAATTTTCTAGCAAAAACAACACAAAAAAATTAAAAACAGCTGGTCGATGTTTTCAATTTTAGTAAAAAACAGGTGTTTTTGCAGATGCTGTTAGTTGTAATTCATAATAAAAAAATTTCCTTAAAATGTGGCAAAATATTGAAATTGTTTTAAATTGCAATAAATTCTAAGGAATCTTATTACATTATAAGAATAATCAAGCACACTTTGAAAAACATATGACAGTCATTGAAATATCAACTTAGAGTTTAATTGGTAATAACATCTAACCAAAATCAGGTGTTAAAATCTCGAATATCAATGAAGCCATTAATGTATCACCAGTTCACTGTAACACTATAGAAAATTTTAGCTAAATCATCACTATCGTGAGAAACCTTACTTGTATTTTATAATGCGTTCTTAAAACACTTCACTTTATACTATTATGCAAACATCTTAATTTAAAGTAAATTATGTCACTAAATATGATAGATCTGTTAATAAAATGACGATTTTTATTGTTTAAAATACTTAAATTTCAAAAATTTTAAAAAATTCTGACAATTTTAAACATTTTTAAGGAATGGAAATAAACCGATTGTAGCAATTTTTAGAAATTTTAGTGGTTTTTTTGCCCAATCGCATTCGTTTCAATACCTTGGTTAATTTAAAAAAAGAAATTTTCCATAGCATAAATTTAAAAGACTATAAATAATTTTTTATCTACTAATTTTTTTTAATAATCAATGAACTCTTGTTGTTTAAAAAAATCTTCACACCTTAAATTCACTTCATTTATCTCTTACAAATAAAGACTTTATTAACATCAAAAAAGAGAAACAAAAACATTACATTGTCTGTAACTTTGCACGCACAAAGTGTACGTGATGAGTCAAAAATAATGCCCATTTAGTGCACTGTCTTAAGATATGTGTAAAAAATATTTTTATAACTTTTCTCACTCCATTGATTTAGTATGATTTTTTTGATACAAGTCCAAGTCAATGGATTCCAATCAGGTCGAAAACGAAAGAAAATTCTCATGTGGATTTAAAAAGGAATTTCTTAGGGGTGAAATGTGTTGCAATTTGCAGAAATTACTGAATTTGCTCTAACTTGAAGTTGCATGGAAAATATAAATAAGTAAATGGTCAAGAAATGGAGAGAAATTGAAAGGGGAGAAAAGAAATTTTATTTATGGAACTTTAATAAAAAAATGTTTGTTTGTTTGGGATTTTTTGGAATTGTTTATTTTTGGTAAAAATGAAAGAATTTTTTGGAAGTTTCTTAAGAAATTTTTGTCATGTGTGATGATAAAAAAATTAGGGTATTTTAAGTCAAATTTGGAATATTCTTAATTTTTCACAATTTTAAAACTTTCCAAATAATTTTTAAATTGTTAGAAATTTTTAAAAATCTTTTTCAAATTTTAAAACTCTAATTTTTTTTCAACTTTTCTTTAAAATTTTTATTAAATTTTCTTTATTTTACATTTTTTTAATTTTGAATTCTTCAAAAAAAAATTCTCAAATTCATATTTTTCTTGTCACTTTTTGTCTTACAGGTTGTTTAATAGACGGGCCACAACAATCACATATAAATGCACCTGAGGTGCCACCAAGAAACCCAACAATGAATCGAATGAATGGAAGAGTTCAAGGATTAGCCAATGACTTAGACATGGATTTTGAACCATCATGTTTAGTAAGAACACCATCAGGAAATGTCTACATACCTTCCGGAAATTTAAGTGAGTGAAAAAAATTTTAAGTTTAACAAAAAAAAGGCAAAAAAATTATTATTGTTTTCCAAAATTTTAAATGTGACTGATTTTTGTGTGAAATCTTCTTGATTTTGTAATTAAAATTTAAAAATAACCGGAAATAAAAAAAAAGTATCAAGGTAATCAATTTTGTGTTAGATGGGTGAGTCAAATTGCTTTTAAAAAAATGGTTTCTTTAGAAAAAATAAAAATCTGGATTTATTTATGCAAAATGTTTGATTAATTTTCCAAAAACATTTCTAAAAATAGTTTCTATTTTAAAAAGTCACATTGAAATAAAACTTCCTACACAAAGTTCTTGCTTCCTTTTCTACCTACATGATTGCTCTCTTATCATTTTTCTTTCACCACTACCATCATTCAGCAGTCCAAAAGAATGAAAACCTTGCAAATAAAAAAAAGTTTTCTTTCTCCTACTCTTTTTTTAAAGAAAATTTTCGCTTCTCAATCAAAAAAAATTCCTTCAAACTCATACATATACAAAAAGTGTGTACATAAAAAAAGAAAAAAGATGAAGAAGCAGTGATAGCTACCAGTAGAGCAAGCAAGCAAGAAGAGAGAAGGAAAAAAAGTTTTCTCATTTCAATTTAAATGGATGTTGGATGTTGTTTGGTGAGGAATGTAATTACTTACAATTCAGGAAACTTTTTTCTTTTTTTCTTCTCCTCTCTGTCTATTCAACTCATAGAATAAAAAAAGAAAAGAAAAAAGTTTGTTTTTGTATGTTGCCTAAAATAGAAGAAAAATTAAGTTTAAATTTCTTAAACATGATGAAAATTGAGAATATTTGAAAATCTTCATATTCTTCAATTTATTTTTAACCTTTTAAATTTTTAAAAATAATTCTATATAAAAATTTTTCCTTCATCCTCTTCAACATAAACTCAAAATAATTAAAGTAAATTGCTCCAATTTAGCAATCACCATGACTTCCTTATTGCAAGCACAGAAGCCTTTAGTTAGCAATTTTTTTGCTTCTATCATTTTCGCATCTGCGTCACATTCACACGCGCTTCTAACAGCTTCCTTTTATTTCCTCAATTTCAATTTCTTTTCAATGATTATATTTTTGCAACAATGCGGAAAATCTATTTTTTTTTTCATAATAAAGAAGGGAAAAATGATACGAAATAGAACGCATTTACAGAGTCATACATATATGGAAGGATGAATAATACACACACGTACAGGATGGAAGTCATCATTAAATGATACACGGATGAAGTGATGAAAAACTTTTAATAAGAGAGAAAATTCTTTTTTTCTATTCAATTCAAAAGCGTGGAAATGGAAGAAATAAAAGAGTGAGAAAAATTGAAGATGAGACAAAGTTTATTGTTGAGTAGTCAAAGGGACAGTTATGATGATGTTATTGCTTTTTATTATTATGGGAAGAATTGGAAGGAAAAAGGACATGAAAATTATTTTTTTATTTTTTTTTTTTTTGTTTAAATGAATTGAAAATTGTGAAAGAAAAAGTTATTTTAAATTTTATCCAGGTGCTCTCATTTGAAGCACAAATTCTTTGTTAATAGATCGAACTTTCAGAATTTAGGAATAATAATGAAATTTTATTCCATATTCTTGTACACATTTTTCAAAATTTGAATCGAATTCTGGTTTTTAGTAATTTTAAAATTTTGAAATTTTAAAAAATTATTGTTAATTTTTTAAAAAGTTTCAATTCAACTCAAACAATCAATTTGATTAAAAATTCAATAAAAAATCATTTCATCATTATTCATAAGACATGCCTATTACAAAATCATTCGTGTGATGACAACAATGATGATGATGATAATAATAATGATGATGAGTCGCAGCAGGAAAATGAGACTTGATTACATTCCGTCTAGTTCTGTCTGTGTTTTCAACAGACTGTCAGTCGTTTACTTTTGTTGTTGTTATTTCAATATGAAAATGAAAGATGAAGTAAATTTGTATTGAAATAGATGCACATGAGACTAAAATTTCATTTTGTACTCTACATAAGGGGCAAATTGAAAATTTTAGATTTGTGTGAATTGAAAAGGGTTTGAATAAATTTATGTGTTGCAGTTCATTGCAATTATGCAAATGCTTTGAAAATCGGAATTTTGTGGTGTAATGAAAATATGGACGAGATATGGAAATTTTGCCTTAATTTTATGAATTTATTAAAATGACTTTTAGTGAAAATTTATTTTGATTGGCTTTGGTAGGATTTGAAATATTTTAAACTTTAATAAAACTGAAAGAAAGTTTAAACTTTTATCTAATAAAAAAATACGTTGGAAAATTTTAAGTTATTATTTAAAATTAAAAATTAAAAAAAAATTTTAATAAAAAAAAACAAAAAGTTTCAAAGTATGTAAAAAAAATAAAAAAATCATTTTAATGATATGAACCGGAAAAAGAAAAGAGAGCAAGCAAGGCACAGACACATGCAATGTCAATTCACAATTTTTTTTCTTCACTCTCTCTCACTCTATATGTCGATGTCTTCATTAGTGTGTGTGCGTCTGCTGCTTCCACGACTTTAACATTTTCCCTTCTCTTGTTGTTGTTGCTGAATTGCAAAAAAAAATTAAAGCACAAGGAAAATTTTTTTTCATTCAACTTTTTTTCTCTTTCTGTCCCTGCTTTTTTGCCTGCCTCATGCTCTCTGAACCGTAAAAAATTTCATCCCCTGATAAAGTTATGTTCTCTCTCAATTTCTCTCTTATTTTTTTATATCTGTGTGAGTCATGGCATGTGTTTCTACATAAGATTGCAGTTCTGTACTAAAAATTATTCCTGAGCGAATTGGAAGTGATTTTTTCTTTCACTCTCTCAGTCGTCAACAATAACTCAAAGTGTCAAGAAGGAAAAAAATTTAAATCCGGGATTTGTGGAGAAATTTTTTTCTCTATTGTAAAGTGCAAGAAAAAATTTCAATTTTATGCAAGAAATTTGAAAATTTTGGATTTTGTGAATTGAAAAGGTTGAAAAAAATTGATGAAATTTTAAATTTGATGAGAAAAATTTGAAATTTACAAGAAAAATGTTCAAAATTAAAAGGATAAAAAATTCTTAGAGTGAAAAATTTTTCATATAAAAGTGTAAAAATTTCTTATATAAAAAAGTGAATAAAATAAATAGAAAAAAATTTCATAAATAATAAAAATCAATCAAGTAAATGAAAAAAAATGAAAGAAAATTTCTTAGAATGAATTTCTATGGTCAATTTGTTAAACAATTTATGAGAAAAAAATCTTTTTGAGTGTCTTAAAGAGCTGTTATTACGACAATTGACTTTCTCAGTCTATTTTAGGAAAAAATTTCTTAGAAAATTGTCAGATTTGTGTTGGTGGAAATGTTAAATATGCTCAATTATTTATAAGAAAAATGTTTATCGAATTTGTTGTGAAATTTCATGAAAAAATATGATAAATATAGAAAATTAATTTTTCTGTGAAAAATTATAAAATAATTTCTAATAAAAACTCAGAAATACATTTGCCAAAAAAAATATATAAAAATGATTGATTTGGTGACTGAAAAAAATTGAATTAAGAAATTTTATAAATTAACATTCAAAAAATATTTAAAAAAATAATTTAAATTAAAATATAAAATTACATACTGGAAGTTATTTTTAAAAAAATTATTTAAAAAAGTGTTGTGATAAAAAAAATTAAAAAATTTTGTGAACATTAAAGAAAATAATTTTTTATTGATTTTAAAAGATTTTGAACATTTTTCTTGTTATAAATCCTTAATCAAATTAAAAAATAAAAGAAGAATAAGATTTCTATTTTTTCATTTTGTTCACTGAAGTTGTTGAAAATTATTAAAATTTGTAGAAAAAATTATTGCAATGATTTTAAAAAGATACTCATTTTATTAAATCAATGATTTCAAATAAAAAATAAATATTCAAAATCTTATGAGAATACCAAACTAGTAAAATGATTTTCAACTATTTTAGTAATAAAAATGATTTTTTTAGAATTTAATTAACTTCCAATAGATCAAAACTTTTAATTAAAAAAAATCTTTCAAAAATAAAAAGTGATCAAAAAAGAAAATTTTACAATGGAAAAATAAAAAGAGATCCTTAAAAAACTTTAAATTAAGAACTGACTATAAAAGTGAAAAATTAGAGTAAAGTGATATAAAAAAATGATGACATAAGGAAGGAAGGATGAACCGCTATAACAATCAATGTATGTGTTCTCATTATGTATTTTCTTCTTTCTTTCTCATTGATTGCATGCAGACATGTGTAGTAGTCACCTTGTCTGCAACTTTTTTTGCTCCTTTCTTAGAATTATTCAAATGTGCTTCTTTGTCCAATTGTTTGAGTTGAATGAATGAGATGAGTAGAAATGAAAGATTTTGTCTAGTAAATGTGTAAAGGATGGAAAAAATTTGTTGTTGAATATTTCAGAATGGAATTTTTTGTAAAACTAGAAATGTATGAAAATTCTAGAAAATCTAGTGAAATTTTTAAAAATTAATGAAAGGAAGTTTTTGATTGAGAAGTTTTTTTTTAATGAAAAATTTGTGATTTAAAATATTTTTTAGCTCTGAAATTTTCATGGAAATTTTCAAAGTCTATAAATTTTCGTCTTTATTGAAAATTTTTGAAATTTAAGAATCAAAATAAATTTATTTTTTGAATTTCAGTTTTTTTTAAAATATGAAATTTTTCTTCTTTCTCAAAAATTTTATAAAATTCGTAAAAAACAGAAAACTTTTTTAAAAAATTTATTTTGATTCTAAACTTTAAGCATAAATTTTCATAATTAAAAAAAGTTTTTAATACAAAATTTTTACAAATTCATAAATTTTTAAATTTCTTTCATTATTTTAAAATCACAAAATAAACACAAAAAAATGCTTGCACAAACAAGTATTTCTTTCAAAAAATCAACTCATCCTTAATTTTCTTACATGAAATTTCACTTTTTTCATTACTTTATTACCAACAAAAAAACACATAAACTCAATAAATTTTCTTCCCATTAAAAATTAAAAATCTTTTCTTTTTTTCTTCTTTACGAAATCAAAGTTCTCCAAATCAAGGAAGGAAGAAAAATTTCCTTCTTTTCTCTTTTTTGTGCCTTCTTCCAAGTCACCCTTATGCACGGGTTTTTCTTTTATTTGTATGTGTGAAAGTATTTTATTGTTTACTTCTCTCTCAATTTTTATTCTCTCATTTGGTGCCTGGAAAAGTTAATAAACTTCCAGTGAGAGAAAAAGAGAAAAAGTTTTTAGTACAAAATTAAGAGAAAGACAGGATGAGAAAAAATTTGAGAGAAATCGCACACATGCGTCAGATTTTTTTTTCTTTATTTTGTGCAAAATATGAATGTGATTGAAATTTTATATTTTGGTGTAATTTGATATGTTTTGAAGGAATTTCTATGTTTTTTAGAAAATTATGTATGTTATGGTGTGATTGAAAAATTTTAACAATGAATGAAATTTTTTATAAATTTTTGTTTACATTTAAAATATTTGATTTTATGAAACTTTCAAGTTGAAAACATTTAATATTTTTATTATACTAAAACCGCAAAAATGTTGTAAATTGTAAACAAAAAAACGTTGAAAAATGTCAAAAAAATTCAAAAAAATCACTTTTCAAATTATCGATTTAAATTGAAGTTTTTGTATAAAAGTAATGTGATTTGGCGAAAATCGCTATTTTTTACCTTGAAATTTAGGGTTACAAAAGCTGTAAAAACTTCAGATGTTCATAAAACTGTCCCAAAAAGCTCAATTTGTTAAAAGTTGTTTGAAAAATTTTCAAATCTGATTTTTAAAAAAAAATATTTGTGAATTTCTGTGATTTCAGTAGAAAAATTTATGTTTTTTAAAAGGCAACTGATTTTTTCATTTAAAAAATATTTTTTGAAACTGAAAGCTTTCAAATGTTTTTTTTTTTATTTTAAAATAACTCAAATAAAATTTAATTTTCAATTTTCCTCCTTCTTTGTCCATTTTGTCAATTTTTCTTCTCTTCTTATTTTTCTCTATGCAAATGTATCAATCTTTTCAATGTTTTTGACACTTGAATCAGTCACATTCCATATTCTATCAATCAACCGCCTTTTTCTCTATTCTTATCTTTCAAATGCAAAAGCAAGCATAAAAAATTTAAAATTTATTTTCTCTTCTTTTTTTAGATATAAACAAAGGTTCACCAATTGACTACAAGTCAAATCTAAGTGGTGGCGGTGGTTCAGCTTGTTCAACGCCCACAAAAGATACACTGAAGCAGCAGTATGATCGTGCCTATAATGCCGGTCCTATAATACCATCACGTGGATATTTTGATGGTGGCACGACAAATACTTTAAGTGGTGGACCACACAATACTATGAGCATTGGATCACATCATCATCCACAACATCATCATTATTCAACGCCATTGAATTTTAGAAAAGGCTTCACATCAAAATGCACGTGGAAGTGCACTGCAATCTTAGTTATAATGTTAAGCGTTATTTTATTCTCTATATTAGTTTACATGTCAGGTGAGTTTATTAAATTTTAAATTTTTATGTAAATTTAGGAAATTTTCTAATCTTTTGTCGATTTTTTAAAAAAAATTTAAAGAAAATTTTGTTTTCAACTGTCAAAAATTTTATTCTTAGAAATTCATTCGTATTTTAAATTTAATATGTTCCATAATTCTTAATCGCAGCAGCATCAATGATGAGCTGGTCATATCAATCAACAAATCCTTGTACAGTGCTAGTGAATGAGAAGCAAGACAGCAACAATTTAAATAGTCAAACACAAAATTGTGCAACATTATCATCATCATCATCATCAACAAATCGTCCAAATGAGTCAGCACAGCAGCAGCAACCGCAACTTCAATCATCTGTAGTAAACCAAGATCCAAATGATCAACAAGATTCATCAATGGGCAATAATATTGGAGGTAAGCGTGTTAAACGTCAAGTACTTGATGTAGTTTTTGATGGTGATGGTGTAGAGCATGAAGAAGAAGAAATAATTGAAACAATTGAGAAGCGTGTTTTAGTTAACATAACAATTGGGATGGATAAGGGTTTAGGTTCAAAACAACAGCAAGTTTATCAATTGCAAGTTGCAGTTCCATTGAAGAAGAAAATTGAAGGCGATAATAAACAGCATTATGCTTATAGCTTGCATGAAGATGAACATCAAGGCAATGAAATGAATATGAAACCACCAATGTCAATGGTGCTGATTGAAAAAAGCAATGACGATAATGAGGAAGGAAATAAAAATGAAAAGAATTTTGATGAGATGACAACGACAAATGTGAATGAAAATGTTGAAAATGCTACTAATGAAACAACTGAAATGCCAATTTGTGATTGCACTAACGGTAGAATTTTTTAGTTGGAAATTTTTTAACTCACATAGCTTTTACTAACAAATGAAAATATAGAAAAAATATGTTGAATGGATGACTTTAAAAATTACTGAAGAAAAATTTTAAACGAACTTTTTCAAAAAAAAATGAAACGATTTTTTTAAAAACATTTATTGATATTTTTTTGAAAAATTTATTTAAATAAGCAAGTGAATTAAAAAATCACTAATTTAAAAAAAATTTAACGGTATTTTTACAATCTGTCAATTTTTTTAACGAACTTGACAGAATATTGAAAAAAAAATTTAAAGAATTTCTAAAAATAATTTTTGCTGACTTTTTCTAATAAAATTTTAACGGATCTCTTTATTTTTAAAATAATTTGACAGTTTTCAAAAAAAATTTTGTTCAAATTACAAGTTATGAAAATTTCCAAAAAAACTCTTTACAATACGACAAGTCATCCCTCTTCAATCAACAAAACTAAAAAAACTTTCACCACCAACTGCCTGCCTGCCACCCAGCATATATTTGCATTTCCATTAGCATAACCAACTAACAACATCCCGTGCAAGCAACGGTAAAAAGGGGAAAAAGAAATTTCTGCATCGTCACTCATGAATTGCATAAAAAAATCGTCCTCGCCAAACTAACGTCAATTAACTTTAACTCATCGCTTCGCATTCATTCATTCATATTGTAATTTTTACTTGCATGTCTCAATTTTTCATGCTGAGTCAGCAATACATCATCATACCAATAATGGGAAATGAATTAAAAACTTTTTTTCTTTATCATAACATTTGAGGGTGTTTTAAGAAATTTTTTAAACAAAAATCTTTTTTTCATTTCCTTTTTTATTAATGAAAAATCCACAAAAAAAAACTTCCACTTATCATTAACTTAAACATTTTTCATCAAATAGATTCTTTTGTGCTGACAAGAACTTCCGTTAAAATATTTTCATTTTTTATTATTTCAGCTGTGAGTTCGCCAGGACCGCGTGCAGTGCCACCTGATAATACACAGTTTAAAGAAGTTGAACTAAATAAACGACTGCAACGAGTGATTCCATCATATGGTTATTGGAATATGCAATTTTTAACCACTGAAAAGTCTTATGTTAAATTTAATTTTACAATACCACGTGGTTCATCAATTGGTTTCTATGCACGTCGAAATGCACTGCCAACACATACACAATATGATTTCAATGAAGTTCTTAGTGGTTTCAATCAAAGAACATCACGTGCTGCATATCAGCCAACAATTCATCGTGATGTTATGAAATTTATGGAAGCTGGCTTTTGGTTTATTTCACTTTACAATGATGATGGACATAATCAAGAAGTGACATTTTTTGCATCCGTTTCAACTGAAATGATGAGAAATTGTCCAAATGGATGCAGTGGAAATGGAAAATGTATTGATAATAAATGTCAATGTAATGCAGGCTTTGGCGGAGAATCATGCAATGAAAGTGTTTGTCCTGTGCTTTGCAATCAACGTGGTGACTATGTTAATGGAGAATGTCACTGCAATCCAGGATGGAAAGGCAAGGAATGTCAATTGGCTCATAATGAATGTGAAGTTCCTGGTAAGAAATTTATTTTTTTCTCTTAAAATTTCCTGACCTTTTAATAAAAACATTTTATAATTTTTCTAACAGACTGTAACAACCATGGTCATTGCATAGGCGGAAAATGCTCATGTGCACGTGGCTACAAAGGAAAATTCTGCGAAGAAGTCGATTGTCCGCATCCAACATGTTCCAATCATGGTTTTTGTGCTGAAGAAGGAATTTGCATTTGCAAGAAAGGTTGGGCTGGTGCAGATTGTTCAATTGAAGATAAATCAGCAATTCCATGTTTACCAAATTGTTCAAATCATGGCAAATTTGATCCACATACACAAAAATGCAATTGCAATGCCAAATATAGTGGCGATGATTGCTCATTAGAGCTTTGTGACATTAATTGTGGTAGTCATGGACGTTGTGTTGATGGCAAATGCCAATGTGATGAAGGTTGGGAAGGCGAGTTTTGTAATATGAAACTTTGTGATGCACGCTGTAATGAACATGGACAATGTAAAAATGGAACTTGCTTATGTGTGACTGGCTGGAATGGAAAACATTGCACAATCGAAGGATGTCCAAACGGTTGTAATAATCATGGACAATGTCGTGTTGGACCTGATGGACTTTTTGAATGCCGCTGCTATGATGGCTGGGATGGTGTTGACTGTTCATTGCAATTGGAAAAAGATTGCAAAGATGGAAAAGATAATGATAAAGGTGAGAGAAATTTAAAGTTTTTCATTAACCACAAAAATCAACAATTTTCTTTAAAACTATTTGTTTATTTACAAATTTAAATTTAAAAAAAAGTTTCGTTAAATTTATATTTTTTGAAATTTACTTTTGATTTTTTTCGGTAAATTTAAAAGTTTTTTCAATAACTTGAAACTTTTTAATTGAAAATTTTAAATTTTTCTAACAAAAATAAAAAACTTGAAAAATTTTTAATTTAAATTTATTTTTGTAAAAAACAGATGGACTCACAGATTGTGAAGATCCCGAGTGTTGTTCGCAAGCATCATGCGTGACAAATCAGCTCTGTGTATCGTCACCGAAGCCCATCGACATTCTATTAAGAAAGCAACCACCAGCAATTACAGCTTCTTTCTTCGAGCGCATGAAGTTTATAATTGATGAGGGTAGCTTACAGAATTATGCAAAGACGGAGACATTTAATGAAAGGTAAATAGAGGCAAATTCTCAAAAAAATCCTTTTCTTTCTTTTTGTGTCTTAATCATTATGCGACACATAGCGACCCGAAAATTGGCTTTAAAAAGAAAAAAATTTACTAAAAAATCAATTTTTTTTATATTTTTTTTGTTTATAATTTTTAACCGTAAAACCGTCCAAGATTTTTTATGTTGTGCCCCCGTCTTGCATTTATCACAAGTATTAAAAAAGTTTAATTTTTTATTAACATATTTTGATCTATTATGAAACTTTATCAACAGCAAGAGCATTTTTTTATGGGATAAAAATGTAAATTTATTAAGTGTTGAGAGCCTACGCATGTGTAGGTTCAGACTTAGTCATAATCATACAGAGATTATGCAAAATATAAATGAAGAAAATTTACAACAATTTTATGAGTTTTAATCTCCCTGGTATTATTTATTATTTATATGAGACAATGACTGAAACTTAAGACTTGAAAATTGATAAGGACTTAAAATATGAACTAGAAAAAATTTATTATTAAAAGCTTAAATGTTATTATGAAATTTAAATTCAAAAATAGTTCTTGAATTTACGAACTTCAATTTAAATTTTTGAAATAAAATGAAATTTCAAAGTTTTTTCATCGTTTAATCTGAAGAGCATGGATTTTTTACCTTTCTTCAAAAATTATGCCACAATATTATTTGTTTTTAATGTTTTTTTTCCAAATTTTTCAATCTGAAGTTATTTGAAAAAATTTAAACATTTTTTGATATTTGTAAAACTTAAATGAAATTTAACGGAAAATTTAAAACTTTTTTAGAAAATAAATTATATAAAAATCTTGAAATGAATTAAATCCTTTCTACCTTTTGAGAATTGCACATAAAAATTTCATTCTTGCTCTATAAAGCACATTTTCTGATTTAAAAACTTGCTCATTAGTGAGAAAACTTGCGAGAAAAAACCTTTGAAAGTACACAATAATTTTCATATGCATATCACATTTGAGAGTGCAACTGCATTATATCACAAATGAAAGAAATGCACCTTGAAGCGAGACATTTCACTAAATGCATATAGACATAGAAAATGCACTTAAAAGAAAAGTTTCATTTTTATTTTCTGGATGAAGGGGAATATCTGACATATATTGAAACTTTTTTATATTTACAAATGATGAATATGAATGAACTTACATTGAGAAAGAATTTTTATTTCAAAATGAATTCTATGGAGATTTTTAAGTAGAATGTTGTTAGGGTAAAAATATTTTTATAAAAATCGACTTTTTCTTTGCAATACAGCCTAAAAAGACCTTTAAAATTAATTTTAATTGAATTTATACCCGGAAAAATTTTTTAAAAAATCCAAAAAGGTTTTAAGTTTTGTTAATTTTTTCTTAGATTTTCAACACTTTTTTGATACCCCTTGAAAATTCAAAATAGAAAAATTTTCGTGATAACTGAACAAAACAATTGTTTGAATAATTAAAAGTGTAAAATAGAAAATTTTTTGCAAACTATTAAAAAATTAAGAAATTCATCAAAATTCTAAACTTTTTTGGTTAAATTTGTTTAAATTATTAAAAGTTATTTTCTCTCTGTAAAAAAATTAAAAAAAATCAAATTTCAATTGAAACCTACAATTTAAAATATTTTCTAATCTGCTCATTCAAAATTTTCTTCTATTCTTTAAAAACAGAAAATTTTTATCCAACTTCTATAAAACTTCCGCTTTATTTTTCTATTGCACTGCACAAAGCCTACAATAACTATAAACATTAAAATAAAAACTTCAAAACTGCAATGTAATCATTTTGTAAAAAGCTTTCATTCTTTCACATACATAACCAGACTGTCTGAGTCTTAGACCGTGCCATAAATGCAAACTTAAGCTGTCTATGCATTCACACACTTAGACGGTTGTTATACATATATGTTCATGCATGCACGAGTGTGTAAAGTCGACAATGAGCTAATTCTCAAATGAATGACGATGAAAAATGCAAAAACATAGAGTGAAAGTAAAAAAATTGACGATTACAGCACATTAATGAAAGAAAGAACAAAAGAAAGGAAAAAAGAATTTTTTTTCAACCGTTACACCTTAACAATGGGGAAGCTAAAAATAATTAGGAGAGGAAGTGAAGTGGGTGGTTGAAGGCACCATGAAAGAGTCATTAGTCAGTCGCGAGTTTCTTTCATGCTGCGTATATTTACTAAACACAAAGTTTGTACTTTCTTTTTGATGTCTAAAAAGAAGAAAATTTTAATTTGATTTTTTTAAGGAAATGTTTTTTTGTCATTGATGATATGAGACGAAAATTGATTGTAAAAAAAGTCTTAGTAGAAAGAATATATTTTTTAAACTTTCATGAGTTTAAGGAAGATTTTTTTGTATGAAAATGTTTGCAAATCATCAGTCGAACACATAGTTTTCGGTTAAAATCATAACAACTAAATTTTTTCTCCTAATCTAGTAAATTTTTTAAAACTTCCCCTTTAGAAGAACATTAAAATTTCGTGTAATAAAATATCAAAAGATTAACTAATTAAAAAGGGAAAATTTATAATTTCTATAATAAAATTCAAAAAAGAGATTTTCCTATTTAGAAGTTTCAACAATTCAATTTGGAGTCACCTTAAAAGTCACTTGACTTTTACCTCAATCAACATTTTAAAAGCAGGCAATATTTAGTAGTCGTTAATTGCTTTCTTCCTTCTCCCTTCTTCTTCTATATTTTTTATTCACTTAAACAGCAATATTTTGAACTCAATTTGAATGTATGTATTTTTTACCATGCGCCATTATCATCTCCCTGCTGTGTACGAATTTATATTCACTTCACAAGCAGGCAAAAGCAAATTTTTTCTCTCCCCCAGAAAATACACATACAAATAATGAGCGAGCGAACGAGAAACATAATTTATGATTTTTAATTAATTTACATAAAAAAATTCTTCTTCCCTTCTTTCTCCAACACATAAAACCAAAAATGCTTTACATTGCTTGTGTAAATTGAAAGTCCTTGATCTTTAATCTATGCGTGTATGATTGTGCATTTTGTTATAAAAAAAGAGGGAAAGAGTAAAAGAAAAGGTTATGTAATGTTTAAAATAAATTAATGTATGTGAATGTCATTAATTAGATGATGGAGGGAGAGAGAAAGCAAGTGAAAGAGGTTAAGTGGGTGAAATTGGGAGAAAGCAAAGGCATAAATTGAATATTCATAGCTGACTACAATGAAAAATGAATATATGTAAAGAGAAAGGAGTATGAGAGTAGGAAAATTGAAGAAAACTATGTTTATGCATGCATACGTGAATGAGGTATAAAATTTAATTTTTGTTATGACAACAACAGCAAAAGCAACTGTGATTACTTTTCATGTTTTAATGAAGAGGTTTTTGAAAATCACTTGGCTGACATTTGATTAATTTTTAATTTAAAGATTTTGGAAAATATTTTGAGATTTCTTGACTAAAATTGAATTTATTTAAATTGACGATTAATCACTACTAAAATTTTCAAATTTTGAGAATATTATGTATTTAATTATTCATGAATTTTTATCATTTATTACTTACATCGATTTTGTTACTTTGATGGTCACAAAAAATATTTAAACCAAAAAGCTTCATGCGACATCGATTTTTAATGAAACTTGAAAAAATTTAATTAAAACTTTTCACTACATCATGAAAATCTTTATCGTCACAAAAATTTGGACAGTCCTGGTTTTTGGTACAAAGAATATTTTTAATTTTTGTGTTACAAAGTTAGACTTTTTCAATCGGAAGTATTTATGAAAATAATTGTTTCTAGTTTCCTTGAAATTCAAAAAAGTCTAAATTCATCTTTCATTTTAAACCAAAGGGTTTGAACTGTTATTAGTTTTTTGATACTTTTTGATTTTCTGAAACTTCTTGATAGAATTGATACTTTTGTTTTAAATAAATTAAAGACGTTCCTAACAATTTGTCAGTTAAAAAATTAAGATGCTAAACAGAAATCCATAACGGTAATTAAATTGATCTTGTAAAAGAAAATGGAATTTGAATTTTGTCAATTTAAGTCTTAAAAAGTTTTGTCCTTCATAACAAAATCTATACTTCTTCAAAATAATTCTGATAGAATTTACAATTCTTAAAATTATATCAATTCTTTACATTTAATTAATGATTATTGCTTTCAAGTTTATTTCTGCTTTACTTTCAACAATCATTTAAAACTGTAATAAATTTTCAACCTGAAACATTTTTACATCTACTAAAAAGTCTTAAATTCTAAATTAAACTCATAATTTAATTAATGTAAGAAAACATAAATTTTCCATATCATCATGAAATGACTTTTCAAAAAAAAAATCTTCTCAACCCTTCATATAAAAAGAAAAATAGTCAACTAACAAGACGTAAAAATTTTCTATGCTTAAAAGCTGTAGAAAAATTTAAAATTAATTTTCTCACCTCATTTTGAGTGTAATTTGTAAAAGCGAATCTAATTTGTGTATGTTTCATGTACGTAATGAATTAAAATACCATGTATGTAGCTAACGAAGAGAAAAATTTCTTTTCTTATTTCTGCCGACTTGTTGTTCATTCTTTCTTGTTTTCTTGTGAAAATTTATTAAAGTGTTAAGAAAGTAACAAAAAAGAAGAAAATGAGTAAATGAGTAGGAGGGTTAATGGAATTCTTTGAAAATATTTTATGTCGACAATAGAAGATGAAGAGTAAAAAAGCATGCACACGTGCTGGAATCAAAAATATTCTCTAAATTCTTATTAAAATACAAAATTATACTAAATTTTCTAAAAATATTAATTTTTTTAAAAATAAAAAAAATTCTAAAATTTTTCTTAAACTTTCAATTTTTAAAAAAAATTTAAAAATTTTTTGAAGCATTAAAATTTTACTAAATTTTTAAACAAAAATTTTAATTTTTATAAAAAATAAAAAAAATTCTAAAATTTTCAATTTTTCCAAAAAAAAGTAATAAACTTTTTTTCATCCCTGCCATAACATCATCACATTTTACTCCTTTTTCTTTTCTTCTTTCTTTCTCCCACTCATTTAAGTTCTTAATGAGATTGTTATAAATTTCGTAAGTTTATTTTTATGAGACAATTTTACACTTTTAATGGGATAAAATATATGTATGTACGGTGTGAAATAAAATGAATGGTGGTAGGGTTATAAGTAAAAGAAGAAAAAGAAGAAGTGAGCATGAATAAGGGAAAAGAATTTTTTTTGTTAAGAAGATAGAAAGGAAAAGTGGTCGTTAAGGAAGAATTGTTGGCAGATGAATTTTCTGTTTTATGTTTATGGTTGAGAAAAGAGAAAGAAAAATTACTAAGAAGTAGTTTTTGTTGGAAAGGAAGAAATTAAAAGTTTTCTTTAAAGGAATAAAATTTCAATGTGTTTTCTTAATTGTGCAACTAGTAAATTATTTTGAGAATTGACTTTTTATAAAATTGAGAAGTTTTTAGGTTTTATTTACTTGAATATTCTAATCGGTAGGTTTTCTAAAAAATGAGTTTTTAAAGCTAAATTCGGCTAAATTTTTTATGCACCAGGCTTTGATTGTGTTCTATTTACTGACACTATGAAACATCTTTTAAAAAACCTCTGATGATTTTTAAAAAATTTCTCACTCCATTATCACATTTTTTATTATAAAAAAACAAATTTTCTTTTTCTTACTAAAAATTTTTTTTTCTCAATTAACCTCATAAAATCCATTACGAGTCTATCAAACGAGCATTTGCTCAATTAAGGGTTTTTTCAACCTGAAAAATTTTGTATCTTTTCTTTTTTTCTTCTTAGCAATTAACCAATAAATTGCAATTAAGAATCTTAAAGAGAATTTTTTTATAGAAGAAAATTTAATGCTAAAATAATGAGTTGAATTAAGAAGAAAAAAGTTTTGATGTTGTATGATACCTACAGTCATTGATGAAATAATATTTTTTTGCTATAAGGAAAAAGAATTTTTGTGAACAGAGCTTTGAAATTTTAAATAAGAAAAATAAACTTTGGGTTGATTTAGAAATTTGGTAATTGAAAAAAGTGGAAAGCTCTAAATTTTTGCATTTTTACAACAAAATTGTAAGGCAGACAAATGAAGGCATCGATTATATTTTTGTCTTTGCAACCAAATTGACTGCGGAATTTCTTGACTGCATGTTTATCGCTGTGTTAGCCTTAAAGCTACATTTTCAGCTTTGTTTTACAGGAAAATTTCTTAATAAATAATTAAAATACTTGCATTGCAAAAAGAACAAAGAAATCTAAAAAGTTATGTTACATTATACCAAAACAATCCCTAATGAGTAAAAAAAGTAAAACAAAAGAAAAAGAAATAATGAGAAAGAAAAAAATTGAAAAATTGTTAATTTGTAATTAAATTAAAAAAAGAAGGAAACGGAAAATGTGCGGAAAAATCTCATTACGAGAGAAAGGAAAAAAAATTATTTTTTTGATTAAAAGTCGTAAATCTTTCTTTTTTAATACTCTTCAGATTCTTGACTTAATGAGAAAAAATTTTCTAATTGAAGATTTTTTCTTGAATGAATTGAAACTTTTAATGAAATTGACTTTGACTTTGACTGACAATAAATAATTTTTTTTGTATGATTTTTATTTAAAATGTTCCCAAAAAATGCTCATCATAAAATAGATCATTTACAAGCTAATTTTGCTAATTATTAAAAAATTTCCTGCTAAAAAAATCTAATTCTTAATTGTCCTTCTTACTCACTCAACTAACCAAAAATCAACTCTAAAAACACTAAAAAATTGCGTGCAGCGTATTTTGGAATCACTTTAACGCAAGGTAAGGACGCTAATGAAGCTAACAAAAATCGTAACCTTGTTAGATGATTTATTTTTGAATGAAAAAACTTCTTAATCTTTCTCACTTTACTTAAACTACTAAGAATTGTAGATTTTATGTTTTTTCTACTTTCATAATAAAATACCATTTTACTACTCCTATTGTTTGTTTTTGTACTCTTTTTATGTGTCTTTTAAGTACATTTATTTTTATGTAGATGCTTATTGTGTGTGTGTTTGTGTACATAATTACAAAATTTATTCATTGATTAAGCATAGAAACATCAAAAACAAAATTTATTAAAAAATTTTAAAATTTTTTTATTAAGAATTTGTTTTAAATTTAATCCAGAGTTGGAATGCTGTTATTCAATGTCACAGTCAGACTGACTTTCAACTCTGATTAAATGAAGTTTTATAATATTATAATTTTCAAATTGACATAAATTCAAAAAATGTTAATTTTGATAAATCAAGCATAGAATAATTTTTTTGGTCTCGACATTTTTCAAGATGTACAAACTTCATCAAAAATTATTTTAAAAAATATAGAAAATTTTCAAGACAAAAACATTTGTCTAAAATTTTGTGTCCTCTACTGTAAAAATGTAAAAATGAAGTAATCAAAAATTTGAAAAAAATGCAAAAAAATGAAAAGCTAAATATTATTCAAAGCAAAATGAGAAAGAAACAAAATGAACATAAAAGCACATTACCTTATGAAAGGGTAACGATTTAATTTATGATCATTCGATAACAGTAAAATCTTTCTCATTATGTTTTCACAAATTTCTTTTTTATTTCATTTATTTCTCAACACAAAATTTAATCTGATAACACACGAAAATGAATTTATTTTCTCATTTATTGACTTTCTTTTCTTTCTACAATAACGAGCAAAAGAACAACAAAAAATGACTGATTTGCATGAGTTATGTCATTTTTCCCTCTTTTACTCACCTTTTCTTTTCTATCGCCTTAATAAATGTAGTAAAATTGTAATCATAAAAATAGCAAACTCAAATTAATATGAATTATGAGCAAAAAAAGAAAAAAAAATGTTTACTGTGTGCGCTTTTTGTGATTTTGTGTAATTTGTATAAAATTTTATTTAATTTCTTTCATTTACAAATAATTAATAACAAAAACAAAAAAATTACAAATTTGTTTATAAATTGTAAAATTTTATTTATTTTTTCTAATGAAAATTATTTCATATTTTATTTAACAGTCGCTCAGCAGTTGTTCGTGGTCGTGTTGTGACAAAATTAGGAATGGGTTTGATGGGAGTTTGAGTATCAACAACTGTTTCACGTGAGGGTTTCACATTGACTCGTGATGATGGATGGTTTGATTTAATGGTAAATTTTATTTTTTAAAAATTTAAATTAAATAAAACCGTTAAAATTTACTTTTTTAAAAAACTTTAATTTTGATGTTAAATCTTAATTTAAAATATACCAATGTTTATATAAAATTATTTTTGAATTTATAAAAATCGTTAAATTTTGAATTAAAAAAATTCAAAACTCGCACAAATTTCTAAAACTTTTTTTTAACTTTTCAAAAAACTAGATAAATGGTGGAGGAGCAGTGAAAATTCTCTTCGGTCGTCAGCCATTTAGACCTCATGAAAGAATAGTGAATGTACCATGGAATGAAGTTGTAATAATTGATACTGTGGTAATGTCAGTTGATGATGACAAATCACAATTAATACCAGCCACAACTCGATTTTCAACACCATGTCTAACACACGATTATGACTCAATAAAACCAATTGTTCTCGCAACATGGAAGCACGGCTTTCAAGGCTCATGCCCAACCAAATCAGCAATTTTGGCAGAATCGCAAGTCATTCAAGAATCAATAACAATTCCAGGCACAAATCTCAATCTCATGTATCATTCATCAAAAGTTAGCGGTTATTTGAGCACAATAGAGTTGCAATTGACTCCTGAAGTCATTCCACCGACACTTTATCGCATTCATCTCAAGATTACAATCGAGGGAATTTTATTTGAGAAAATTTTCGAAGCTGATCCATCAATTAAATTCACATACGCATGGAATCGATTGAACATTTATAAACAGAAAGTTTATGGTGTCACAACAGCAATGGTTAGAGTTGGCTATGAGCATAAAGGTTGTGCTGGTATAATTTGGGAAATTCAAACAACAAAATTGAGTGGTCATGACATGTCAATTTCACAAATTGGTGGTTGGAATTTGGACATTCATCATCGTTATAATTTCCATGAAGGTATCGTACAAATGGGCGATGGCACAAATGTTTTCCTTAAACAAAAGCCAAAAATGATTGAGACAATTATGGGTGATGGACATCAGAGAACTTTGAATTGTGGTGAATGTGATGGACAGAGTGTTAAACAGAAATTACTTGCTCCTGTTGCATTGGCATCTGCTGCTGATGGTTCAGTCTATGTTGGTGATTTCAATTATATTCGAAAAATCACAACTGATGGAATGGTAAGAAATAAAAAAATTCTAAAACTTACAAATTTTACAATTTTTAATTATTTTAAGGTTCGAACAATTGTAAAACTTAATGCAACTCGTGTTTCATATCGTTATCATATGGCAATTTCACCACTTGATGGAACTCTTTTCATATCTGATCCTGAATCACATCAAATTATTCGAGTTTTAAGACAAAATGATTTCAGTGATCCAGAAAGAAATTGGGAAGTTTTTGTTGGTTCAGGTGAACGATGCTTGCCAGGTGATGAAGCTCATTGTGGTGATGGTTCATCTGCTCGTGATGCTAAACTTGCTTATCCCAAAGGTAAAAAATAGCTAAAATCCTCCAAGATTAAAATTTTTATAATTTTTTTTTTAAATTTTAGGCATTGCAGTGGCACATGATGGAACGCTTTATTTTGCTGATGGAACGAATATTCGAATGGTTGATCGTGATGGAATAATAAGCACAATTATTGGTTCACATGTTCATAAGTCGCATTGGAAGCCAGTATCATGTGAAGGTACATTAAAAATGGAAGAAGTTCTTCTTCGTTGGCCTACAGAAGTTGCAATAAATCCTCTAACCGGTGCACTACATTTCCTTGATGATCGTGTTGTTATGATGATGACACAAGACGGTCGATTAAGAATTGTTGCTGGACGTCCATTACATTGTCCATCATCATCAGCTGATGATTTGTCACTTGCTGTTCATGCAACACTTGTTATGCCACAATCAATTGCATTTTCACCCAATGGTGATCTTTATATTGCTGAATCTGACTCACAAAGAATCAATCGCATTCGGGTTGTGTCAACTGATGGAAAAATTTCACATTATGCTGGCAGTGAATCAAAATGCAATTGTCTTGAACGTGGCTGTGATTGTTATAGCTCTGATCATCATTTAGCAAGTGCTGCACGATTCAATACAATTTCAGCTGTGACTGTAACACCAAATGAAGATGTCTACATTGCTGACCAAGCAAATTATCGTGTGCGACTTGTGACATCACAAATTCCAGCTGGATCAACAAGAGAATATGAAGTTTATAATCCAGAAACACATGAAGTTTACATTTTCAATAGATTTGGTCAACATACAGCAACAAGAAATGTTTTAACTGGTGAAACTTATGTAACATTCTCATATAATGTCAATACATCAAATGGAAAATTATCAATTGTGACTGATGCTGTTGGAAATCGTGTTTATTTCTTGAGAGATTATCAGGCACAAATTCAATATATTGAGAATTCTAAAGGACAAAAAAGTTCATTGAAATTAAGTCCAAGATATAAAATGTTACATGAATTTAGAACATTTGACAATTTTTCAATTACTTATGATTATTATGGAGGTATGATCAAAAATTTAATCCTTTGGATTAAAAATTTAATTTTTGAATTAAAAATGTTACTAATTTTACTACTTTTTATAGGAAGTGGACTTTTAAAATCACGACTTGATACAACTGGTCGTTCATTCTTCTATAATTATGATGAATTTGGTCGAACAACTTCAGTCATCACACCAAGTGGTAAAATCATTTCAGTTGATTTTGATTTAAGCAATAAAGGTGCATTAATTGAAGTCGATGAAAATGCACAAAATCACTACACACTCAACATTCAAAAAAATCAAATTGTACAAAAAATTGGTCAAACTGTCACAAAAATGTCAATCGATAGTTCAGGTGGAACAACAAAACTTACACCATTTGGTATTGCAACAACAGTTGAAACTGCACCACATGCTATTTTAAGTGAAATTGATGAACTTCTTGGTGAAACTTATCCAGTACCATCAAGACAAAAGTACGAATTGAAAAATGAACTTGTAAATCGTTTTGAATGGCGTTATATGGTGAAAAAGAGTCAAAATAATTCACAAAAACAAAAAACACAACCAATTGTGAAGAAATTGAAAGTCAATGGTGAAGGAGTGCTGTATATTGAATATGATAAGGATAATCAAATTGTGACAGTTGGAACTGATGATAAATCAAATACAAAATTGTTAGTGGTGAATTATGACAAAGGATTACGACCAACTGCTTTTAGACCACAATCTGGTAAGACATTTTTTTTAAATAATAAAAAATTCCAAAAACTCTGATCTTCGTTGAAAAATTTTTAGATTATATTTTGAACTTTTTGGAAATTTTGAACATTTTAAAGATAATTTTTCTTATATTTTTTCAAGGTGACTATGCACATGTTGAAATAGAATACGATCGTTATGGAAGAATAGGAAAATGGACATGGGGAGATCTGATTGAATCTTACAATTATGAATCAGGTCGATTATCAGAAATCAAATATGCCGATGACACTTCATTGTTATTCACTTTCAAAGATCCAAATTCAATGTATCCTTTGAAAATCACAACACCACGACGCTCTGATTATCTTTTACAATATGATGAGCATGGAGCACTTCAAAGTATCACAACACCACGTGGTCATATACATGCATTTAGTTTGCAGACATCATTTGGTTTCATGAAATATCAATATCATTCACCAACACAAAGACATCCATTTGAATTACAATATGATGATCAAGGTCGACTTTTGGCTAGAATTCATCCACATCAAAGTGGCAAAGTTGTTTATGTCTATGATGATAATGATCAATTGGAAACAATTCTTGCTGGATTATCACAAACTTATTATACATATCAAGACAATACTGGATTATTAAAACAAGTTGAAGTTAAAGAACCTGGCTTTGAATTAAGAAGAGAATTTAGATATCATACGGGATTGTTAAAAGATGAAAAGGTAAGAAAATAAAAATATTAGGAAATTCTAAAGGTTTATTTTTGTTTTCTAATTTCAGTTAAAAATAAGTTCAAAAGGAACATTGACAGCAGCTCATTATAAATATCAATATGATGGACAAGCAAGATTGAGTGCAATTGAAATGTCAATTGATGGTAAAGATATGCCAATGTTGCGTTTTAAATTCCATCAGAATCTTGGAACTCTTCTCAATGTTTCTGATTTGAAAGTATCAAGAAATATCAACAGAACTGTCATTGAAGATGTGTCAAAGCAATATTTCACAATAACCGATTTTGATGAGCATGGAAGAGTGAAGTCTGTGCTGATAAATATCAAAACTGTTGATGCATTTAGACTAGAACTTGAACATGATTCAAGAAATCGAATAAAAACGCATAAAGTGACAATTGGAAGACAACCATCAATTGATAAAGTTAACTACAATGCTGATGGACATGTTTTGGAAGTTGTTGGCACAAATAATTGGAAATATCTTTATGATGAAAATGGAAATGTTATTGGAGTTCTTGAAGCTGGTGATAAAACAAATTTGGGCTATGATCCAGCTGATAGAGTTGTACAAGTTGGTGATGTTGAATTTAATTCTTATGATGCTCGTGGATTTGTAGTAAGAAGAGGAGAGCAAAAATATCGCTACAATAATCGAGGACAATTGATTCATGCAATGGAAAGAGATAAATTCCAAAGTTGGTATTGTTATGATGATCTTGATAGAATGGTCATGTGGTATGATGATAAAGGCAATATGACACAGTTCTATTATGCAAATATAATGCACAAACATCTCATTACTCATATGCATCAACCAAAGAGCGGAAGAACATTTAGGTAAGACACTTTTGAACTTTAAATTGAACTTAATGTTTAAAAAATCTTGCAGTTCAAAATTTGAACTTTTGTTTTTCAAAATTCAATTTTTGTTTTGAATTTTTCAAATTTGTTTCCTTGAGCTATTTTCTTAAGAAGTTCAAGTTTTCTTTAAAAATCTGTTCGAAAATTTAGAACTTTAAGACAAAAAAATTTAAAATTCAAAGTTTGAACTTTTGTTTTTAAAAACTTATAAAAATTACTTTTCATTTTATTTTTTTCCAATTCTAGATTCATTTACGATGACCGTTCAAATCTAATCGTCGTTGAAACAGCTGATCAACGTTTCTATGTCGCATCAGATCAAAACAGTTCACCATTAGCATTCTTTGACATTAATGCAAATGTAGTCAAACAGGTTCGTCGAACACCATTTGGTAAAATCATAAAAGACACAAATCCAGAATTTTATGTTCCAATTGGATATCATGGTGGTCTAATTGATCCAAATACAAATCTTGTTTACATCAATTCACGTCTTTATGATCCAAGTGTTGGTCAATGGATGACACCCGATTGGGAGAAACTTGCTAATCAAATGGTACTGCCAACTGACGTTTTCACATATAGATTTAGAAATAATGATCCAATTAATGGATGGAGAGATCAAAGGAATGATCAACAATCAATTGGATTAATGTCTGACATTCAACAATGGATGAAAGTGCTAGGATATGATATAGAAAAGATGCAAGCTACAAAATATGTTAACAATCTTGTCCAAAGACCTGTTTTTAAAGTTAAATCTGAACAATTGTCACCAGAATTTGGTGCCATTTCTGGACTTTCTAGCATTATTGATAAGGTGAGAATTTCGAAAATGACTTAAGTTTTGAAAAATAATTTTTCGTTTTCTTTTTGATTTTTCAGATCGATAATTCATTCTCGAATGTCGAAATCGTTCCACGTTCACTTCTTTTTGATAGTCTTCCAATTGCACAACCTCGCATTGCTTACCGTAGTGCAATATTTGGTTCAGGCGTACTTTTTTCAAGAGTTGGCAATCGAGCACTTGTTTCAGTCATTGACAGCAGTAACAGTGTCATACAAGATGTTGTCTCATCAGTTTTTAACAATTCATTCTTCCTTGATCTTCATTTTAATATTCATAATCAAGATGTTTTCTATTTTGTCAAAGACAATGTGATTAAATTGCGTGATGATACAGAAGAATTAAGAAGACTTGGTGGAATGTTTAATGTAACAACACATGATATAAATAATGAACATGGCAATGAAAATGGCAAAGAATTGCGACTGCATGGAACTGATGCTATTGTGATTATAAAATATGGTGTTGATGCAAATGTTGAACGACGAAGAATTCTTAAACATGCACATAAGCGAGCAGTTGATAGAGCTTGGGAGAATGAAAAGCAAACTGTTGCTAGTGGTGCAGAAGGAAGTGTGAATTGGTCAGAAGATGAAAAGGAAGAACTAATACAGCATGGTGAGGTAGAACATTATGATGGTATTGACATTCATAGCATACACAAATATCCACAACTTGCTGATGATCCATCAAATATCGTCTTCCAAAGAAGCTCAAAGAGCTCAACACAATCACACTGACGTAAAGCACATGAAAATGATAGTGGTGGTGAAAAGAAACACAAAAGACAGCGACAAGATAAAGATAAAGAAAAACAACAAAAATCAAAATAAATTTATAAATTTGAGAGAAATAAAACTAGTCCCTCAGTAAATGAATGAAAAAAATTTATAAGAAAAAGAAGGAAAATTTTTATGAAAAACCCCAAGAAAAATGTTAAAAATTTGAGAAAAAAAATTAATAGAAAAAGAAAGAAATTTTTCAAAATTTTTATTTAGATTGAACCTTTCTGAAAATTTTACTCAAATTAGAAATTTGAATTATTTTTCACATAACCGACAGATGATCTGCTGGTTTTTCCAAAAATTATTCACAATTGTCTGCAAATAAAACAGCAGATTATCTGCTGACTTTCAATCATCAGTGAAAATTTTCCCCAGGTTGAGTTAAATAAAGTTTTAAACTTTATTAAAAAAATTTACAAATTTTTGATCATTGGAAAATTTTTGTTTTGAAATTTTCAAAATTTTCAATCTAAATAAAAAATTTCTTTTCTGAAAAGTCTAAATTGAATGATCTGAAGAAAAATCTCATTTTGATATTACGTGCCATGTAAATATAATTTTAAAATGAATGAAAGAAGCAAAAACTTGTTCACACTGTAAGTCGTAAAAAGAAGTCAAAAAAAGCAAAGATAAACAAGTAAAAAAATTGATGAAATTTACAAAAAAAGAACAACAATGAAAAGAAATAATTTTTTTGTAAAAATAACGAGAGTCAGCAAAATAAAAATTTCAAACATCAAGAAAATGAAATTTCACAAATAAAAAAATTTTGTGAAAAAATTGTAAAAAAACTTTATTATCACATGACTATAAAAAATCTCCATTTTTTGTAAATAAAAAACTTAAATTTTAAGAAAAATGAAATTTTTAGTGGCGGATGTAGTAAAAAGTAATCAGCAATAAAAAAATGATCTTTTGATCCAATTGTTGATTCCTTTTATGATAGAGAAAATGCTTTAAAATGTGAAGTTTTTTAGGGCCTAAGAGAGAAAATAGCAACATTAAAAAAGTCAAAAAATTGTGTATAGAAAAATAGTAAAAAAGTTTTAATAAAAAAATTCGACTGTGAATTCTGAAAAATTAAAATTTTCCAAAATTTCATTTTGTATTTCGATTGAAAATTTAAATTTACCTAAAATTTCAGTCAAAAAACAAAGAAAAATATTTTCAAAATCATCCAAAAAGAACCTCCCACGAAAATAATATAAAATATTTTCTATATATTTCTATGATTTTTTACCTTCATCAGTCATTCATACACAAAAATCTTTTCATCATTCTATCTCTACTCGCTTCATATTGACAAGAAGAAAATTACAAAAAAAAATAAATTTAGAGCTTAAACGCCTCCTAATAGTACATTCTTATAACAATAATAAAAATGAAAATATAATTGTCACTTTTTGATACAAAATATCCAAAATTTTAATTGAATGTTTACTTTTTGAAAAGATTTAAATTTCACGCAGAAAAAAAAAGTTTTTAGTTCGAAACCTTTGAAAATTTCAAGGTAAAAGGAAAATGAAAATTCTTGTCTTTTCGTCTGGAGTAAATTTTTTGAAACGTCAAAAAAGTTTATTATTTCTTACACTACTTTGGAAATTTATAGTTCTTTCTTTTTAAAATTTTAAATTTTTAGTAAAAATTTAATCATTTTTTGATCGCTTAATTAAAATTTTACATAATTAAAAAATTTTGAATGGATTTTTTTATAATTGATAAAAATCACTCCAAGAAATATTCTCAATAAACTTACATACCACAAAAAAAAGAAATATCAAACAAAAAATACAAGAAAAGTTATAGAATAGAAAATTGTGCCGAATAAAATAAAGTTAAACGAAAAGAAAGAAAAAAATCATTCATGTGTGCTGAAAAGTAGCTCAATAGACTCGCTGTATGTAACTAGAAATACAAAAAAGTCTTACTGTCTTTTTAAAGCTTTTCTTTCAAATTTTATTCTTAATCTAAAATAATCACTCTATTTCTATCTTTCTCTGTCTGTTCATCAATAGGAGTCAATAATAGACAAACACAGGGTAATAAACCGCTTTACATTGACTCAAAAACATTTCTGATGACAAAAATTTCCCAAAACATATGCATACAAATTATATATTTTTCGATAGACTGAAGTTAAAAATATTTCAATGTTTTAAAAAATCATTCTGTGCAAATAAATAAAAAAGGTTAACGAGGAAAAAAGTATTAAATCATAAAAATGAAATATTTTGTAGAAAAAACAGATAAAACAGTCATTGAAATATTGTAGAAAAAAATACAAAAATGCAATAGAAAAGAAAATTTTTGACTTAAAAATGCAATTTTCTCTCATTTTATCAAATTGGCACTAAAAAATTGATTTTTAATTTAATGCAAAATCATCATTATCATCAACAATCATCAAATTCTACTCTCTATCTATCTCATTAATGCAAGCAATATTAATTTAAAAAACTGTTTATTAAATTTTTCTCGTAGAAAATGAAAAAGAATTATAAAAAATAAATTTATTAAATTGTTTGTAAATTCTGTGATTTTGTAGAAATTTATCAGTTTTTCGAAAATTTATAAAATTTTTATTTTTCTTCTTTGATTTTTAAAAAATAAATTTGAATATTAAAAATCAGAGTGAGAATAAAAAAATAAGTTTGTTAAAAAAATTACAAAAGTTTCAATTTTTCATCTCACAAATTCAAAATTTTATAATTTCAAAAAAAAAATTTTAGCAAAACAAAAACTTTTAGTTTCAAGTAGCTAGAAATCGCTTTGAAAATCCAAAACTAAATTTTCTTTAATTGCAAAAAAATTTCTTTTTGTAAAAAGTTAAAATTTAAAAAACTATCTGTTAATTTAGAAATTTAAGAAAAAAATGATTTTTTGATATCAAAGAAAAAATGAAAATCACTAAAATCTGCATTTTGTAGTCCATAAAGTAAAACTATAACTAAAAATATTTTAGCAATGGAAAGAAATGAAGAATGAAAAATATTTGTAAATAATAGGATCATAAATAAGAAATGAAAAAGAAAAATAAAAATAATTAAAAAAAATATTTAAAAAGATATCTTTATTTCATTTTATTTTCAGACATTTGAAATGAGTTTATAGATGAGACAAAACTTTGTAGATTCAAACATTAAATAAATCAATTGGTTTGATAAATTTATTAATTTAACAAAAAAAAAATTAACTTCCAATAGCAGTTTGATCATTTTTAATTGAATGAAAATGTTTTGACTAAAGTTTAAATTTATTTCGTCTTAAAAATTATAAATTCATTCCAAATCATAAGAATGATTTAAATTCATGGATATATTTTTGAATTCTCTGCTGTTTCCCAAGTAGTTATAAAAAATTTCTAAATCTGCACAATTCCAAAACGACGTTCAAAGATTCTAAAAATGCCAGTCACAAGATCCTGAAGTGCCTTTGATAGATTTGGAAAAATGTCATTGAAACTCAGTGGTGCTGCTTCTGCTCCAAAATTGCTGAGAATAGCAAAAATGACGAGAAAAACTGCTGAGATGATGAAAAAGTTGCACTTGGCCATTATTGACTGATTGTTTAAATGAACTTGATTTGAATGATTTGATTTTCATGAAAGACAGTTGCATTAAATACAGAAAATATAAAAAACAAAAGTGTGATGGAATTTCAAAATAGGAAGCTGAAAGAAAAAAGTCGGAAGTGTGACATGTGTGATTTCAATAAAAAATTAGTAATAACAGAAATTCGCATGATTTAAACGATAACAACGACATTTTTGCATGCACTCAAATAAAATTAAAATTTTTTTTCGCACTTCCGACTTTTTCTTCAGAAATAAGTTAATGTTCCTACTTGCTTTACTTTACTTTCAAAACTTGCTAGAGTTGAATTTAAACAATATATAGGCTTATTGTTACATGTACTTAAAGTATTTCATGGTTTTATTTCATGAAATGAAGTGTATATCGAGTTATTTAATGATTTGGCTTCTTCGAAAATTAAAAAATTCATCTTTGTTTACACATTTTCATTTATATTTCTTTTCACAAATTTTTTCACTCAAATCTCTATTCAGCAACATAAAGATGAAGCTTTTTAGTATTAGATTCATTGGTGAAATGATTTTATCATTTGCTGGTTAAGATCAGCCGAATCAATTAAATTGACATACAAAAATATGCGACATTTTATTTTCGATGAATGAGGAATTGATATTAGGCTCATATAAGGCTCTACTTCTGCATAAAATATCATAATTTTACACATTTTTGGACATTAAACTTCCAAATTTTAGCAGATTTCAATAAAATTTGTTGCAAATAGAAAAATTAACTTATTTCTGAAGAAAAAGTCGGAAGTGCGAAAAAAAAATTTTAATTTATTTGAGCGCATGCAAAAGTGTCGTTGTTATCGTTTAAATCATGCGAATTTCTGTTATTAATAATTTTTTATTGAAATCACACATGTCACACTTCCGACTTTTTCTTTTAGTTTCCTATTTTGAAGTTTCTTGTTTTTTATATTTTCTGTATTTAATGCAACTGTCTTTCATGAAAATCAAATCATTCAAATCAAGTTTATTTAAACAATCAGTCAATAATGGCCAAGTTCAACTTTTTCATCATTTCAGCAGTTTTTCTCGTCATTTTTGCTATTCTCAGCAATTTTGGAGCAGAAGCAGCACCACTGAGTTTCAATGACATTTTTCCAAGTCTATCAAAGGCACTTCAGGATCTTGTGACTGGCATTTTTAGAATCTTTGAACGTCGTTTTGGAATTGTGCAGATTTAAGGCATCATTATGAACTTTTTTGAATAGAAGCAGCAGCAAAAAAATGAAAAATTATATTTAAATAATTTTATTAATTTGAAATCATTTTGTGAATTTAAAAGATGAAATTAATTTTTTTCATCTTCAAATTTTAACTACAAAAGTTTGAATTCATTAATAAATCTAAATTTACTACCTTTTCTGATAGTTTTACACAGAATATCTGAGTTTCAATCAGAGTTAGTCATCAATAGTTTAAAAAGTCGCCAATACTTTTTTTTTCAATAAATAAATTTTTTATTTCTCATCAATTGATTTGTTTCAACATTTTTTTCATAAAATTAAATTTCTACAAAAAAGAGAGAGAGAGAAAAAACACATAATAAAATCATTGTGACACCAAAAATGCTTCTGCTTGCTTCTAAACCAAAATTAACAACCATCTTTATTAATTAAAAAAATCTTCACACCAAGCACCAATTAACTGAATTTGAAGAACAACAATTTAAAGGAATTTTGGCGGTGGTGGTTGAAAATCATATTTGCCTTGACCTGCAGTTGGCATTTCTACATTAAGGTCATTTCTTTGTGCTGCTGTTTTATAAATTGGATTTCCCATGAACTTTGGTATATCAGTAGTAACTTTTGGTGAACTTGTTGTTGGTTTGGCTGCAGCTAAAAGACTCGCTCGTCTTGCTAAATTTACATTTGTCAATGTTGATGCTGGTTTTTGTTGATATTTAAAATTGCAAGTGCCAACAGCTTCAGGCCACAGCTGTTTTGATGGATACCAAAATCGATAGGTAAAATACCATGTAACAATTGCAATAATTCCAGCTGAAACTTTCTCAACCATTCTATGATAATAAAGCATTGTGCAGACTAGCATAATATCCCAGAGTATTTGTAAAAGTGTCATAGCCACAAAAAGAAGACGAATCAATGGCGTGTATTTATCATACATTGTTTTGAGTACTGTGAGTTCTTTATTTTCGAGATTCTTTAGAACATTTGATGATGGATTTGGATCTTGAACCTAAAAGTTAAGGAAAATTTTAAAATTGGAAATGATTTTGTGGAAATAAAACAAAAGGAACCAATTAGCTGTCAGTTTCTACTTGGATAACCTGATTAAGTTATAAATTTGTATAGACATCAAAATAAAATTCATTGGGCTTCAGAAATTATTTTTAAACCTGACAATTTAAATTTTGAATTTTTATCTTGTGTCAATACAAATTTAGACCCTAAGTAAGCCATTGGTAGGAATTTTATCTCCTTGAAATTAAGCTATAAATTATTACACTAAAACTTACTCTTCGACTATGTTCCTCAATTTTCAAATGTTCTTTAATATTTTCCCAAGAAATAATCGGTTTGCATTCTTCAATCAATACCAATGATGAATAAATTAAAATAAAAACATGTCCAGAAATATCAAATCCTTTCCAATATGCTCCATAATTGAGACAAGTTCTTTTTGTGAAATAAATTTTGTTGTTGCATCTTCCATAAGAATTTTCAATTATGTTAAATAAACTTGTCCATGAGTACCAAAAAAAAGTTGCAATTGCAAGTCGTGGTAAATGATGCTTCAACACTCGATCTCGATCACCAAAAGTTAATGTTGAACTTGTGAAAAACAAAAAAGGAACTGAAAAAATTAACGTCCAGAACCAACCGATTTTCACGAAAAATACATTAAATAAATTATCGGATCGTGAAAAGTATGACTTTGGAAATGGAACGAAATCTAAAAGTATAAAGAGAGAAAAAAATAAAAATTATTTTAAAATATCCACGAGATACACGTTCATGTGATAAATTTATAAACACAATTTTCTTTCTTTTTTTATTTATGTGATGTTAAGTAACTGGCTAGTGTGTAGTTATGAAAGTTACGGGAGAAAATTTCCACTTAATGAATTGTTTTTTGTCATCTATTTTTGATATTGTTTATAGCGCGATTTTTTCTTAATGGGAATAATCATTTTAATTTAAATTTTTAAGATTAATTTGTAAAGAAAAAAATTCTAAAAATCAATTTTTAATTACTTTCATTTTAATCCTTTAACTTTTTTTAAATTTTAGAATGATTTAAGGAAACTTTTAACTTTTCAGGATATTTCATGGAAATTATCATAAATTTCAAGTATTTTTTATAAATTTTCTAATAATTTGAGAGAGCTCACAGACCTTAAGAATTTCGAAATTTTATGTAATATTATTGCACAAATTTACCTTATATCACTAATAAATCAATTTATAAATTTTTATCACACAAGCGCGCTAATAAAAAATACTATGATAATCTTTACGAAATCATCTTCACGCATAAACTTTTCATTTAATTCTGATCGTTCTTTAAATGAAAATTTTTCACTTTTCATTTTTCTCTCATACAAGAAAAAATTTTCTTCAATTTTTAATTGCTCAATGATCAAACAGATGTAGCAAAAAGAAAACAGATTAATTTGTTATGGAAATGTGAGAATTTTCTATCAAGCATTCAATTTATTTCAATATATGAATTTAAATGTCAAAACTAATTGACTGAAAAAGCTAACTCACCGCCAATAAGAGACACAAAAAAGAGTGCTAATAAATATAGAGCGACCTTTAACCGTGTGTCGAAAAAAACTGTTTTCTTGCAAAAATGCAGCACGGCGATTGTCAAGACTTCTTTGATGCTAGTTGGATTTGATGTTGGCTTTGTTCCTCGCGATTCAGTTCGCAAAGTCTCATTTTTAATATTGAAATTCATTGAACTTGGACGTCTGCCGGCGCCTAATGATGTTCCAACGTTTGCTGCTGACTTTCGTCTTCCTGACATTTCTTGTTTTCTATTTTTGTAGCTTCTACCTTAAGCTAACTTTATTATTATTTAAAAATTTCAAAATATATTTCGATAAATAATGAAAATTTTTTTCTTTAAATGAAAATGTTTCAAAAAATTTAATTTGTTGTGCTATAAATTGACTGAATGTCTTTGATTTGCCTGTTGCTTAAAACGCTTTGTGAATTTCAAGTATT
Organism: Polypedilum vanderplanki; assembly: GCA_018290095.1. Lineage (NCBI taxonomy): Eukaryota > Metazoa > Arthropoda > Insecta > Diptera > Chironomidae > Polypedilum > Polypedilum vanderplanki. Next base: position 3,243,151 of record CM031382.1, on the reverse strand, counting down.
TGTTAACTTTAGCTCATTTACGTCGTTGTCAGATCAAACGTATGTAAAGTGATCACAAATTGTGAAATTCTGAGATTTTACGTACGTAAAAATTTGAAATTTTTAGACCGTTATTTGCTATAAAAATTTTTTTAGTTCTTAATTCCGATAGAATAAGTAATGAAACTTTACAAAAATAAATAAATTTATTACATTAAAGATGATAAATGCCAATTTTTAAATAAATAAAATTTTTAGCTTCAATTTGTTATTGTTATATTCTTTTGTTATTCAATTTGTTTATTTATCCTTTAATTCGACTAAAATTTTGAGACTAGATCTCAATATGAAATAATATCAACTTATTTTCATGTGGTGATTTAAATTTTTTAATTTAATATTTTTTTAATAGGATGATAGATTTTTTGATAAAGAACACATCCCTTGAATTTTCTTTTTAATCAAAAATGTATGTACACTTTGGTCGTTATCTTCATGTTTATAAAACTACGTAGAATGAAGTGTAATAAAATCATTTAATTTTCACTATTATGATTTTTAGATATCCATAAAAAAATTTATCAAACTTTATTACAATTTGTTATTGCCTTCAATACGAAAAAAGTAAAGTTTTGCTTCAGTTCTGAGTTTTAACTGTTCTTTAAAAGTCAACTTTTATAAAAATAAGATTGTTAAATACAAAAATCTCTTAATAAATAATCAAAATCTACCAACTAGAGAAAATACATAATTTTTCAAGAAAATATTAAAAAATTCATAAACTCTACTAGAATTGAAAAAAAAGTATTTAAAATTTCATCAAAATGTCTTCAAAAATAAAAATTAAATTTCCTGAATCAGCAACAATTTTTACTTCCTCTCTAAATTCTCTTCAAAATTTAAATGATTTTCATATAATAGAAATATTGAATTGTCCATCAACATTAGCTGCATCAAAATTAGTTTCACAAGCTTGGTTTCGTTCAACACTTATTAAGAAAATTCCTTCGATAATTGCAATAAAATTAAAAATTCTTGAACAAATTGAAATTAAACAAGCAGAAAAACCTAAAAGTCATGAATTTGAAGATTGTGAAAAAATTTTAGTTTCGTTTGAGTCAAAGGATGAAAGTGTAGTTTATTGGAAAAATTCTAAAAATGAAGAATTTTATTGTCTTACAATTTCTGAAGATAATTTAACTACTGATGACTGTAGTTTGTGCTCGTTTACTGTAGATTTCATAATTAGAAGTTTAAAGTCTAATTTGACAGGTAATTAAAATTGATTATTTCATAACAGAATTATTTTCTATTCTAATTCTATTTTTATTGAATTTAAAAATTAATCACAAAGTCAATCTCAAAAGTCCCAAAAAAAAATTCCTGACATCAAAAAAAGCCAAGGCTTGAGAGCTTTTTTCACCGAGTTTGATTATTTTAATTTTTTTCTTTTTGATTCATTGGATCAAAAGGTTTTCAAGCCTTGGAAACATCTTATAAATATATCAAAATATATTTTCTTTGTTTCAAAGACGCAATTATTGCTCTTTAATAAGGTTTTAATTATCTTAAATTTCTTTTTCCTTCAGTTTCTTTAAAATCCAATGAAAATCAATTGACTTCATTAATCAACTCACAAAATTTCAATATTTTAATGACATCAGTCAATGATGAAAATTTTGAAATTTTCCATCAACTTTTAACTTTTCCATTTGATATAAACCAAAAAACAATTGATGGAAAAACAGCAGCTGACATTGCATGGCAGAAAAATAATCAAGAAATTTTTCTTCATCTTTTACAAGCTAATTCGACTTATCCAAAAGATTTCAATGTCAATCATGCTTCAATTGCTGTAATGATTTTTCTTGAAATTGCTGAATCACTTCATGAGGCAATTTTTAATAATGATCGACAAAAAGTTGAGGAAATTTTATTGCAAAATTCAAATCAGCTTCATTTTTATAATTCATCGAATGTGTCAGCAATTACAGCAGCTATTGCGAAAGTTGATTATGAATATTTTGAACTTTTAACAGAGCACTATGTGATTTTTGGTCAAAATGAAAATGTTGATGAAATTTTTACCCATTTCTTAAGACATCAAACTAAAATGAAACAAAAAATTAGAAATTTGCATTCAAAATTGGCAAATAATTTACCTGAAAAACACATTTTTATTCTTCTCACTCATTCTGTCATTTCTCATGATAATAAAAATTCACGAAGACTTTCTGGACTTATAAGAAATTCTTTTGAATTTCTCGACACAATTGAAATTTCAAATATACTTATGAAAATTATTGCAACAAATCGAAATGCAAAAATTCATTTTGATTTTAGTCAAAAATTTGTTCAGAAATTTGATCCATTAAATGGTGCTAAAAGTTGTGGCTTGACTTATTCATGTGGCCGAATTTTTATTGCTTGCAAAGATTTAAACGATGAACAAAAGAAATTTGAAGTTTTTGGAATAATTTCACATGAGTTTTGTCATTTGGTGATCTACATGGTGTTCAGAAATGATGGTTTGCCTTATGCTGTTGATGATGCTAAAAATAAAGAAAAATTTGAGAAAATTGTTGAAAAAATAAGAAATATGAAAGGCAATGACTTATTGATCCAATGGGTTTTTGAATTTTATCCAAGACGTCTTTGGCATGCTGAACTTATTGTGAGAGTTCCACAATTAATTGTGACTTATCATAATAATTTTAAAAAATTGATGCAATTGCGTGAAACTTATTTTGATCTTTTTGACTATTTTGAAAGTTTTTTAATGCCTAAAATTGTTGAATCTTTGCCAATTTTTGAAATTCTTTCAAATCCAATGAATGAAATAAATTTCAATGATTTAACAAGCTCAATCAAAGCTGCTGTTTATCATATGGAAGTGAAATTTCAAGGTCAAAAAGTGAAACTTAATCAAATAGTCCACAATCTTGAAATTTACAACTTTTTAACTTCACAACAACTTCGAGAAATTTTAGATGACAAAAATTGGTTTGAATTTGGAAAAATTGAAGAAATTCCGGATGAATTTTATATTGAAAGAAATTTAATAAATTTTGAGAGCGAAACAACCATCAAAAATATGATTTTTGATATGAACATTCGTGATTTTGTTTGGAATAAAACTGTTAAAGATAAAATTATGAACTTGGAAACTGTCGTTAATTTTGCAAAAGAGAAGAAAATTTTATTGTTGTCAGATGTTGCAGGAAGTGGAAAATCTACTACATTTAGGTATATAACCAAAATTAAGGAATTTTTCTAATCCTTTTTTTAATTTTGTAATTCACAAAATAAAATACAAATTTTTTTAAGACCTTCTCTTTTTTAATTTCTTAGATTCTTAAGTAAAAAATTGAAAAAAATATTTCCAACATTTTGGATTTCTTATATCGATCTTAAGCGACATGTTGACATTTATGACAAATTCAAAACTCCACTAAACAGAAATTTAAACATTCAACAACAAAAGCTGACAACTATCAATATTTTGACATCAATTTTAAATCCACCAAATAATTTTGAAAAAGCACTTTTTGAAGATTTATTCAAAAATAATCAAACAATTTTTTTCCTCGATGGTGTTGATGAAATTTCACCAAAATTCAAAGAATTTTTTCTTAAAGTTGTTGAATGGATTAAAAATTTTACTCAAAATCAACTTTGGATTGCAACAAGACCACAACATGTGAATGAATTAAAGGAAAAATTTGATCAAAGTGCCTTTAAATTGATTCCATATTTGAAGGAGGAAAAAAAGAAGTTGATTGAAATTGTTTTGATACAAAAAGGTAAATATTTATTGAAAACTTTTTCTCAATAGCCAAAACACATTTTTGTTTAACAGAGTTGTTATAAAAAAGTTTATTTATTTTTTCGCTTGTTTGTTAAAGTTTTCAATCCAAATGTTTTATTTTATTTATACTAAAACTTTTGTAACTTTTTGCTATTTTTATTTTAGAAATTGACATCAAACGTCATTCAGTAATAATTGGCAAAATTTTCAGCTGTTTTAAAGGTCCACTGGCTGAAATCAACAATCCATTAATGTTGAAACTTTTAGCAGAAATTTACATAGAAAATCAATCAAATTTCAACAACTTTAATCTTCTTTCAATTTACCAAGCAATGTTGCAAGCCAAAAAAGTAATTCTTGTAAGAGAAAAAGGTGAAATTGCAAATTTAGATCGAGATATTGAATCAAAAATTTCAATTTGGGACATTCATCAAGTCAATGCTTTAAAATTAATAATTGGAGAAAATTTTGAAATTTTTTCATCTTTTCAAAATCTCAAAAATTTGTCACTGTTCAAAAAGTGGAAAAGACAACAATCAAAATGGTCACCAGAAGCAATAGCTCGTTATGGATTTTTGCACATTGATCATTGGGAAACTGATCAAGAAAGTCCAGATTTTGTTCATCGAACTTTTGCTGAATTTTTTGTTGCAAAATTTATTATTGATAATATTTTTGAAGAAGATGATGAAGATTTAAAAATAGAAGAAATGAATTTAAGAATGCAATTACTTTTTTACATTATTGAAAATAAATCTGATTTTGCCATTATTATAAATTTTCTAAAATGTTACAATTTATCACAAAAATGTCATCCAGAAATTTTAATGTTTCTAAAATCATCAAATGTGAAACAATTTTTAGAAAAAAGTTTCATTAATGAACATTTTTGGCCAAAAATTGTTGTTGGTTTGATAAATTTATTTCAAAATGATAAAGAAATTTTAAAATCTTTACTTTTAATTGATGGAAGTCATCCAAGTGCTTTGGAAATTTATTTTGAAAACTTAGAAAAAATAGATGTCTTTGATATTTTTAGATTTTTTGAAATGTTGGAAATTCTTTTGAAAAATGATTGGATCGAAAATTGTGGATTTAAAAAAGTTGAAGGAACTCAAGAATTTAAAGAAATGACACAAAATGAATTGGATTTATTAACTGTTGATATAATAAAAAAATTTAAAGATGAAAATGCAAACCAAATTGACAAATCCAGAAAAAGTTGTCAACAATTCCTGAAATTTCTCAATTTCATCAAACAATTTCAAATTTCAACTAAAGATTTTAAAAATTTTATAAAATTTAATTTAAAAGAAATTTTTGAAATTGTTGCAAGATGTTCAATAGTTAGGAATAAATTTATTGATCAAATTGAAAGATTTGCGGAACTCAACAGAGAAGAATTGAAACTTAAAGGTGGAAAATTAAATTTTGAGATTTGTGAAATTTATAGTAAAATTTTAACTGAAGAATTCAAGTTTTCTTGTCAAAAATTTTGTGATGAATTGTAAAGTTTTTTAGAATTCTTAAAAAATACCAAGTTAAAGTTAATGCAAGAAAAATTTACTTTTTTCTTTTGATTGTTAAAATAAGTTAGAAGCAAGTCTAGAAATTCAGCCTAAATAAAAAGGAAAAAATTTTAAATGTGGTCACACTAAAAGAAGAAGAGCAAAATTTTTTTCTTACAAAAATGACAACAAAATTTAAAATACGTCAAAAATACCGTGTCTCTTAATTATTCTTAGAATTACTTATATGGGAACACAGCAACAAATTATTTTTAAACTGCTCAATTTTATGACTGATTATGAGTAATAATTTATCGATCGAAAATTCCCAGACATAAGACTGCTGATTAAATATAAAGCCTAGTCTTTCTGTCTCTGAGTTACTTTTAAATGATACCGAAAGTGTCCGCCATAGGACGGATTACTTTAGCGCATTTTTGGTGCCTAGATCAGTGTATGTTGACAAATTACAGACTTATTAGATTCGTTTGAAGCAGATTTATAGTTTAAAATAATTTGATCAAAATAGTTTAAAATATAGGCAAAATCATGTTTATAAAATTTTGATGCATGAAAATTCGGCGAGCGTTTTTAGTTGAAGTTCAATTTACCAGAGTCCGAAACCGTTTTAAAAATAACTTAAAATCAACCAAAATTTCGATCAAAAATAAAATCCTATTCGATTAAATTTAAGTTGGTTTTAGTTGAAAATTTTAATTGAATAAGTTTTAGTTGATTTTTAATTATTTGCAATTAAAATACCAAACGGTTTCAGACTCTGCAATCTATTAGAATCTTCTAATAAATTTTGTTGATTTGAAATAACGTTTGAGTAAGTTTCAAAATATTTGAAGTTCCAATATTTGCCGTTGGTGGCGCTGCAATCGTTTTCGCGCCAAAAAAATTTGTTTACAAATTTCAATTTGGAAATTTAAATTTGTAATTTCCTAATTAATGCAATAAGTGATAGAAATATAACTAAGCGTCGCCGCATTAACTTTTTAGCACAAATCTAACGCAAAAAACCAGAAGTCGCTAACTATTGTAGTTTTCGAGATCTCGCGCCTCAGTCAGCCAGCCAGCCAGCTAAAGTGAAGATATAAGCGGCATTGTTGTTCCAAAAATGCGCTAAAAATATAGGTGAATTATACATTATTTCTTATGAAACTCGAGCAGAAAATTAATTTGTGTGGAAAGAAGAAAAAAACATTTGAATAAATAAAAGTGATGAGACGATGAGACGATTGATGATAACAGTTTGTAACTTTTTATATTTGTAATAATTTATTAATAATTTGATCAAATATGTAACTATATTGAGAAATTGATTCTTTTAGTTAAATGTTTAAATTGATTTTTTTTATTAACTAGCAATATTCTTGTTTTTGTGAATAATTCATTTTTAAACCTAAATTTGCATAAATTGTTTTTTTTAAAGGATGAAGAAAAATCACTTAGAGTAAAGCAGTTGTTACAAAAATTTGTAATAAAACTTTTAAAAACTTTTGTATTTTTATATTGATATTTTTGATAAAATTCACAGTCTTTGAATAAGTTTAAAATTCTAATTTTTTAATAAGTTTTATGAAAAATTCCTTAACTAACACAAATTTAGTTTATTAATTTTTTATGAATTCACTATTATTTTAAACTTTTTATAAAACCCCTAAAAACTTTAATTTATCACAATAAAATAATTTTACATAAATAAAATTTATAAAATTTTGTTAAAATTCTTTTTATTTCCTTTAACAAACTTAAAAATAAAACTTCAACACATAAAAGCTTTTGTCATTGTTATTAAAGTTCAAAACGTATGCTTAAGTTTTTCATAATTGTTTGCAGCGCAGTTATAAATGATAATGAGATCTCTTGGCAACTCTGTGAGTATATACAACAAAATAAAAGCAAAAGCTATATCGAATGGAAAAAACCCAAGTTTGTTCAGTTGGTGTCAATATCGATGTTCTCTATATGAAACTAAAAAAGCCTTTTTGGCTTTGGGAAAACCCAAAATATGAAATTAATAATTTGTTTTTAAATGAAAATATTATTCTTTTGTAAATTCTAAACTTGCAAGCATGTAAAAGTCTGTACAAAATTTGTTTCTTTTAATATATAAGATTGCCAAGTTTTTGTCGTTATTAAGCCTTGTAATGATTATGATTTTTTACGCCTTTTTACAGCATTTTTGGAACAACAATGGCGCTTATATCTTCACTTTGGCTGGCTGGCTGGCTGGCTGAGGCGCGAGATCTCGAAAACTACAATAGTTAGCGACTTCCGGTTTGTTGTGTTTGATTTGTGCTATTGTTTTCTTCCGGTGACGCTTAGTTATATTCCTATCACTTATTGCATTAATTAGGAAATTACGAATTTAAATTTCCAAATTGAAATTTGTAAACAAATTTTTTTGGCGCGAAAACGATTGCAGCGCCTCCAACGGCAAATATTGGAACTTCAAATATATTGAAACTTACTCAAACGTTATTTCAAATCAACAAAATTTATTAGAAGATTCTATAAATTGCAGAGTCTGAAACCGTTTGGTATTTTAGTTAAAAATAAATAAAAACCAACTAAAATTTAATCGATTAGGCTTTTATATATAATCGAATACATTTTAATTGATTTTTAGTTACTTGTAAAACGGTTTCTGACTCTGGTGAATTGAACTTCAATTGAAAATGCTCGCTGTATTTTCATGCATCAAAATTTTATAAACATGATTTTGCCTATATTCTTAATTTATTTCGATCAAATTATTTGAAAGAGTAAATCTATTTCTCAAACGAATCTAATAAGTCTGTAATTTGTCAACATACACTGATCTAGGCACCAAAAATGCGCTAAAGTAATCCGTCCTATGGCGGACACTTTCGGTATCATTTTTATTATTTAATGCTTTTCAGTCTAAAAATGCAACCTTAAAAATCAATTTATTTAAAAGAATTAGATTTTTTGATTAATAGTAACAGGTGGAGCTCATTTTAGACTCACAGTAAATTGAAACAGATGTCTATTGCTTCCTAATACTGTCCTAACAACAGTGCATGATAATGATAGAATTAAATGTGTTATTTATAATTTACAGTGAAATTAAATGACAGCTACTAATGACTAGAGATGAAAAAAAAATTATTTCGATATACTGTCGCTATGAAATTCCTTTTTAGATTGTAAGGTACAAACTTTATATTTCAAATTTGTAGAAAAAGTATATTAATTTCGGAAATCAACAAAAATTTTCCTTGTTTGAATATTTTTAAATAAATAATATTTACTTGTTCTAGTGTTGAAAATTTAAAATTGAATAATCCAAAAAAATATGAAACTTTATTTACAGAATCTGAAAATATTTTAAGTATAACTGTTTTATTTTTTGATTAAAATGTAGAACTAAAATTGAATTAGTCAAAGTTTATTCTTAATAGAATAAATATTAATTGTGTTTTAGTTACTCAGATAAAAATATTGCCCATATTTATTTAATCTTTCTTCTGATACTGACAAATGTTGTTGTTCAGTAGATTGATTACATCTAATGTTTTTGGTTGTAACTGTTATTGCAAATAAAATGCTAAACAGATTCAAACTTGGATAAATTATTTTTCAATTATGTATAACGATAAAGTTTATAGGTTCCATTTTAAACTTTGAACTTATTGTGATTACTTAAAATTTGAATGTACACCTAAATTATTAAAACTTAAATAAAAAAAATTATAACATAACTTAAAATGTGCATCATTTAAGCTAAACGCCATTTTAGAAAATTATCTAAACATTTTGTTTAAAACCTCAAATGATTTCTTTTGAATAAGCATTATGAATAACAAAATTATTTATTTTTGCAAATGGTGTTTTTTATGAATAAACAACTTTTGAGTTATAAATATTATTGTTGTTTAAAACCGATCAAATTCAATTAACTTTTACTTTTTCTCTGTTTATTGTTTTTTGTTTAAACTAACGTCATATAATAAACATAAATAAAAGCGATATTTTTGTTTATTTCTCGTGCATCATCATGATTGTTTTTTAAATAATAAAATTACTTCATTTTAAGTTCTTTTTTAAATCCAAAATTAATTTTTTGTGGTTTAAAATTATTTAGATTTCTTTCTCTCTATTTATGAAGTTTAATCAAAATATTAGACATGCAGCTTTCATATTTAACAATTAACATTAAATATGTGTAAATATCATGTAACAAAATTATTTAAGATATTGGATTATGATAATTTGTTGTTAATAGTGTTGCTTTAGTCTGTTCTTAGATATTGATATTAAATTAAATAATTTTATTGAGTTTTGCAGTTCATCAAAACTTTTTAAGCCTCTTAAAAAATTTCCTTCTTGTAAACTCTGTGTTACTTTAAAATCACTACTATAACATTTGTTAAAAAATGCTGTTCATATTGACAATAAACAGACATTCACATTACACTTTAAAGTTTAATTGGTGTATTTGAATACATACATTTGTCATTTTTTACTTGACCCTTAACTGTTAATATGATTAATCGATAATTATCCTGGTTTGAAAGCTGCTAGTAGCAGTTATTAGCTTCTCTGTGAGTATGCAAGATTACACAGTCGACCTATCACTATCATTTATTTGATAAACTTCCGTCATGAAGTTCAGGTGACAGGTTAGAAAACAGGCATCAATTTATGTGTTCTGAGAACTAGTAATAGCCTCACATGCTCAAAAATTTAATCAATCCAATCGGTAATCAATAAATAATTTTATTTAACATTTACTATTACTTTCCTTATTTTTTTCAAGAATATATAAAAGAAACAGTTTGCAGATCTGTGTTTAAACATCCATGACGTTCAACAAACGTTATCACTTTTTGTCAGCTCGTGTTATCAATATAATATTTATTTGAGATACATTCACATTCTCAGACAGTCTGCATATTTTTAACTTCTGTTTTATTTGACAAATTTCCGAATAAAAGTTGATACAAGTACACGAGCGTTGATATAATTTATTATATTTAATGTTCGAGAAGAGTTGAGATAGAATGATGCAAAGTTTACTTAAATTATGAAAAAGTTTTCTGCTTCATTTGGTTTGCTGCCTGGTCATAATTTATTTATTATTTGGTCAGACAATCAACCAAATGTATTAGAAAGCTGAAATATTTCAACCTTTTTAAATTTTTATCACATTTGAAATTAAATGTTATGTGGTTTAAACAATAAAAGTTTAAAAAAAACTATAAAAAGAATTGTTTTTATTCTTTGGCATTTTTCAGAAATCATTAATAAAAATTGGATAAAAAAAGAGACTAAGAAATTTTCATCAGAAATACAAAAAATTATCATTAGATCTTAGAGAATTTAGTAGGAGCATATAAAGCTGAAAATTGATTGCAGCTGTTAAGAAGCAAGTTGTTCCAGAAATTATTCGATTGGCTGACCATGGAAAAAAAAACCATACAGAAATTTTTTAAAAGTTCTCAAACTTTCTTAGCATTAAAACTTTTGTCTATCAAAAATATTATGAGACTCTTGAATTATTGTATAAGCAATAATTATTATCACAGAGTTAATAAGTTGGTATCGAGTCCGTTTTAGTGTTTTAAGAGATAAATTGATCGTACTTATCTCTTGGGCTCATCCCGTTCTTTCACAATTTTGGAAATACATCTATTGGTAGCCAGTTATCGATGTAGTTTGTATGTAAAAATTTGTCACTGACTAATGTACTCAAATTCTTCTAGTTACTTGGAGTTAGCAGGTTTAAAATAATAAAGTTCTAATCATATTTTATTCGAAAATTATCAGTTATTTTTTTCTTCAACTTATAAAGATCTTTTTAGAATGTACACTCATAGAAAAAAAGTAATACCAGATATTAATTTTGTATGAAAAAATTAAATACCCGGTATTGAGCTGAGAACTTAAAACTATAGTATTAAATTTTTAATACTAAAATCATAATTTCGATTTCGCTCAGAACTTAACATTGAAGTATTAAAATTTAAACATTCAGTCTTAAAATTTTAAATTTTATGGTATTAAAAAATAAATAATTGATTATTAAAATTTAGAAATATTTCGACCCAAAAAATTCTGAAAAATTAATGCAGCTAAAAATGCCTGTATTTCTTTTTATTTTAATTTACTTTATTAACCATCGATTTATTAAATAACTTGTTTTAATACAAAAATATTATAATGTTACATTTTAAATTGGCTTCATTTTTTTCACAATAGTTTGATGATAAAGATCCAGTTGCTCACATTTCCTTAATAACCACAGACATCTTTAGATCATTCATGATCTAAACTGATAAAAAAGTTTAAAAACTATGAAAATTCAATTTAGATTACAGAATATTTACCTGAACATTTGAAAATCCTCTTCAGTGTTTGATAAACTTAATTTTTTTCATGATTGTACTGGATGTTCTTCAATTTTGTATATTATCTGAAAGTAATTTGAAACAGATATATGTGAATTAATAGTAAATTACCTTAAAAATTTCTTAAGTCCAATTGATATAATAATAGTGTTCAAGCCTTAATTGAATAAATTGAAAAATAGAAAAACTTCAATCAAAATTTGTTAAAATGGTGCATATTCAATTAATTAGCTGACTTACTTGTGATTTTTTACTGAAAAACCTAAATTACAATATTTTAAAGAGGAATATAAGGTTAACATGCAGTTAAATGATCATAAAAAATGATTTACTAACTAAATGATTGACTAAAAATGATTTATAAACTAAAGAATCTTACCAAAATAATTTTCGTCATTTTTTCTAAATTATTAATTTTTAACACAAAACTTCACTTTCTTTTAATTTTTTAACACTTTTTATTGACTTTTATGTAGTTTTATTGCTGCAATACACACAAATTACCACTTTTTTTAAAATAAATAAAACTTTAATTGCTCTTATTGGTTTAATAAGAACAAAAATATATTTAAAGATTCGTATATTTGAAAATTAGTTTGAAAATGTTAAAAAATTTAAGACTTTAATTTTTAAAATTTATTATTTTGTATTAAATTTTCACTGTTTGGCCATTTTTCCAAACTTTCAAAAATTTAATACCATAGTAATAAACTTTTAGCACCAAAAAATAAATTTTAACACTCAATATTTATTTTTTAGCATTTTATGTTTAAATTTTAAAACTTTTTATTGAAATTTAAACATTTGGTGTTTATTTTTGATCAGACAAAATTTTAATACCAAAATATTAATTTTTTTTCTATGAGTGTATCTATAATCTTTCAATGGTTTAATTAAATCCTTTCTTTAAAATGACATGGAAAGTGTCCGTGTGGTAGCAGGGGGACACTTAAGCGCATTTTTGTGCCTAGATCAGTGTATCTTAACAAATTAAAGACCTATAAGATTTGTTTGAGAAAAAAGTTCACACTTTAAAATAAATAAAAATACAGGGAAAATCATATTTATAAAATTTAATATATGAAAATACGGCGAGTGTCTTTAATTGGTGTTCAATTTACAGAATCTTTCTTATAATAAATTTTATTGATTTAAAAGTAACGGTTGAGTAAGATTCAAAATATTTGAAGTTCCTATATTTGCCGTTGATGGCGCTGCAATCGTTTTCGCAGCCAACTTCGCGTTATTTACATTTTTCAATTTGGAAATTTAAATTCGTAATTTTCTAATTATTGAAATCAAAGGCAACATTCTAATAAAGATTGCCGCCAGTAACTCGATAACACAAATCAAACACAGCAAACCGGAAGTCTCTAGCCTTTGTAGTTTTTGAGATCTCGTTACTCAGCCCGGAGCCAGCCAGCCAGCCGAACAAAGTGAAACTATAAGCTGCATTATTGTTCCAAAAATGCGCTTAAAACAGCTACTAGCAACTTTTTACAATAGTTTTCATTTACAATTGGTTGTTGTGACTTTGTAATCAAGTGTGCACGGAGAGAAAATCTTTTTAGGACTTACAACGATTTGGATCTCATAAAGCCTAATATTTTTTGGAATAAAGTTTTACGCAAGGGGACGGACACGATGGCGAAAACTTAAAAAAAAATTCGCCCTTTTTGCCCTTTTTCGCCCCTTTTTAAAAATTTTACAAAACAATTTTTTGAACTCGAGATCGTGGATTCGAATCCTGATCATGCCGAATTTTTTTTTCAATTTTTCTTTACTTTTTTGTCATTTCTGATTATATTATATTTAATTATACATAAAAAATACTTATTGCATTGAAAAAATGTTAATTAGACTAAAAATTATGAGTCGTGATCAAGACTTAAATTTACGACTTCAAACGTTTTGATAAATTTTTTCAAAAAAGGGGCGAAAATTTTCGCCCCTTTTTGTTTTTTTCGCCCTTTCGCCACCGTGTCTATCCCCCTGGTTTTACGTTATGCCAGATAAAAATTTTTAGCGTATTTTTGGAACAACAATGTAGCTTATAGATCAAAAAGATCTTTTAAGTCTTATAAAAATGATTATAAGATTTGAAAAGATCATTCTAAACCCAAAAATTTTTTAATATTTTTAAGAGCTATAAAAATCTTTGAGTTTTAAAAAGTAATTTATTCTCATAAAGCTGTTATGAGTTGTATAAAATTTTATAAGAATAATAAATATTTTTATATTTGTAGTAAAGTCTTTATGCCAGATTTTTCTTTCATTGAAGTTTTAAGAAATTTATAAAAGAAGCTTTTTTGTAGTCAACCTTAACAATCTTTAATGTACAATAATTTTCAGTCTAAGAAATTGACAAAATTTAAAAAATAAATTTTTCCATACGTTGGTACAATAATTTTTCAAGAAATTATTCTGTACTCTGACAATTCTCTTAAATTTTAACACTTCAATTAAACAAATTTCAGTCTGTCTTTATAATTGACACACTATGTAACTGATTTAATACCGTCAAGTCAATAACTCAATCATTCCATGTAGCATTAGGAGTTATGCTGTTATGTATCAAATCTGTCTATAAATAACTATATATTTATCTTAAATTTTACCTTAAAATTGATTATAAAAAGTTATTAAATTTTATAAATTTCACATGTGTTGTTATTGGTGGAATTGATAAAACAAAATAATTTTTTCAAAAAGAGCTTTAATTTTATTTTATAAGTTCTTTATTAATTCATATTTCTAAAACATTTATAAACTGTGAGTAATTTTAATTTATTTGACAGAACTTGAATTATTTGCTTTTGGTTTGACGTTCAAACGAAATATAAAATGAATGACAAATAGACAAACAAAGAAAAAAGTATTTTTATTACCTTTATTAGTATTATATTGAAACTTTATTACGTATTAGATACTATCAAAATTAATAAACATGGAAGCAATATATGACGTTTTCTATGAACAAATAATAAATATTTTTGTGAAAAACACTTTTTTTATTATTAGTCATTGAACAGTTTTTTTTTGATAAATGATAAAATTTAAGATGTCGATTTTATTTTAAATATAAAATGACTTATTATAATTTGAAATTTCATAAAGTATTGATCAAATATAAGGAATTTTAAATTACTTAGATTTCTGATTTCATATAAAATTTTATCTACAATGATTCTAATTTATCAACACTTAAAATGATTTACTTTTTTACCAATAAAAGTGAAAATCTGGAAAAAAAATTAGAAAAAAAAATTTGAAAACATTTTGAATACATTTTATGAGTTTTTGACTATTTTAAAGTAAAGAGATTTTCTTAAATTGTAATTAAATTTTATTTACAAAAACAATCGATTTTAAAACAGAAAAAATCATGCAAGTTAAAAAAATATTTATATGATAGAATTTAGATTGTTTGATTTTATTTTTTTAAAAAAATTTTACTATGCAATATATGAATACATTTTTTGTGAATGAAACTTTTATTACATTCAAAAATTTCAATAATGAAAGAACAGATATTAAATGAGTTTAAAAGAACCATATAAAGAATTTGAAAAACACAGAAAATTATTTTATAATTTAAAAACCTCTAATAAATTAAAAAGAAGATTTTTTATAAATATTTTTTATTAGATACTATGAATAATCAAAGTAAAAATAAAATTCAAATTTCAGACAAATCATAAAGAGAAAAATTTTTTGTTAGAAACTCAAAATTAATGTTTTAATTTGATAATTTATAGTCATATTTAAGTTCCTTATCTCTTTAAAAATATTTTGATTTAAAAAAAAACATTCGATAAAAAAGTTAACTAAAATTTAAATAATTTTATCAAAATGATAAAAAGAAGCATTAACAGTTAATGATTTACAATTATAACACCATTTCACACTTTCAAAAGCACATTTTTTCTCAATAAATTTGTTTAAAAAAATTATTGAACAACAAAAATTAATAAAGATTATAAATTTTAAAATTTTATTCTAGAATTTGTATTTTTATGTAAATTTCATACTATTTAATATTTAACAATTATAAAATTAAAAATGAAAGTCTTAAAAAGTGCAACTAGAACTCAATTTTGCCAACTAATCATGTTTTTTAAAAAAAATTTTTACTCTCTTGATATCAATAAAACTCAACGTCTTGATAGCAACTGACATGATCGGTTTTGATAAAAATTGCCAGATGAGCCCGAATATTGACAAAAAACAGTTCAGTGAGGCAGGTGTTACACTTGATCCACACTAGTGAACTCAACTAGTACGCCGCTGCACTCAGCTTCGGATCCACAACAACAACAATTCGGATGATCCAGAGAGTATAAAAACAGCATCTTCGATACCGATCCAGTCAGTCTTCCTAGTGAAGAAGTTAAGCCATAAAAGGAATTGTTCAGTGAAAGTGAACTAAAAGAGTGAAATATAAAAAAAGTTAATGAGGGAAAAAGTGAACTTTTTTGCCGTCATCCTTTGGGTGCTGGCATTAAGCTGTCTAGCAGCAAGCCATGCTATTGGTGGAGGCCATTCTGCTCCATCGTGCTCAGAGGAAACTCGTAATGAGTTAGTTTGCTCAGATGAAGTGTTAGAAGCAATCAAGAGAGAAGAACAAGGATTGCCACCTTTACCACCAAAGCCCACTGAAGCTCCAAAACCGCCTGAAGCTCCTGAAGCCCCGGGCGCTGAAGAGCCTGAGGGTGAAGGTGATGATTATTATTATGACGACTATTATGATGAAGAGTGAGTAGACGTGGCTAAAATGTTTTATAAAAGATATAATACGTTATAAAAAGTTTTTTAGAAAAATTAAGACGTGGTATTAATGTCAAATTGTGGCTTTTTAAATTTTGTTAATGTTTTATGATAAAAATTATAGTTTAATTAGAGAAAACCAAAAAACTTATTTAGAAAAAATTTTTTTAATAAATTAAAATCAAATTTGTTAGTTAATTTACATAAATGTCATTTACAGAAAGTAGTTTTTTTAATAATTTAATTTTTTGTTTTTCAAATGAAATTATAAAAGTTCACTAGTGTTTTAATTTTTTTTCATCAGAATTTATCACAGTGTTCACAAACATTTATTTTATATTTTTTTTCTAAAATTTTCAGATATTATGACGATTATTATGATGAGTAAGCTTTTGTAAAATTATTTTTCTGTTTTCAAAATCTAACAAAAATTTATTATTAGCGATGAATATGAAGAGTACGAATACGAAGACGAAACCGTAAGTCAAATTATTTCCTTTGAATAAAATAAATAACTCAGATATATGTAATTTGATATCTTGAATACAAATTTAGACAATAGCTCCTGCAAAGAAACCACTTCCACCGCCTAAACCAGGTAAAGGAGGTGCAGGTAGAAAGGACGAACCAGTTGAAATTGAAGAAAGTGATGAAGTCGTTGAACGTGAAGAAGAAGTAGAAGAAGATGATGATGATGAAGATAGTGGTTCAGATGAAGTCGTTAAGAAAAAGAAAAAGCCTGATGGTAAAAAAGGAGGTGAAGCAAAGAAACCTGATAGTGGTGAAGATGAAAGAGGTTATTCTGATAGCGATAGCGGATCAGATGAAAAACCTGCACCAAAACCAGAAAGAGATGATAGAAAACCTGATCACAAAAGTCCTGAAAAGAAACCAGATGATGACAAAAAACATGATCATAAAGGTCCTGAAAAGAAACCAGATGATGACAAAAAACATGATCACAAAGGTCCTGAAAAGAAACCAGATGGTGACAAAAAACATGATCACAAAGGTCCTGAAAAGAAACCAGCTCCTAAACCAAAAGTTTCAGAAAGTGACAGTGAATCAAATGAAAAATCTGATTTAAGTCCAAAAGATTCCGACAATGATTCAGTAGAAAGCAGCAGTGAATCAGATGAAAAACCAGCTACTAAACCTAAGCCTAAACCACAACCACCAAAACCACGTAAGTTAAAAAATTAAAATAATAAAATTTTTTGTCACGTTAATTTTATTTAGCGAAACAACAAAGTAAATCAAGTGGAATAAGACCAGAACGTTGTGACAGCGCAGTAAGAAGAAGAGAATCAGCAGTTTGTGCTAGAACAAAAGGCAAATTCAATGCTGCTAACTGTAGATGCGAACATAGCAAACCAAGACAACACAGTAAACCAGGAAAACCAAGACCAGAGCAAGAGCGACCAGAAAAACCAGAATATGAAAGACCTGAACGTTCAAGTAGTCCAAGAGCAAAACCAGAACGACCAGAACGCAGTGAAAGCGAAAAACCAGAAAAATCAAGCAAACCAAGACCAGAAAGACCAGAACGCCCTGAACGCAGTGAAAGCGAAAAACCAGAAAAATCAAGCAAACCAAGACCAGAAAGACCAGAACGCCCGGAACGCAGTGAAAGCGAAAAACCAGAAAAATCAAGCAAACCAAGACCAGAAAGGAAAGACCAGAACGCCCTGAACGCAGTGAAAGCGAAAAACCAGAAAAATCAAGCAAACCAAGACCAGAAAGACCAGAAACGCCCGGAACGCAGCGAAAGCGAAAAACCAGAAAAATCAAGCAAACCAAGACCAGAAAGACCAGAAAGACCAGAACGCCCTGAACGCAGTGAAAGCGAAAAACCAGAAAAATCAAGCAAACCAAGACCAGAAAGTTGTGATAGTGCTATGAGAAGACGTGAACAAGCTAAATGTCATCAACGCCCGCAAGGGCAAATTCAATGCTGCTAACTGCAGATGTGAACACAGCAAGCCAAGACCAATCAGCAAACCAGAATATGAAAGACCTGAACGTTCAAGCAGTCCTAGACCAAGACCTGAAGGACCAAGCAAACCAAGACCTGAAAGACCAAGTGGACCAAGATCAACACCAAGCAAACCAAGACCAGTACCAGAAAGATGCGATAGTGCTATGAGAAGACGTGAAGCTGCTAACTGCGCTAGACGC
>CM031382.1:3070027-3224029 GCA_018290095.1 Polypedilum vanderplanki | reverse complement strand
TGGTCCACTGTGTGGTTTGCTATGTGGTCCACTGTGTGGTTTGCTTGGTTCACTGTGTGGTCTTGGCTTGCTGTGTTCACATCTGCAGTTAGCAGCATTGAATTTGCCGTTGCGTTGATGACATTTAGCTTGTTCACGTTTTCTCATAGCACTATCACAACGTTCTGGTCTTGGTTTGCTTTCTGGTTTGCTACCATGTGGTTTGCTTCCTGGTTTGCTACCGTGTGGTCTTGATCCTGGACAGTTGTTGGTCTTGATCCTGGACCGCTGTGTGGTCCTACTGTTGTGGTTCTGCTTATTGGTCTACTGTTGGTTTGCTATGTGCCACTGTTGTGGTTTGCTATGTTGGTCCTACTGTGTGGTTTGCTATTGATGGTCCACTGTGTGGTTTGCTTGGTTTACTGTGTGGTCTTGGCTTGCTGTGTTCACATCTGCAGTTAGCGCATTGAATTTGCCTTGCTTTGATGACATTTAGCTTGTTCACGTTTCTCATTACACTATCACACACGTTTCTGGTCTTGGGTTTTGCTTCCTGGTTTGCTCCATGTTGGTTTGCTTCCTGGTTTGCTACCGTGTGTGGTCTTTTGATTCTGGACCATGTGGTTCTTGATCTTGGACCGCTTGTGTGGTTTTACTGTGTGTGGTTTGCTATGTGGTCCCTGTGTGGTTTGCTATGTGGTCCACTGTGTGGTTTGCTTGGTTTACTGTGTGGTCTTGGCTTGCTGTGTTCACATCTGCAGTTAGCAGCATTGAATTTGCCCTTGCGTTGATGACATTTAGCTGTTCACGTTTTCCATAGCACTTTCACAACGTCTGGCCTTGGTTTGCCTTTCCTTGGTTTGCTTTACCGTGTGGTCTTGACTGACCATGTGTCTTGATCTCTGGACGCCTGTTGGGTCTACTGTGTGGTTTGCTATGTGGTCCACTGTGTGGTTTGCTATGTGGTCCACTGTGTGGTTTCTTGGGTTTACTGTGTGGTCTTGGCTTGCTGTGTTCACATCTGCAGTTAGCAGCATTGAATTTGCCTTGCGTTGATGACATTTAGCTTGTTCACGTTTTCTCATAGCACTATCACAACGTTTCTGGTCTTGGTTTGCTTCCTGGTTTACTACCGTGTGGTCTTGATCCTGGACCATGAGGTCTTTGATCTTGGACCGCTGTGTGGTCTCTACTGTGTGGTTTGCTATGTGGTCCACTGTTGTTTTGCTTGGTTTACTGTGTGGTCTTGGCTTGCTGTGTTCACATCTGCAGTTAGCAGCATTGAATTTCCTTGCGTTGATGACATTTAGCTTGTTCACGTTTTCTCATAGCACTATCCAAACTTCTGGTCTTGGTTTGCTTCCTGGTTTGCTACCATGTGGTTTGCTTCCTGGTTTGCTACGTGTGGTCTTGATCCTGGACCATGTGGTTTGCTTCCTGGTTTGCTACCATGTGGTTTGCTTCCTGGTTGTACCGTGGGTCTGTCTGGCTGAGCTGTCTGGACCGCTGTGTGCTACTGTGTGGTTTGCTATGTGGTCCACTGTGTGGTTTGCTATGTGGTCCACTGTGTGGTTTGCTATGGGTCCACTGTGTGGTTTGCTTGGTTTACTGTGTGGTCTTGGCTTGCTGTGTTCACATCTGCAGTTAGCAGCATTGAATTTGCCCTTGCGTTGATGACATTTAGCTTGTTCACGTTTTCTCATTAGCATTATCACAACGTTCTGGTCTTGGTTTGCTTCCTGGTTTGCTACCATGTGGTTTGCTTCCTGGTTTGCTACCGTGTGGTCTTGATCCTGGACCGCTGTGTGGGTCTACTGTGTGTGTTTGCTATGTGGTCCACTGTGTGGTTTGCTATGTTTGTCCACTGTGTGGTTTGCTTGGTTTACTGTGTGGTCTTGGCTTGCTGTGTTCACATCTGCAGTTAGCAGCATTGAATTTGCCCTTGCGTTGATGACATTTAGCTGTTCACGTTTTCTCATAGCACTATCACAACGTTCTGGTCTGGTTTGCTTCCTGGTTTGCTACCATGGTTTGCTTCCTGGTTTGCTACCGTGTGGTCTTGATCCTGGACATGTGGTCTTGATCTTGGACCGCTGTGTGGTCTACTGTGTGGTTTGCTATGTGGTCTACTGTGTGGTTGCTATGTGGTCCACTGTGTGGTTTGCTATGTGGTCCACTGTGTGGTTTGCTTGGTTTGCTGTGTGGTCTTGGCTTGCTTGTGTTCACATCTGCAGTTAGCAGCATTGAATTTGCCCTTGCGTTGATGACATTTAGCTTTGTCACGTTTTCTCATAGCCTATCACAACGTTCTGGTCTGGTTTGCTTCCTGGTTTGCTACCATGTGGTTTGCTTCCTGGTTTGTACCGTTGGCTTTATCTTGGACGCGTGTGGTCTACTGTGGGTTGGCTATGTGGTCTACTGTGTGGTTTGCTATGTGGTCCACTGTGTGGTTTGCTATGTGGGTCCACTGTGGGTTTGCTTGGTTTGCTGTGTGGTCTTGGCTTGCTGTGTTCACATCTGCAGTTAGCAGCATTGAATTTGCCCTTGCGTTGCATGACATTTAGCTTGTTTCACGTTTTCTCATAGCACTATCACAACGTTCTGGTCTTGGTTTGCTTCCTGGTTTTCTACCATGTGGTTTGCTTCCTGGTTTGCTACCGTGTGGTCTTGATCTTGGACCGCTGTGTGGTCTTTACTGTTGGGTGTTGCTATGTGGTCTACTGTGTGGTTTGCTATGTGGTCCACTGTGTGGTTTGCTATGTGGTCCACTGTGTGGTTTGCTTGGTTTGCTGTGTGGTCTTGGCTTGCTGTGTTCACATCTGCAGTTAGCAGCATTGAATTTGCCCTTTGTGTTGATGACATTTAGCTTGTTCACGTTTTCTTCATAGCACTATCACAACGTTCTGGTCTTGGTTTGCTTCCTGGTTTGCTACCATTGTGGTTTGCTTCCTGGTTTGCTACCGTGTGGTCTTGATCTTGGACCGCTGTGTGGTCTACTGTGTGGTTTGCTATGTGGTCTACTGTGTGGTTTGCTATGTGGTCCACTGTGTGGTTTGCTATGTGGTCCCTGTGTGGTTTGCTTGGTTTGCTGTGTGGTCTTGGCTTGCTGTGTTCACATCTGCAGTTAGCAGCATTGAATTTGCCCTTGCGTTGATGACATTTAGCTTGTTCACGTTTCTCATAGCACTTATCACAACGTTCTGGTCTTGGTTTGCTTCCTGGTTTGCTACCATGTGGTTTGCTTCCTGGTTTGCTACCGTTGTGGTCTTGATCTTTGGACCGCTGTGTGGTCTACTGTGTGGTTTCTATGTGGTCTACTGTGTGGTTTGCTATGTGGTCACTGTTGGTTTGCTATGTGGTCCACTGTGTGGTTTGCTTGGTTTGCTGTGTTGTCTGGCTTGCTGTGTTCACATCTGCACTTAGCAGCATTTGAATTTGCCCTTGCGTTGATGACATTTAGCTTGTTCACGTTTTCTCATAGCACTATCACAACGTTCTGGTCTTGGGTTTGCTTCCTGGTTTGCTACCAGTGGTTTGCTTCCTGGTTTGCTACCGTGTGGTCTTGATCCTGGACATGAGGTCTTGATCCTGGACCGCTGTGTGGTCTACTGTTTGGTGTGCTATGTGGTCCACTGTGTGGTTTGCTATGTGGTCCACTGTGTGGTTTGGCTTGGTTTTACTGTGTGGTCTTGGCTTGCTGTGTTCACATCTGCAGTTAGCAGCATTGAATTTGCCCTTGCGTTGATGACATTTAGCTTGTTCACGTTTTCTCATAGCACTATCACAACGTTCTGGTCTTGGTTTGCTTCCTGGTTTGCTACCATGTGGTTTGCTTCCTGGTTTGCTACCGTGTGGTCTTGATCCTGGACCATGAGGTCTTGATCTTGGACCGCTGTGTGGTCTACTGTGTGGTTTGCTATGTGGTCCACTGTGTGGTTTGCTATGTGGTCACTGTTGTGGTTTGCTATGTGGTCCACTGTGTGGTTTGCTTGGTTTACTGTGTGGTCTTGGCTTGCTGTGTTCACATCTGCAGTTAGCAGCATTGAATTTGCCCTTGCGTTGATGACATTTAGCTTGTTCACGTTTTCTCATAGCACTATCACAACGTTCTGGTCTTGGTTTGCTTCCTGGTTTGCTACCATGTGGTTTGCTTCCTGGTTTGCTACCGTGTGGTCTTGACCTGGACCATTGAGGTTGATCCTGGACCGCTGTTGTGGTCCACTGTGTGGTTTGCTATGTGGTCCACTGTGTGGTTTGCTTGGTTTTACTGTGTGGTCTTGGCTTGCTGTGTTCACATCTGCAGTTAGCAGCATTGAATTTGCCCTTGCGTTTGATGACATTTAGCTTGTTCACGTTTTCTCATAGCACTATCACAACGTTCTGGTCTTGGTTTGCTTCCTGGTTTGCTACCATGTGGTTTGCTTCCTGGTTTGCTACCGTGTGGTCTTGATCCTGGACCATGAGGTCTTGATCCTGGACCGCTGTGTGGTCTACTGTGTGGTTTGCTATGTGGTCTACTGTGTGGTTTGCTATGTGGTCCACTGTGTGGTTTGCTATGTGGTCCACTGTGTGGTTTGCTTGGTTTACTGTGTGGTCTTGGCTTGCTGTGTTCACATCTGCAGTTAGCAGCATTGAATTTGCCCTTGCGTTGATGACATTTAGCTTGTTCACGTTTTCTCATAGCACTATCACAACGTTCTGGTTCTGGTTTGCTTCCTGGTTTGCTACCATGTGGTTTGCTTCCGTTTGCTACCGTGTGGTCTTGATCCTGGACATGAGGTCTTGATCCTGGACCGCTGTGTGGTCTACTGTGTGGTTTGCTATGTGGTCCACTGTGTGGTTTGCTATGTGGTCCACTGTGTGGTTTGCTATGTGGTCCACTGGTGGTTTGCTTGGTTTACTGTGTGGTCTTGGCTTGCTGTGTTCACATCTGCAGTTAGCAGCATTGAATTTGCCCTTGCGTTGATGACATTTAGCTTGTTCACGTTTTCTCATAGCACTATCACAACGTTCTGGTCTTTGGTTTGCTACCATGTGGTTTGCTTCCTGGTTTGCTACCGTGGTCTTGTCCTGGACTAGGTCTTGATCCTGGACCATGAGGTCTTGATCCTGGACCGCTGTGTGGTCTACTGTGTGGTTTGCTATGTGGTCTACTGTGTGGTTTGCTATGTGGTCCACTGTGTGGTTTGCTATTGGGTCCACTGTGTGGTTTGCTTGGTTTACTGTGTGGTCTTTGGCTTGCTGTGTTCACATCTGCAGTTAGCAGCATTGAATTTGCCCTTGCGTTGATGACATTTAGCTTGTTCACGTTTTCTCATAGCACTATCACAACGTTCTGGTCTTGGTTTGCTTCTGGTTTGCTACCATGTGGTTTGCTTCCTGGTTGCTACCGTGTGGTCTTGATCCTGGACCATGTGGGTCTTGATCTTGGACCGCTGTGTGGTCTACTGTGTGGTTTGCTATGTGGTCCACTGTGTGGTTTGCTATGTGGTCCACTGTGTGGTTTGCTATGTGGTCCACTGTGTGTTTGCTTGGTTTACTGTGTGGTCTTGGCTTGCTGTTTCACATCTGCAGTTAGCAGCATTGAATTTGCCCTTGCGTTGATGACATTTAGCTTTTCACGTTTTCTCATAGCACTATCACAACGTTCTGGTTTTGGTTTGCTTCCTGGTTTGCTACCGTGTGGTCTTGATCCTGGACCATGTGGTCTTGATCCTGGACCGCTGTGTGGTCTACTGTGTGGTTTGCTATGTGGTCTACTGTGTGGTTTGCTATGTGGTCCACTGTTGGTTTGCTATGTGGTCCACTGTGTGGTTTGCTTGGTTTCACTGTGTGGTCTTGGCTTGCTGTGTTCACATCTGCAGTTAGCAGCATTGAATTTGCCGTTGCGTTGATGACATTTAGCTTGTTCACGTTTTCTCATAGCACTACAACACGTTCTGGTCTTGGTTTGCTTTCTGGTTTGCTACCATGTGGTTTGCTTCCTGGTTTGCTACCGGTTGGTCTTGATCCTGGACCATGTGGTCTTGATCTCTGGACCGCTGTGTGGTCTACTGTGTGGTTTGCTATGTGGTCCACTGTGTGGTTTGCTATGTGGTCCACTGTGTGGTTTGCTTGGTTTACTGTGTGGTCTTGGCTTGCTGTGTTCACATCTGCAGTTAGCAGCATTGAATTTGCCCTTGCGTTGATGACATTTAGCTTTGTCACGTTTTCTCATAGCACTATCACAACGTTCTGGTCTTTGGTTTTGCTTCCTGGTTTGCTACCGTGTGGTCTTGATCCTGGACCATGAGGTCTTGATCCTGGACCGCTGTGTGTTCTACTGTGTGGTTTGCTATGTGGTCTACTGTGTGGTTTGCTATGTGGTCCACTGTGTGGTTTGCTATGTGGTCCACTGTGTTGGTTTGCTTGGTTTACGTGTTGGTCTTGGCTTGCTGTGTTCACATCTGCAGTTAGCAGCATTGAATTTGCCCTTGCGTTGATGACATTTAGCTTGTTCACGTTTTCTCATAGCACTATCACAACGTTCTGGTCTTGGTTTGCTTCCTGGTTTGCTACCATGTGGTTTGCTTCCTGGTTTGCTACCGTGTGGTCTTGATCCTGGACCATGAGGTCTTGATCCTGGACCGCTGTGTGGTCTACTGTGTGGTTTGCTATGTGGTCTACTGTGTGGTTTTGCTATGTGGTCCACTGTGTGGTTTGCTATGTGGTCCACTGTGTGGTTGCTTGGTTTACGTGTGGTCTTGGCTTGCTGTGTTCACATCTGCAGTTAGCAGCATTGAATTTGCCCTTGCGTTGATGACATTTAGCTTGTTCACGTTTTCTCATAGCACTATCACAACGTTCTGGTCTTGGTTTGCTTCCTGGTTTGCTACCATGTGGTTTGCTTCCTGGTTTGCTACCGTGTGGTCTTGATCCTGGACCATGAGGTCTTGATCCTGGACCGCTGTGTGGTCTACTGTGTGGTTTGCTATGTGGTCTACTGTTGTGGTTTTGCTATGTGGTCCACTGTGTGGTTTGCTTGGTTTACTGTGTGGTCTTGGCTTGCTGTGTTCACATCTGCAGTTAGCAGCATTGAATTTGCCTTTGCGTTGATGACATTTAGCTTGTTCACGTTTTCTCATAGCACTATCACAACGTTCTGGTCTTGGTTTGCTTCTGGTTGCTACCATGTGGTTGCTTCCTGGTTTGCTACCGTGTGGTCTTGATCCTGGACCATGAGGTCTTGATCCTGGACCGCTGTGTGGTCTACTGTGTGGTTTGCTATGTGGTCTACTGTGTGGTTTGCTATGTGGTCCACTGTGTGGTTTGCTATGTGGTCCACTGTGTGGTTTGCTATGTGGTCCATTGTGTGGTTTGCTTGGTTTACTGTGTGGTCTTGGCTTGCTGTGTTCACATCTGCAGTTAGCAGCATTGAATTTGCCCCTGCGTTGATGACATTTAGCTTGTTCACGTTTTTCATAGCACTATCACAACGTTCTTGGTCTTGGTTTGCTTCCTGGTTTGCTACCATGTGGTTTGCTCCTGGTTTGCTACCGTGTGGTCTTGATCCTGGACCATGAGGTCTTGATCCTGGACCGCTTGTGGTCTACTGTGTGGTTTGCTATGTGGTCCACTGTGTGGTTTGCTATGTGGTCCACTGTGTGGTTTGCTTGGTTTACTGTGTGGTCTTGGCTTGCTGTGTTCACATCTGCAGTTAGCAGCATTGAATTTGCCCTTGCGTTGATGACATTTAGCTTGTTCACGTTTTCTCATAGCACTATCACAACGTTCTGGTCTTGGTTTGCTTCCTGGTTTGCTTCCTGGTTTGCTACCATGTGGTTTGCTTCCTGGTTTGCTACCGTGTTGTCTTGATCCTGGACCATGTGGTCTTGATCCTGGACCGCTGTGTGGTCTACTGTGTGGTTTGCTATGTGGTCTCTGTGTGGTTTGCTATGGTGTCCACTGTGTGGTTTGCATGTGGTCCACTGTGTGGTTGCTATGTGGTCTACGTGTGGTTGCTAGTGGTCCACTGTGTGGTTTGCTTGGTTTACTGTGTGGTCTTGCTTGCTGTGTTCACATCTGCAGTTAGCAGCATTGAATTTGCCCTTGCGTTGATGACATTTAGCTTGTTCACGTTTTCTCATAGCACTATCACAACGTTCTGGTCTTGGTTTGCTTCCTGGTTTGCTACCGTGTGGTCTTGATCCTGGACCATGAGGTCTTGATCCTGGACCGCTGTGTGGTCTACTGTGTGGTTTGCTATGTGGTCTACTGTGTGGTTTGCTATGTGGTCCACTGTGTGGTTTGCTATGTGGTCCACTGTGTGGTTTGCTTGGTTTACTGTGTGGTCTTGGCTTGCTGTGTTCACATCTGCAGTTAGCAGCATTGAATTTGCCCTTGCGTTGATGACATTTAGCTTGTTCACGTTTTCTCATAGCACTATCACAACGTTCTGGTCTTGGTTTGCTTGATTTTTCTGGTTTTTCGCTTTCACTGCGTTCAGGGCGTTCTGGTCTTTCTGGTCTTGGTTTGCTTTGATTTTTCTGGTTTTTCGCTTTCACTGCGTTCAGGGCGTTCTGGTTTTTTCGGTCTTGGTCTAGGACTGCTTGAACGTTCAGGTCTTTCATATTCTGGTTTGCTAATTGGTCTTGGTTTGCTGTGTTCACATCTGCAGTTAGCAGCATTGAATTTGCCCTTGCGTTGATGACATTTAGGCTTGTTCACGTCTTCTCATAGCACTATCACAACGTTCTGGTCTTGGTTTGCTTGATTTTTCTGGTTTTTCGCTTTCACTGCGTTCAGGGCGTTCTGGTCTTTCTGGTCTTGGTTTGCTTGATTTTTCTGGTTTTTCGCTTTCACTGCGTTCAGGGCGTTCTGGTTTTTCTGGTCTTGTCTAGGACTGCTTGAACGTTCAGGTCTTTCATATTCTGGTTTGCTAATTGGTCTTGGTTTGCTGTGTTCACATCTGCAGTTAGCAGCATTGAATTTGCCCTTGCGTTGATGACATTTAGCTTGTTCACGTCTTCTCATAGCACTATCACAACGTTCTGGTCTTGGTTTGCTTGATTTCTTGGTTTTTCGCTTTCACTGCGTTCAGGGCGTTCTGGTCTTTCTGGTCTTGGTTTGCTTGATTTTTCTGGTTTTCGCTTTCACTGCGTTCAGGGCGTTCTGGTTTTTCTGGTCTTGGTCTTGGACTGCTTGAACGTTCAGGTCTTTCATATTCTGGTTTTTCTGGTCGCTCTTGCTCTGGTCTTGGTTTTCCTGGTTTACTGTGTTGTCTTGGTTTGCTATGTTCGCATCTACAGTTAGCAGCATTGAATTTGCCTTTTGTTCTAGCACAAACTGCTGATTCTCTTCTTCTTACTGCGCTGTCACAACGTTCTGGCTTTATTCCACTTGATTTACTTTGTTGTTTCGCTAAATAAAATTTACGTGACAAAAAATTTTATTATTTTTAATTTTTTAACTTACGTGGTTTTGGTGGTTGTGGTTTAGGCTTAGGTTTAGTAGCTGGTTTTTCATCTGATTCACTGCTGCTTTCTACTGAATCATTGTCAGAATCTTTTGGACTTAAATCAGGTTTTTCGTTTGATTCACTGTCACTTTCTGAAACTTTTGGTTTAGGAGCTGGTTTCTTTTCAGGACCTTTATGATCATGTTTTTTGTCACCATCTGGTTTCTTTTCAGGACCTTTGTGATCATGTTTTTTGTCAGCATCCGGTTTCTTTTCAGGACCTTTATGATCATGTTTTTTGTCACCATCCGTTTTCTTTTCAGGACCTTTGTGATCATGTTTTTTGTCATCATCTGGTTTCTTTTCAGGACCTTTGTGATCATGTTTTTTGTCATCATCTGGTTTCTTTTCAGGACCTTTGTGATCAGGTTTTCTATCATCTCTTTCTGGTTTTGGTGCAGGTTTTTCATCTGATCCGCTATCGCTATCAGAATCACCTCTTTCATCTTCACCACTATCAGGTTTCTTTGCTTCACCTCCTTTTTTACCATCAGGCTTTTTCTTTTTCTTAACGACTTCATCTGAACCACTATCTTCATCATCATCGTCTTCTTCTACTTCTTCTTCACGTTCAACGATTTCATCACTTTCTTCAATTTCAACTGGTTCGTCCTTTCTACCTGCACCTCCTTTACCTGGTTTAGGCGGTGGAAGTGGTTTCTTTGCAGGTGCCGTTGTCTAATTTATATTTAGATAAATAATTTAAATTATTACAGACATTAATTATTTATGAAAATACCGATATTTTAAATATGTGTAAACTTAATAAATGGTTTTTACAAAAAATTCAACAGAGTTAATCTGAACTCAGATTAAAAATTAATTTATAAACATATTTCCTAAATTAAATATGCACACATGAAAATTTAAAACATTTTTGATTTTAGTTGATCTACTTCTTATTTTTAGAAGTTTTATTATATGAAATAAAATTTTGTAAAGTATAATATTTAATCCTGGGTGTGGAAATAAAATTTTTTTCGAAATTGAATTTTTTAAATTTTAAAAAAACGTTAAGTTGAAATTTCTTCTAAAATTTATGAATGCCTTAATACAAGATTTTTAATATCAATTTACAATTTTCTCTTCATAATTAATTTTAATTATTAAAAATCCATATTTTTATGCAAATTTAATTAATTTTTACTTAAGTTTATTTTGTTTAGAAGAATTAATCTAATTTAGAAAAAACTGTCATCAAGCATTTAAAAATTCGGAATCAATTTCGACAAAATTCGAAATTTTATTTCCATACCCAGATTTAATCGGTCATAAATAATTTTTTTATAACTTTGTTAAATATGAATTATAATTAAAAGTGTGCTCTTTTAATAATGTTCAAAGAATTATTGATTTTTATCCTTTAAATTATTTTTGCAAACTCACCGGCTCTTCTTCATATTCATAATCTTCATATTCGTCACTATTAAATATAAAAAAATATATATTAACAAAAAATTTTTAATCTTTTTTTTATTAAAATAAGGATGATTTTACAAATAGCATCTATCTTTTAAAGACAGAATTCTATTTGGGAGTTTTCTTGAAAGTGAATGATTTTTCTATCACATCCTTTAAAGACAAAGTTATTCTAATCTACTCGAATAATTAAGAAAGGGTAAAAGTTGTGTTACTACTATTTATAAGCTCTTAAGTTACTCATTTATCATACTTTCATTCGTTGTTTTAAAATCGTAAAGCCCTCCCCGCGTAAACCGATAGTTGATTTTTTTCTTTCACTTTTTCATAAAATCAATTTTTAGCGCATTTTTGGAACAACAATACGCTTATATCTTCACTTTAGCTGGCTGGCTGGCTGGCTGAGGCGCGAGATCTCGAAAACTATAATAGTTAGCGACTTCCGGTTTGTTGTGTTTGATTTGTGTTATCGGTTTATTCCGGCGACGCTTAGTTATATTCCTATCACTTATTGCATTAATTAGGAAATTACGAATTTAAATTTCCAAATTGAAAAATGTAAACAAAGCGAAGTTAGCTGCGACCAACGGCAAATATTGGAACTTCAAATATTTTGAATATTACTCAACCGTTACTTTCATTCAATAAAATTTATTATTGATTCTATAAATTGCAGAGTCTGAAAACTTTGGTATTTTAGTTGCAAATAATTAAAAATCAACTAAAACTTATTCGATTAAAATTTTCAACTAGAATTAAATCAATTAGGTTTTATATATAATCGAATAAATTTAATTGATTTGTAAAACAGTTTAGGAAATTGGTAAATTGAAATTCAATTAAAAACGCTCGCCGTATTTTCATGCATCAAAATTTTATAAACATGATTTTGCCTATATTTTAAAAAGTCTGTAATTTGTCAACATACACTGATCTAGGCACCAAAAATGCGCTAAAGTAATCCGACCTATGGCGAACACTTTCGGTATCATTTTCTAAATATAAGTATAATTCACTATAAAAACCTTATATTGACAGGTGTCTGATAAAATTACCGAGCAAGCAAGTCAACTTTCATGAAAATCGGTCACTCCAGTACCGAAATTCTTGAATATTCGTAATCTGTGGCACAATTAGACGAACTGATCAACTTTTGGTGGAAATTGGTGCATATGGCTAGCCGCTAGCCTAGTGTGAAAATTGCATTTATTTCCAATTTTTTGCCGCTAGTGGCGTTGCAATCACTTGCCACATTTTGTCGCGTGTGGTAATAAAAATGTTACGCGACAATTGAAACGTCGACAAAAAATGTCAGAAGTGGTTTTTGAGGTATTTTGACTTAAAAACAGCAGCGTCGAAGATTTTTGAAAAACTGCAACTTTTTTTTGATCAGTAGACATTACTGATCTGCTCCGTGGTTTTTTATCGTAAGTTTCTCTTTGACAAAAAGTCTGCTGCGGATTGTAAATTAAGTACCTTTCATGCAATTTAAAAAACTCCGAGCAGAATTAATTTCTCTCTTCTAGTTAAAAAAGTTGAGATCATCAAAATTTGTCGACTTAAAAATACCGACTTATACTAATCAATTCATATCACGGTAATTACTTAATTGATTAAAAAAACTTTTGCTTTTAAGTTTCTTAATGTTTAATTATTTATCAGCTTATAAAAAATAGTCACTCAAACTTCTGCATAAATTTTAAAATTGATTATATAATTGCAGATAAAGTCAAAGTAATAAAAATCATCCATATACGGGCTTAAAGAATTTAAAAAAAGACTTTTTATATCGATACTTACTCGTCGTAATAATCATCGTCATATCTAAAGCAGAAATAAATAGAAGACAATTAATTCAAATATTATAATGAAATCATAAATTATGGTTTTAATAAAAAAGTAATTGACAAATTTTACTTCTTTTGTTCTTTTACAATTATTTTTTAAATCATTAAACATAATGGAAATATTAATTTTTTTAATTAATGAAATTCATTTACAAATTTAACACTGATGAACACTCAATCACAATTTTTTTACAATTTCGCAAGTTTAAAACAGCTAGTTTAAGCTGAAAATCGCGAACCTAATTTTTGGCCTATTTTGTTCCAAATTTTTGGCATATTTGTTTACAAAAATTTCATCGACAATAAGTAAGACACGCTCAGTCGAAAATGTTTAAATCGCGCTCAAAACATTTCGAAAAATTAAATTTGTAAATTTTTGCTTTCTAAAGTATTTTAGAAGTCGGAAATCGCCAGTGAATTAGTTAAATAACAATAAAAGGAAGTAATATTGTGTTTTTGAAGTATTTAAAAGATTTTATGCTGAAATTCGAATGTAATCAAATAGGCCAAAATTTAGGTTTGATAGGCCAAAAATTAGGACGGATAAAACTTGTTGAATTGGAAGAAAACTATTTAGTGCTGACTCTAAAAACATGAATCAAACCAAAGCTGCCGAAAGTCTACATTAAAAACTAAAATCAGCAGAAAAATTGAGTGGATATTTAGTGAAATATTTGTGATTGAATTCAAAAAGACGGAAATAGGCCAAAAATTAAGAACGTTTACCTATAAATCTTTGGGAGAAAAAATAAATTTTTTTAATAAAATATCATAAGAAAACCTTTTCGGAAATCATTACAAATAAAAAGAGAATAATAAAAAAAATTATAAATTTTTATCAAGTTTTTCTTAAGCACTTCAGTTAACATCTCTCTATCTAAAATATCGTGCGTTTGACCTAAAGTTTTAGTTTTAAAACTTCGTAAAAAATTACTTTATATTTTATCGACTTTAAATATTCTTAATTTCAGCGAACGAAACAAGTTTTGAAATAAATAAATGCAATTGGAGTTTTTACTAAAGAAATTTAAAAAACAATCTATAAAAAAAATCATGAACTATATTTTAACCAAGGCCTGAGAACTTTTTTGATTATTTTTTTGATTATTCGCATCAAGTTACCTTTTTTTCGAAAAAATAAAAAATTTTATGACGGGACTTTTACAAAAACAGCAATAGTTTTAATACAGTATTTGAAAGCCACAAAATTCATTTTGATTTTTGTTTCTTGTGGTTATAGCTTTCTTTAGAGCTATTAAGATAATTTTTAGGACTTATAGAAAAAGAGAAAAACGCATAATCAAAATAATCAACAAATAATCAAAATAATCAAAGAGTTCTCAAGCCTTGATTTTAACTTATATAATAAAAAGTCGATAAAAAATATTTTGTAATTTAAATTCAAAATTTTAAATAAATTTTATAAAGACATAATTTTTAAACCCATAACAATTTCATATATAAATGCAGATATGAACTATAAATTAATAATTTAAGAAAAAAATAGTTTTTTCAAAAGATTTTAAAATAAACATAAATTTTATAGAAAAATTCTTTTAATTAAAAGTGAATTTGGAAAATAAAATTACAATGTTTTATTTCAAAACTAGAAAAAAACCTAAATCATTTGTGCATAAAGTTATTTGAATCTCTTTTTTATAAATTTATTTTAAGAGATTTAAAGAAAGATAAAAATTAGAAAAAAATAATTCTTTGCCACGTTGACATTGTGGTTATGCAACTTATAAATAAAAAAATTTATTTTGGCAAATTAATAATCGATTCAAAAGCAAAATATGTCTTTTATTTTATTAACTTTGTTCTTTTAAAATTAAATAAATTTCATAATCTCTTTCTTAAAAAAATTGAATTGAAAAATATTTGCCACATTATTATCAATTAATTTTTATAAAATTTATTTTTTTAGCCACGTCTACTCACTCTTCATCATAATAGTCGTCATAATAATAATCATCACCTTCACCCTCAGGCTCTTCAGCGCCCGGAGCTTCAGGAGCTTCAGGCGGTTTTGGAGCTTCAGTGGGCTTTGGTGGTAAAGGTGGCAATCCTTGTTCTTCTCTCTTGATTGCTTCTAACACTTCATCTGAGCAAACTAACTCATTACGAGTTTCCTCTGAGCACGATGGAGCAGAATGGCCTCCACCAATGGCATGGCCAGAGGTGCCAAATGCTACTGCCAAAAGCAGCAACAGTAGAAGAGTTATTTTCTCTCCCATTTTTCACTTTACACTTCACTTGAGTTCACTATTTTTTCACAAGTTTTTGTAGTCTTGAAAATGTCTTTCCAAAAACTGAATTTTACGGAGCTGCTGATGCTCTTTTTATACCCTCAAAAGCCTGCCAGTTGGCATCACGTCAGAGTTTCCAGTGACAGAAGGTAAAAGTTCAATATATGCCTGTAATAAATAGAAATTAAAATTTTAACGACTTCACTGAAACATTTCGACACTCAGACCGGAGTAATAATTTTTCGACACTGGATTATCAGTTGTTTTCCAGCTTTCAGGTGAGCTCATATCAAGCAAGAGAATCATAAAGAAAAAGAAGAAAAATCGAGTTTCTGGGACTTTGAAAAATTTCAACTTTAGGAAACTGAAAATAATTTTATTTTCTTAAATTTTTTTTATAATAAAAATCTGAAATACATTTTTAAATAGTTTGAGACAATATTTTGTAAATAAAATATTTTTAGTTTTTTATAAAATTAAATTTTATTTCATAAAAATTTATTTAAATAATAAATGAATAAAAATATAATGAAAATTGTTAAAAAACTTCCCAATGTGTTGCTTTTGCAAAAAATTAAATTTTTCTATTGATTCAAAAAAGAGTTAGAATTTTTCAAAAATGCTTTTGGGACTTGAAAAAAGTTTCATTAAAGAATTAAAAAATTTTTTATTTTATTGAATATAAGCAAAAAAACTAAAAGAAAATAATAAAAAAATTTATTTCTATTATTTAAGATAAATCAATTTAAAAACTGAAAAAATAATATTTTTCTTAAAAAATTAATTTCATTTAGTTCAACAAATAATTCATAAAAAGTAAAAAAAAAAAATTATATTTTCATTAAAATTTTTAAAATTTTATTTTTGAAAAATATTTTTTGTATCAAAACTTCTAAAAAAAATTTAATAAAATTTTAAATCAATTTTTTAAACTTTCTTTAGAGAAAGAAAATTATCTCATCAAGTCAATGGTTTGGATTGGTTACTGTTTTGACAGGCGGAGCTATAACTAACTCACAGGACATGGAGACTAATCTCATCTGATAAACCGTATAATTGTTTTATTTAGGTTTTTTTTTAAAAGTTGTTAAATTATGAATTTTTCACCACAAAACTAAATAAAAGTTAATTTTTTTTAATTCCGAAATTTTATCATTTTATAAATTTGAATTAGTTATTAGTTAAATGAATTTGCCCAAGAACTTATTATATTTTTAATTATTTTTTTCAATCATATTGGCTACTTTCCTCGAATTGGCTGTTTTTTGTTTACTAGTTTTGAATATTTTGTTTTCAAACATTATAAAAGATTTTATCAAAAACTGAAAAGCAAGGAGAGCATCAAATTATCAAAAAAATAATCAAATAACAAATTTTGATAATTTCATACAAAATTTTTTAATTTCAGTGGTTACTCCGTTTAAGTTATCAAAAATTCTTCCATTGGTGAAAATTTTGTTAAACTAATTAATTATTTTAATAGTTTTTATATAATATTTGACTCGAATAAATTACCGAACATAATTTTTAATTTCAGTTTAAAAATTCAAATAATAAATAAATAATTTAAATAATAAAAATTATCATTTTATTATTAAAGTAAAATTTAATTTTGTAAATATTTAAAGTTTGCAAAAAATTGATTAAGTGGCTAAATAAAGTAATCAAGCTGGAATCATTTTTAAAAGCAATAAAAAAAATAATATTTAAAATATTTTTCTCAATAAATAAATTTTTCAAATCAAAATTAACAAAAAAAAATTTAAACCTTTATTTTCGATTAAATTATTTTAAAAATGTCAATTTCAATCATCATGAAATAAAAAGTAAAACGCAAAAGTGATTAAAAATAGTTGTCAAGTTAAGAGTATGCAATTTACGTAAGTCAAGCTGAATAAACATCTCCCCTCGTGGTTGAGCAGCATCAGTGAGTTTTTATTATTTTGGGTTTTTCCCTGCCTGTTTATATTTTTTCGAGGCTTTGTTGATAACTGCGCATCAATATATTGAAACAAACAAAACTTTATGAGATGAAGGCGGTGACTTTGGAAAATATTTATTTCAGGATTCACACTTCGAAAATTTTCTATAGGGAATGAAAAAATTTGACAAAATAAAGCAATTTAAAATTTTTCAAATTCGATTTCTTTAAATTAAAACCAAGCGGTAATTAAATTTTTAATAATGGAATTTTGTTTTTCTCCCCATGAAGGCAACGTCACAACATCTGTTCGTGCACAAGCCACCTTATCTGAATTTTAAAGATCATTGTCAACTCAAATCGATCATGTTTGTCACATGGTAACAATTTTTTTATTATTAAAAATACTTTATGTAAATTTTAAAGTTTTATGAAATAAAATTAAAAATGCGCTTTAGTTCTATAATTCTTATAAATTTAATATCAAAAGTTTAAAATGTTGTAATTGATTAAAGAAGGCGGAGTTTAAGAACTTTATTTTAAATGAACTTTATGACGTTGTCATTAAGTTTTATGATGAAAAAAAAATTTTTTTTGTATATGGCAAAAGAGTTGGTTTATGATATGATATGAAATAAGATTTTTAGGAAATAATCAAGCATAAAATAAATCCAAGGGTTTGTTAAAGCATTTTAAGGATATTTAAAATTGAAAAAGTATAAAAGAAAACTTCCAAATAATATCAGTGGCTAAACTTATTTACTAAACCGTAAAATTTTGAATGGAAATTTTTAATTTTGCTAAAATTGAAGAATAAATCTTTTGGGAATTTAAAATAGTATTTTTATTATTATAAAATTGGGCTAAAACACAAAATTTAGCAATTTTATTAAGCGAAAGCTTCTAGTAAAGTTTATTTGGATTACAATTTGCATTTCTTTATTTTATGCCTAATGATCAGAATATTGCAATCCATAATTTTTGAAAAGTCAATTTTTGTTTTGCATGATGGCATTAGAAATTATTCCTATCACATCGCAAAGTTCATGGAAAATCAAACTTTATTCTTTATGTTAAATAATTTTATAACAATCTACATGAAACATTTCATAGTCATCTCAATTTTTTACTACGACTTAAAACTACAAAAAATAAGAAAGTATATAAAATATAATTTTTTCTTTCTTTGTACAACTGTTTTAGAAGTACCAATATCGATATAAGCAAAGTTAAGCTTCACAATTCAAGAAAACACACAGCAGAAGTTTGGAAAAACCCAAAATTATAAACAACAAAGACAGTAAAAAACACATTTGAATATTTATTTTAAAAATATTTTATAACGAAGATAAAAACAAAATTCTTATAAATGAAATGCAAGAAAATTTATTCAAAAAAAAATTTTCACAAAAGATCAATTTTTTTAATAATTAACACTTTGATCAGAATACTGACAATAACTCCAATATAAATATCCACAATCAGTAGTACTAACTGAAAATGGTGAATTTACTCCCGAAAATCTTGCACAAGTTGAATTTGTAAACATTCCATTGATCCATAAAATAATTCCTGAATTGATATCAAAATAATTTTCACTGATGCTGTTGAGTTGATTTTGTGTCGATTGGTTGTCAATAGTGAATAAAGTCATACCATTAATTTTGCAAACATAATCTGAGGTTGTGTAATTGCGTGTGTACGCTACAAGACATGCAGTTTTAAGGTAAGTACTGTTGCTATTAGTAATATCAGTTGTCAAGCCACAAATTGATGTATCAATAGCGAATTTCGTCATCACAGCTGGTAAAGATGCATTTTTATATTCACAAATGCTGATGTAACTAGTTGTACAATCGTCAGAATTATTTATGACAACTTGTCTATTAGTAACACTTAAAGAATTACAAGCAGCACTACTACTAGTGCCATTAATCCACCATGGACCAGAATCATAACCATAAATCTCTTCAAGAAATATTTGAAGTGGAATTGTTGTTGCAGTTGGATTGTTATTTGTCCATAACTGCATGTTATTGTTAGTGCAATAAGAATTACTATTGGGGTAATTGTCAGGATTTGCAACAATGCAAACAGTTTTAAGATAATTTCCATTAAAATCATAAAGAGCTTTTGTAGCAAAACAAGTATCAAGTGTTGATGGTCCAGATGGCATTGAAATTGAAGAAGATGTCCCTGTTTTTGATGTAAAAGTTGTAGCAGTAGTTATCGAAGTTGTTTGTGCAGAGGTTCTGATGGTAGAAGTTGTTGATGTAGAAGTAGTAACTGTAGGCACAATAGTGGCAGAAGATGTTGATATTGAGGTTTTGGCAGTAGAAACTATTGATACAGAAGTAGTGACAGTAGATGTTGGGTTATTTAAATTTGTTGACGAGGAAGTTGGGACATTAGAAACGGAAGGTGCTGATAAGGTAAAAATAAATTATAAAATTTTAAATAAAATTATTCAAATTTAATTTTATACTTTTTTTTGTATTTTATTAAACTTTAAAAAATTTATAAATTATTATTTACTTGTTTGTGATCCATTAACACTCAATGTAGAGTTGCTACCTTGATTAAGTGTTGCAGTCATATTTTGAATCCATGGAATATAACTTTGAATATTTACGTAAACACTTGGTAAACCAGCTTGACCACAAGCTTAAATTTAATAAAAATAATTAAAAAAATTTTTGTTAATTATTGAATTAATGAATTTTAAAACGTTTTTTTATCAAAAGGAAGAGAATTATTGTAAATAATAAAAAGTTTAATAATTGACAAAATCACAGTCACGAGCACTGTTAACTAAAATTAAAAGTTTCTTTACAAATGTCTTTCTTGAATTAGATTTAAAATCGCATCATCATAGATTTTTTAGTTAAAGTTCAATCATAATTTAAAGTTTAAAAATCTTCCGTTTTAAAGCTACTTTACTTCAGTGCTACAAGTAAAGTATCTAGGTAAAGTTAATCGAATTTTGTAATGCTTAAATCGACCAAAACTTGAATAAATGTTTAAGCTAAAATATGTAAGCTATCAAAATTGGTTTCACTCGGCTAACTTTACAAAGGTCATTAAAATATACTTAATAACAATAATATTGACAATATTCTCACTCCTTGATATTTTCTGATATTTTCATGGAAATATCAATTCAAAATTTGTGTATTAAAGGTTTACAAGTAAATGTGTGTTTTTATACGTCTACTGTAAAACTCTATCGTCTTTTCTCGAATATAAGGACCGGTCCTTCTATTCAAATTTCGTGAATATAAAAAGTTTAACGTATTTTTTCCTTACAAAATCAAAACCAAAACAGAGCAACGGTCCTTTTATTTGAATAAAAGGACCGGTTCTTATATCCAAGAGAAGACGGTTTTATTTTTATCGTTTAATATTTACCAACTCCCCACGCTGAAATAGAAAAACACGAATATTTTTAAAAATTTTAAATTAAATTAAATTAAGTTTTACAACGAATGTTCAGTTCTATTCAAGTCAATTCAGATTAAAATAGATAGATTTTGATATAAACAAAATTGTGTTAGTAAAGAACAAATTTGTTCAAAATGAGCAAGTCTAGGACAGAAAAACATAAAATCAGAACAGATTTGTTGAGGTTAAAACAGAAAATGGAAATAAGTTTGCAAAACATTCGTTGTTCTTAAATTTGATTTAAAAAAAAGATTTCATTAAAATACCTGATAAGCCAACAAGATAAAAGCGAGTTCCCTAGAATAAAATAAATTATAATATTTTAGTTTTTTGAATTTTCACTCAAATACTTACAACAAAACAGCTTTAAATTTGTACAAAATTTTTTTAAAAATTATATTTTGTTAGAATTATGTTAGAATTTTTAAATATAATTTTACCTTAAAGGGCTTCCTCCATCACCTTAAAAAATTTTGTATATTAAATTATTCAATGAAAAAATAAATTTAACTCACCAATACACGAATCTTTTCCACTTTCACCACCTATCATAAAAAATATAAAAATTTATTAACAATCTTAAAAATGACAGGAAATGAGGGTGTTTTTATTAACTTTTTGAGTCAATCTGTGTTTCAGGAGAATATAAAAAAATATTAGAAATTTCCTCTTGTCTGCACTTCAATTTTTTTATCAATATTTTTTTAAATTTTCTTACCAGCACACAAGAATGATTTTTTATCCAATGAAAAAGTATTGCCAAGAACAGTTCTTAAATTTTTAGCACATGTTGTTGCATCAATCAATGGCACATCAACTTCTTTAAGAATTCTTTGATAACGTCCAGTGGAATCTGTTCCATTTTTACCATATCCAGAAACTTTGTAAGAAATAAAGTTTTAAAAATTAAATTTTATTATGAGAAAATAAAGAAATTTCATCTTACCCCAGCATCTTAATCCACTCAAAGTAATGTCTAAAAATATTTTTATAAATTTAAAGAAATATTTATAAATATAAAAAGAATAATTCGAGTTGTTCATGTATGACTATTTGTATGCTTTTTTTAAATCTTGAGCTAAATGAAAAACTCTTTAAAATGTATTTATTTACTGATATTTTAACTTACTAGGCAAACAAATACTGCCAATAGTTGGATATTGTCCTAAATTGACAGCAGATTGAAGTCTAACAATCGAAATATCATTCTGAAGATTTTTTGAATTAAAACTTGGATGAATATAATAAGTTCCATTGATTTCAACATTTGGAAGTGGCTCATAAGTATCAGAAGCATCCCAATCACCAAATCTGACTTTGAGTGGCTGAGAACTTAAAAAAAATAAAAAATTTATGCATAAAAAGTCCTTACAATAAAAATTAAGACTTCTAAAGAGTCATCATTTTATGAACAACCTAAGGTCTCCATTTACTTAAATAAATTAATTGCTTACGCATTTATAAGTTTATGAGCTGTCGAGAGGACATAAAATTGATTAATTAAAACACCACCAGAGATGTAACTAAAATCTTGTGCCATTAAACTAAAATAAAAAGAGAAATTAAAAATTTATATTATTCAAAACTTTATTACTCACATTGCCTGGAAAGGATAAGCGCCTGAAAAAATAAATCAAACATTAATGATTTCAATTTTTAATTTTGTACAAGAGGTGAAAACTCTTGATAATTAAAACAGAGTAATCACTGAAAATCAAAAATTATTATATGAAAATATGTTAATTTTTTTGTTAAATTTGATGGATTTTTTGATAGAATTTAGAACCCTTGATTGTCTATAATTTTTTACCGTAAGCAGCTTGACCTGATGATGCAATTGGAGCATTTGGTATTGGCGGATATCTGATTCCTAAAAAACTCATTGAAATACTTAAAAAGATTTTAAAATCTTTATTTTTATTACCACAAGTATAACCATCAGATGGACAGCAAAGTGACATGTAGTTACTGTCACAAGAACTTTGAGTTGATGTTACTAAAAATTGTCAATTAAATTTTATTTTAGAAAAAAAAAAAATAAAAAAGCTTACATAAATTAGTTCCGGTGTTGACAGGTTGACAAATTGTTGAATTTGTTCCAAGACTTGAATTTGGATTTTTTCCGTTCTAGTGGGAATTAAAAAAATGGAAACATGTTTTTTTCTAGTTGACATTGTCACTTACTGTCAGAATTCGACCTTGAATTATTCCTGAACCATCTGTTTCTGCAGCAGCTAAAGAAATTGAAAAATTATTTCTTATAAATTTCTTCTATTTTATTAGTTTTTTATAACGGTTGATTGTCTCTTTGTTATTAATTAAAAATTTATTTCAATAATTAAAAAAGGTTCTTGGCAATTACCATTGAAAACTAACAGAATTAAATGATAAAACTTTTATTCATACCTCCAGCATATGAACATTGATTCGCTGAACCACAAACACAAATGTTTGGAACATAAGTTCCAATTGGCCATGAACTTGTTTCTTGTGATGTCACATAATGACTGAAGAACAAAATGTCAAATAAAATTGTGAGCTTAAACATTTCACTGGTTTTTTATTGAAATGCCGAAAGTCAAAT
Source organism: Polypedilum vanderplanki (assembly GCA_018290095.1). Classification (NCBI taxonomy): domain Eukaryota; kingdom Metazoa; phylum Arthropoda; class Insecta; order Diptera; family Chironomidae; genus Polypedilum; species Polypedilum vanderplanki. The sequence goes on along the minus strand of CM031382.1, from coordinate 3,201,093 downwards.
GATTTTAAAAAATGAAATTTTTAATAAAAATATTTTAATTTACTAATAGTGTAATTTTTCATGTTAACAAGTTGTAAACTTTTTTTAACAAAATTTAGTTGAAATTGTCAGAAGACATCAAAAAAATAAAAATTTTACAGTATAAAATACAAAAAAATCAAAGAAAAAAGAAAGAGTTCCAGAGAAAAAATGAACTTTTTAGCAATAAATAATTAACAAAATCAAATTAGAAAAACCAGTGACCAAGTACCCTTGTTGCAGATCGGTGTACTTAAGCGCATTTTTAGTGCCTAGATCAGAGTTTATAATAATTACAGAAATATTAGATGAGTTTGTTATACAGATTCATGCGATAAGGTATACTGATTGAAATAAATTTCAAATGTAAAGGAAATTTCATTTGTAAGATTTGTGAGAATTCGAATGAAATAATTGAAATTAAGTTGTAGGAAATAGCAGTCAATAAAGAATTCAGCAACTATTTCTTGTTTTGTTTACATTTTCATATAGAAATATATTTTATGAAAACTCGAGTAATGTAATTGCTGCTAATGATCTTAATCTATTAAAATTCTCGAAATCGTCTTTATAAATTTCGGTGATTTGAAAATAACGATCAAATTCAAAAATACGCGAAGTTGGCTGCGCGCAGCTGACAATTTTTTGATCTCAGTCAACTTTGCGAAAAAAATTTTGTTTACAAATTTTCAATATGGAAATTAAATTCAAAATTTCCTAAGTTACATGACTAGTGACAGTAATATAAATAATGCGTCGCCGCACTAACTTTTTAGCACAAATATAATGCAAAAAACCGTAAGTCGCTAGCTATTGGAGTTTTCGAGATCTCAGAGGGACAGCCAGCCAGCCAAAGTGAATGTATAAGCTGCATTGTTGTTCCAAAAATGCGCTAAAAACAACTTAAAAATTCTTAATATTGATATAAAAATTAAATAATTTTTTGACAATAAATTTGAATTGTTTTTATGCAAAAATGATGTCGAAGTTTGCATATGTAATGCACTAAAAAGTTAAGTTTTTAATAAAAATTTATAAGAAACAATTAACAATGATTGAATTCATAACACTCGAGTTGCTACTTTAAAATATCAAAATATATTTATTTATTTTAAAAATTTTATTTTATCGCTTTGCTCAAAAATATTTCACAGATGGTTTTAAAAAGTGTTTATTAAAAGTTTTATTTCTTATCATTGTGACAATACAAACTAACAGTAAAATTTTATTATCTATTTTGCATTTTCTCTAATAAAATGATCAATAGAAAAAAAATGTTGAACAAATATTTTCTGTCTGTTTTGCTATTAATATATTTTGTTAAGTTTAAAATTAATATAAAGCTTGAAATTTCATTAAAAATAATTAACAAAATGATTAAAAAATATTTAAATAACCTAATTTAATTGATTTTAAAAAAGTTTTGAAATTTCATTTTGCTTGCTTACTTTTCTGTAAAAGGACTTTAGCAATTCAAAAACAGCATTGGTTTTTAATACATCAATTTGAATTACTAGTGCATTATATTTTAGTTATTATTTACTTTTATAGATTAAAAGCTTTTAAAAAAGATGAAAATTTGTCATTAAAGTTTAGAACTTTCATAAATCTGTAATTTTGAGTTGATTGATGAATTCTTTTGGTGTTTATTTTTTCAAGAAACACAGTCTTTCTTTAAAAAAATTTAATTAATTTATCTCTAAAAATTTAAATATTTTTAATCGTTATATTTTAAAAATGTTCAAAACACATGTTATATTTGAAACTTTTTTATTATCATGATCCAACTGTCTTACGTCACTATTTGTTTTTATTAGCTCGTGTAATGAATTCTTTTGAAGTTTTACTTGATAACTTCAATGTCATTTGTAGCTTATGTGTATTCTACTGCCGTCTTACTTTTATATAAAATTAAAATGAGTTAAAAATTATAATAAAAAAATGATTTTGATAATATTGCAATTTTTTAAACAAGCACCAATGAAATCTAAGCTGTTAAATGTTACAAAATGGTGCAGAAAAGCACATAAATCTCTGTTATGAGTTTGAGTAAATGAAATGCCCTTTACTGAATATTTAAAAATGAATATTAAATAATTATTGAAATTTAATTTTCATTTAAAACTTGTAATTTAGTTTTAAAGAATTTGATTCAATAAAATTTTTCAGGTTCAAGTTGAATTCAAAAAAGGCGGAGCTAATAAAGTTTTGTATTTATTTGAACAGTTTGAATATTTAACATCATTTAGTACACAAATTATCAAGCAAATTGACGCATTAAATTTAAATATAAGAAATTTATTTTAAAAACAATTTACATGAAACAGATGTTGGAAAAACCTGAAAGTGTTGAAATTCCAAAGTATCAAGGAAAAGGTAATTTTTGGAATAGAATAAATAAAAATCAAGAAGTTTTTATTATATTTTCTTTATTGTCAATAAAATGTTTACAAACATGAACACCAAAAAAATTTATAAAAGTTCAAAGTTGATGAAATTTTAACAGTAAATAAAGTTTCGATTATTTTTAAAATGCAGTTTTAAATAATATATTTTGTACAATAAAATAAAATGGCTTAAAATATTTCAAGTAAAAAGATTGAAATAATAAATTTCCTAAAATTAATTTCTCAAGATTTTACTTTTTTGTTGCATAAAGACACTTTATGAAATGAAAATTTATGATAATTATAAATTATTTTTCTAAGTGAAATTTAGATAAATTTAGACCAGCAGAATAATGTTTTATTATGACAAAACTAAGAGCCGAAATTTTACCCGCGGCATTTGAATTTTTATAAATTTTGTAGAAGTTTTTTTCATGGATAATTTTTAGTAAGACTTATAATAAGTAGGAAAAGTTCTGCTTCACCAAAAAATACAGAATTTTATAATTAGATAAATAAATTTTTTTTCTACAGTCACAAACTAAATAGATAATTTTAATTTATAAAATAAAATTTTTCTGTGTAAAATAATAAAATACTTTTTTCATTAAAAGCTTCGTTTCATTCGTTAATTTTGATTCGAGTGTAAGCTGCAAAATGCTGTGATAAATAAAATTCTTAGTTTTAAACAATCGAATTAATTTGATCATAAATAAATAGCTAAGTGTGAACACTCGACAATTTTTCACACTTTTTTTTCGAGTTTCTACGCCTGGGTAAAAAAATAAAAATACTAAATAATTTTAATACGAAATAAAAATAGTTTTGACTAAAAAAGAAAAATAACTTTTGGTAACTTTTTTTAAGAAGACTTTGAAAATTATTATGATCAAAATTTCTATCAATAGCTAGATTTTTTGATAATAAATACAATTTAACAATTGAAAATCATAAACTTTGTTTGATTTTCGAAAATTCTCTTAAATTCTTGAATTTAATAACTTAAATGTAGTCACTAACTAAAGTTTTCAAAAATATAAAAATATTAACTTTTTTACAATTTGCATAATTTACTGTCCATTTGACTGTATGTTCCCAAAATTTTTGTAAAACTTATGCAATTTGTAGTTGAACTCATAACTTTTAATTTAAATTTTTAAAAAAACAAAAATTTTCGATTACTAAGTTTCCTGCTTTAAAATTAATTTAAAAAAAAAGAAATTCATATCATGAAAGAGTAATGAATGATATTTTTTGGACATCTGTTGATTTTAAACTTTTAAGGTTTTCTTTGATATTACGTAATGCAAAGATATACAAATTTGATTATGTTTAGATCAATTAAAATTTGCTTAATTACTAGCAATTCTATAAATTTTAGCCAAGAGATGAGAACTTTGATGATATTCATAAAGTAGGCATTGAAAAAATGGTGGTGTTCCAAATCATCCACAGCTCAAAAAGTCCACCACACTTGTTCAAAAAGTCCACAAATATAAAATTTTGAAAATCACGACTTTCCAAAAAATCCACATACATTTGTATGTGGACTTTTTGAACATCATTGATTTTCAAAAAATCCACATAGAAATGTATGTGGACTTTTTGGACATCTCGTGATATTCATTAAAAAAAATTTTTCTGATATTGAGTATTTAAATTTACGTTAAATTATTTTTGAATTCTATTCAGCATTGAAATCTGAAAAATCAATTTTTTTGCATATATTATCATTTTTTGTCATTTTAAAGCTATTTTAAGCAATTTTTAAAATTTTTTTATAAAGGCATTCTTAGACCGATAGCACATGCTGTAGAGCGTGCAAACTTGCAGGAAATCACTTCTTTGAGAAAACTTTGTGTGTTTTGAGTAAAAATAATGGAAAATTATAATTTGAGACATCAAAATAATTTTTATGAAGCTTTTTTGAATTTTTGACCTAAATAAATGCCAAAAAACCACAAAGGAATATCAATAATGTTGCTCTTGTGACCATAGTTTTAATTTATATATTACATATATTATATTGTTAAAAAGGTCCTAAAATTATCTTTTTAACAAATTATCAACCATATTTTTCGGATAAGTTGGTGAAAAGTTATGAATTTTCAAACACAAAAATAAGCAAAAATGCATGTAAAAAACGGTTTTTGGGCCAGGAAAAATCGAAATTTTTGAAAAAAATCAAAAAATTATTTTTCCCATGCTATTTTATAATTATCACGACTAAAAAACCACCGGACAGATTTTTCCGACAAAAAAAAATTTTTCGCACCTGAGGTACCTAAAAAGGTGCGGCACCTCAAATTTTTTAAATATAACATAACATAACATGATAGATAGATAGATAGATAGATATTTATTTAGCCCTACGGCTTTCTTTTACATAAGTCATAATTACAAGGAATTTTGGCTGCAATGTAAACAATTTTAATTTTCAATGAGAGAATTTATTTCCCACACTCTTGGGCTCATCCAAACAGTTCCCTCTAAAAGAAGCTCACGCAGAACAAATCGGCTTCTAGGTCTATAAAGGATTGTGACACATCTAGCAATGCAAAATGCATACCTTCTAGACCAATTAGATTGTGCAAAACTGATGAAATCTGAAGCTATAGATTGGTTTATAAATGTGAGATAACAAAAGGAACGAACTCTTCTAGTCCTTCCATCATAAACAAAATTGATTCCACAAATTTTTTTCCACTCAGGAAAGTAATTTTCCAAGCTTTTTAGCAATGCTATTATGCATCTACTTAATTCATTTGCCTTTCCTTTTGCAGTGTTACTTATTCTTACAGCACAGGGGATTTTCATATATTCATATGCCGATCCAACTCTAATAGCCATTGTATTTAGATTATGATTTACTACCAACACTATCCCACACCTCAATTCAATTCTTCCCAATCTAATAAATCTTCTAAATTCTCTCGCTTCTATCAAAACCAGGTTCACAACATCAGTTGGATTCAATTGCGAAGTCATATTTCTGTATATTCCATTCATTGACTTTATCTTGTACTGATTACTTATCTCATCCACAATTTCAGACAATTTTGCATTTCTGTCAATGCCTATTAGAGAAATTATATATTCTTTTTTTTCCATGTTCAATAGAAATTATTAAATTAACCAAGGAAAAGGATTATTTATATAACAACTACAATTTCCAATCACCATGTCGACGTAGTTTTTCTCCTTCATCGTTGTTGTAAACAAACAGTTGACGTTTCTATACGTATTTGTAAAATGTCATCGGAATTATAAAATTTTTGTCATATTTGTCCATAGAGGATAAGTTACAATATAAAACAGTTATATAAGAAAATAATAAAATTTTTTAATTAAAAGAGAGAATTAAAAAAACAATTAAAATTTTTTTAATGAGTATCACGAGATGTCCAAAAAGTCCACATACATTTCTATGTGGATTTTTTGAAAATCACTGATGTTCAAAATATCCACATACAAATGTATGTGGATTTTTTGGAAAGTCGTGATTTTCAAAAAAATCCCCTGTGGATTTTTTGAACAGCTCGTGAGTGGATTTTTTGAGCTGTGGATGATTTGGAACACCATCGAAAAAATCGTGTTTTCCAGGCTACTTCATGAAAATTATCAAAAATCCCATGAAAAATTGTATGCCAACTTGAATAAAATTTTTGGAATTACGTGTACTTTTTTAATCAATTTCAGAGTCTGGCTTTTAAGATTTTTAAAAATTAAATTACAACTTTAAAAAATCATTCGTAACAATTTGTGCTATCTTGTGCCAACTGCTGATTGAGAAAGAATTTAGTTTTTAGTACAAATTAAAAAAATTTTTCAGTAATTGTTTGCATTGTTTAATATCAAAGCAATATCTTAATAACATTTTAAAATTTTTTTAAATGCATCAAAATGAATTTTTATATATCATTATCTATTTAGAAGATTTTTTATATATTTCGATTCATAAGAGAGGCCATCAAGGTATTGAAAGATAAATTTTATAAATTGAAAATTAAAGATTCCTCAAGATCAGCCGTATTTCAAATTTTTTCCGTAAATATCTTACTTTTGAAAAAGATAAAAAAAAAACATTTATGAGTAGACATTTTTTTGAAAAATTTGAGTATTTGGATTTAAATTTCAGAGAAAGAGAATGTTTGCTATTTATTTAGCATAAAGGTTTAAATATCAAAGCATTGTGTTTAAAATTTTCTCACCATGACTCTTTTTATGACATGTTAACACCAAGTTTTTGACTTGAAAACTCATAAACAATGTAACTAATAGAAACAGCAGGCAGCACTTTAATAAAATTCGGCACAACACCACGATACAACCCAAAGAAACCTTCATCACGTAGAATTTTTTTAAACACTGAAGTCATCGTATTTTCTTTTACACGATGCTGCTGTACAAATGGCACACCAGCAACATTCACATTAACTCTTGATTGAGTGACAGTTTGTGCTTGAAGTCTTGTTCTAACCAATGCAAGTGGATAAGAACATAATTGACCTAATGATGATGAAATGCTACCACATGCAAGTAAAAGTAGCACAGGTGGACGACTTTGATCACCATATTGACTCAAGTAGCTTTTTTTAAGTGTTTCATAAACAGCCAAATCAATACCAGCATATGGGATGATACCAAGCAAATTCGGTATATAACCACGATAGAAACTTTTTATTCCTTCACTCGCATAAATTTTTCTAGCTGCATCATAAATTGAACTATACTGACCAGTTTTTCTTAATGCCAATCGTGTTTTTAACACTTCCATAGGATAAATTGATGATTGTGCGATACATCCAGCAACTGCACCAGCCACAAACCTCTCATAGATTCCCAAAGGTCTTTCATTATTTCCACGAATAACTTTTTTAACTTGCTCATAAACCATAAATTTCATGGCCGATTCAGGTGCAATTTTGATTACATTTATGCCATTACCACGCCAAAGTGACTTCCAACCGCCTAAAATTGGTATATTAATTTTTATTTTTGCTATTTGAGAAAAAATTATCATACCTTCTTTAAGCATTTCACGGAAACAATTTGCAATACTTTGCTTTCCATGTTGCACTTGAAGTATAACTTTAATACGATCTAATGGCGCGGTGCATGTTCTTGATGCAGCACCAGCACAACCTCCAGCAACTAAATGACGCCACCATTTTCCGGTCTGCAATTCGTTCTTGGTGAAATCCACGGGAACATTGAGGTCTTCACCAATATCGATGTAGACTGAATGGCGCCAATATTTGAGAATCTCAGAGAGGTCTGTGGATGGTGCTAGAAGTAGATAGTCACGCCATTCATCATAACTTATTGAAAGACTTGCATCTTGATCCATTCTAAAATTTAAAAAAACCTAATTTAAAATGACATAAAAAACAATAAATTTCTTACCGATTAAAAAGTTTCAATGCTTCAGCTTCATCAATATTAATACCAAGCTGATTGAAAGCATGAATCATTTCACTTAAATCAACTTTTCCATCTTGATTACGGTCAAGTTGAGAAAATTGAAGTTTCAAATTTTTCTCATGTTCTTCAAGGTAGCTGATAAACTCACTAAGACTGACATCACCGGATGAATTTGCGTCGGAACTTTTTATAAATGTCTAAAATAAAATTGATTAAAAATTTATGCAAATTCAATTTTTTTCACTTACTTGCGCATAATTTTCAGACACTCCAAGTGCATCACGTAAATCATTAATGTCAATTTTTCCATTGTGATTTCGATCAAGTTTTTTGAATATTTGCTCATAACGCTGCTTATCTTCTGCTTCATTAGCCTTTGCCATGTATGTAAAAATATTTCTAGCTGTTACTAATGAAATGACCTAAAAAATTTATTCTAAAATTAGTAAAATAAAAATAAGAAAAAATTTTCTAAATTTATTTTTGTTTTTTGAGTTTTTTATGTTTAATTTTACCAAAATCAATTTACACAACAACAAATCTTTTAAATAACACTAAAATTTTTTCCAATCAATTTCAAATTGTGCTAGTTTTTGAAAAATTTTAGAATTTTTTCATTTTTTCACTTCGCAGCTGAGACATTTGTTTATGTTGAGTTACAGTCACCATTGGAAAAGAAAAAAAAACAGGGAAATTGTTAGAATTGTAGAATCAAAATTGTGCAAGATCAGTTTTTATTTTGAATTTTTATGATACGTTAAAATATAGTTTAAGATTTTTTTGTAAGAAGAAATTTTGTTGTAAATTTATTATGTATAGAAGTTCAAACTTTGTGACCACATAACATAACGAGATATTGCATATAATACATTAAATTGTGCAAAATGCAAATAACTTTCATTTGTGATGAATCGTTTAATATTTGGCAAAGTTAAAGTGGTTTAAATGATAGTAAAAATGTTAAAATTTAACCCTTGTTGAAACACTAAAATGGCAATATCTCGCAAATGGCTTATTTAAAAAAATGTTTTTATCCTTGTTAGAAAGAGGTAAATGTGCTCTACAAGTATCAACAATAAATTTCTTTTAACAAAATTATTTTAGATCATAATGATGCGTTCATCAAACAGTGCAATGCAATACTATGGATTATTAGCTAACTGAAAATGATAGATAAATTACTATTATTATGTGGTTCAACATTCATAATTTATTTCAAAAAAAAAAAAAAAAATTCAAAATTTTTTCATTATATTTCTAATCATCAACATAATATCTCCTAATTAATGAGTTCATTGCCTTTAAAACAAATATAAACAAAATAAAAATTGATGACTTTAACAAAATATGCATTTTTATATCTTTTATTCTTCAGTCACATTCAAGATGCCAAACATAAAACCTCGTTTTTGTTATCGCTGTCAACAACATGGATTGCGAAACCCCATCAAAAAGCATAAAGATAATTGTCAATTTAAAACTTGCAATTGTTTTAAATGTGAAATTCAAAAGCAAGCAAATGCTTTGGTTGTTGCTGAAAGAAAAGGAAGAGAAAAGAAAAATGAAGAAAAACAAAAGCAAAGTTCTGATGAGAAAAATGAGGAAAAAAATCAAAATAATTTTACGGAAGAAATGTCAATGGTCTATTTTGAAGTTGAAAGTGATCTGCAATATTTTGATTACTAAATAGAGAAATATATTAAAATGTTTTTTAATTGTTATTCTCGTAATTAAATGCTAAAAATAAAAAGTAACACGAATTTTTTAATGTGACGTTAAAAAAACAAATCATTAAGCATTTTTTGATTTTGTAGAATTAGTCAACAACTTTCAGTGCTACAAGAATGTTTAAAATTGTGGTTTTTTTGCTTTTTATTGTATTTTATTTCACTGTAAGTTTAAAATTTTCCAACTTATCTTCTTAAATATTTTTCAATTTTGGTTAAAAAATTTTATTTTGGTTTTTTATAACTTTTTTTATTCTTTTAATTACAAACAGATTTATGGAGTAAAAATTAAAACAACAAGATTTGAGATTAAAAAACATACAGAATTAGCTGACATAAATGTTACTTATACTGATGCTGCTGACTATTCATACACTGCTTTATTTATATATATTGACCTATTTAATGATTGGACAGATATCATGGTAAAAATAATTTATTTTTTATTAACCGTTTTGAAATTTTTTGAAAGAAAATACTTTATTGATACTTTGTTTGTTGGTACAAAATGCTACAGAATATTAGATTGATTGCAGTTTTAAGATTAGTTTTGAATTTTGCAAAATCTGAATTTTCAAATATTTTTAAATTTCATGTTTGTATCGACCAAAATGAAGGAAATTTTTTGGAATTTTTGTTAACTTAAAAACCCTTAAAGTTTTAACAAAAATTCCAGGCTAGAACACTCGAAAAAAAATCACTAAAGAATGCAAAAGAACGTAATAAAATCGCAAAAAATTGTAAAAGTTGTTAAGTGTCCGTGCAAAGCGAAAATTGAAATGTGCAAAAGTCATCAAAAGAACAGACAAAAAACTTTCATTAAAACTTTAGACTTTTCTTAATTTTTCATAATTTATTTCTTTAAACTGTAAAAATTTTTTATTATCTGACAATTCTTATGAAATCCCAAAATGAATGTAATTTTTGAAATTATTTATTCAATTTCCAGATTCAACTTACAGTAGCAACACCAAGAACTGATCCAAATAGCATAATTTTTGACAATCAATTATTTTCAACTCGTTTCAATTTTTGTACATTCAATGAAAACAAAGTTTCATCAATTTTTGCAAGAGTTTTTCTTGGTGACATTCGACAAAAATCTTCATTTAAATGGAAATGTCCTCTTAAAAAAGTAAGTTAAAAATTTTACTTTAGCCTTGTGACTAAAATCAAGATAATTTTCAGGGTCATTATGAAATTAAAAATTATACAGTTTCTGTACCATCATTGAATATTGTTCCAAGTACAAATGGACAAGTGACAACAGTTTTTTTGGCTAAAATTGGCAAAAATAAAAAATTTCAAACTGTTGCAACAACTATTGGCGAAGGCAGAGTTTGGTCGTGATTTAAAAATTGAAAATTTTTAAACATTCTTTTGAACACTTTGTTTGTAATTGAATTGTAATCAATCATAAAAATATAACAAATTTACAAATAAAAAATGCTAATGTACCTAACATGAAAATTATTTAAAACATTTTAATTTATTTTTTATCATATAAAAAAATATTAAATGTAGGCTTTTTCCAATTCCCGGGAATTGAGAATTCCGGGAACGGGAACGGGAACGGGAATGAGTGATCGGGAACGGGAATTACCCGGGAACGGGAATGAAAAAAAAAACTATGAAAAGAACCAAAAAAAGCAAAAAAATTGTTTAAAATGACTAATTTTTACATATTTACTGTATTTTTACTGTTCTATTGGTCAATTCATAAATTTTAAATTCAACTTAGTCATATGAAAATTAAAGTTTATCTTTAAACTTCAACTCTTTCTTCTTTTAAACTATTAGGAAAGATAAAAGAAACTTGAATTTATATCTATAGAAAAGTCGTTTTACGTTTTCTTGATTCTATTTAGAGTTATTTCGATTCTCAAATGTTACTAACCTTACAGATTTTAAGTTTTTTCAAAATTTTGCTTCCTTAGAAACAAAATTTCATCTTTATTAAGTGATTTTGTTCATTCAAATTACTTTTGAATTATATATAACTATAAATTACATAGTACAGATTACTTATAGAGAATAACTTATAGTAAAATAAAAGGAAAATTGAATTTCTAGAAATAAAATTTTTATAAGGTTAGTAGTAATGAAAAGGCAATTATCGAAAATCTAAAAATGTTTTCAAAATAAATTTAAACTTGTGTTTATGAAATTATTTCTATTTGAAAAAAAAAGTTTTAAGTAAATTTGAATCCCCATAAAAATAATAAGTTTTAGAATTGAAGTCATTAAATTAAATATTTATTTGTAATCAAATAAAAATATTTTTATCATCGAATTTCGAAAATTTGAACCAAAACTTGAAAAAGAATTAAAATTAATTTTTTTCCCAATTTAGGAATTGTCTATTGAAAATTTTATCAATATCTGAAAAAGTACTAATAAACATTATTGAAAATGGCTAGAATTAAATTTTTAATTGATTTTGGATTATTAACTGAAAAATATTAAAAAAGTTTAAAATTTTCCTAAAAAAATTGAAAAATTTTTCATGTTTTTTCATATTTGCATGGAGTCATTCCCGGAGTCGGGAATTCCCGGACTTTCATCGGGAACGGGAACGGGAATGGGAATTCCCGGGAATTCCCGTTCCCGTTCCCGGTCGGAAAAAGCCTAATTAAATGAAATAATTCATATAAATTTTTGTCTCAAATGTTTTTAAATGATTTAAATTTTTTATGGTTAAAAAATCTTTTTGAATTTAATCTTCAAAAGGGTCAAATTTTTTAAAAATTTTGAAGCATTTATTAAAGATTCAATTTTATATGAAAAAAATTATTTTTTCCTACAATTCTTGTTCATGAAATGAGAATTCATTTTTGAGTGCCTTCTTATAAATTTTTCAATAAAAATTTCTTTTACCAAATTTTTATCAGACAATTTTTTATATGATGAAAAAGACAACTTCTGTAATAAAGAAGTGAAAATGTTTACAAACAATAAACAACCACGTGCTTTTTTCTTCCAAGACTGGAAAAAGTTTTTTCTTTTTATTCGTCTGGAAAAAAAGTTTTCCAATTTTCACTAAAAGAAAAATTTTTCAACAAGAAAAAAGTTTTTCTGATAAAATAAATAAAATTCAAATTTAGAAGAAAATTTTAAATTGAAGGAAAATAAAAATGAATTTTTCATTTGGAACTTTTCCTACAATTCATCATCAATTTGCAACTTCATCAACTTCTTCAACGCCATCAACACAAGTAAAATTTTTCTTTAAAAAAATAAAACTTTTCAATGAATTTCTAATTTTAAATTTGTAGGAAAATCGTTATGCAAATTATCAAGCACCATCAACAGCAACAGCAACACCAGTGAAATTTCGTGCTGAAGATATGGCAATGACATCCAGTAATATAAATAAATATGTAACTCATTATCCAACATCATCAACACATCTTCAATATGGCTATAACACAACACAACAAACTGAAAATCCAAAAACAAGCTACACAGTTCATACAACAAGTGCAGTTTCACATACAGCAGCACCATCAGAATTATCACAAGACATTACAAGTTTGTTACTTCAAAAAGATCAAAGTTCAGATTCAACCACCAAAAGAGTTCTACAAAGTTCATCAGTTGCTGATTATTTAAGTCATTTGCCATCATTGCATCATTTTTTAAAATATTCTGATGCTATTAAAAAAGAAAGTGTAACTGTAAGTTCAAAAAATATTTACCCTAAAAACTTTCTAAATAATTTTTTTCAGTCACAACCAACAGTATCAGCACCACAAACTTTAAATTTAATTCCATCAACATCGTCGATTGCAAATATAATTCAACCAATTCAGCAATCACAAACAACTTTGCAAATTCCAGTGCAAGCTCCAGCAACTGCTACTGCACCAGCAACAACAAATACAAAAAAGAAGAAGAAAAAGAAAGCGCCAAAAGAAAAGAAAACAAAACCAAAAGCTGGAGAAATTCGATTGAAATTTGCACTTGATGGAAGCATTTTGTTTGTTTGTCCTGAATGTCAATTGGCATTGCCTGAAAAGTAAGTAAAAAGAATTTCAAATCAGAATTAGAATGTTATGTTTTAAACTGATATCAAAATTTTTCAATACTCTAGAAATTATTAAATTTTTTGGATACATTTATGGAATTTAGAATTCAAGTCGAGTAATTTTGTAAAAATTTAAAATTATCATTTTTTTTATTTTTTTACAGAGAAATTCTTGATCAGCATATGGTTGGACATTCAAATTTGGAGCGAAGATTTGTTTGTGAAATTTGCAATGCAGCATTGAAAAGAAAAGACCATTTGACAAGGTAAGAAAATTTAAATTAATTTGAATTTTACAAAATCTTTAATGCATTTTAGTAGGAATTATTTTTATCCAAAATTATTTTTTTAAATTTTTTCCAAGTATCTATACTTGGCAATTTGTTTTGGTCTTTCTTGATCTATTTTTATTAACTTTTTATTGCGTTTTGTCGGTCGTCGATTTTTTTTCTACTTTTCTTCATTTCTATGCCTAGAATTTTTAGTGTCTATGCTTTGAGTTTTATTCTTAAATTTCTGCATAAGACATTAAATTTACCCAAAACTGAGCTTCTTTTAAATACTTTTTTTATTCAAATATGCAATTATTGAATTTCTTAATAGACATCGCCAATCACACAATGCAGATCGTCCTTATCTTTGTGGTCATTGCTTGAAAGCTTTTAAGCGTAAAGAACAACTTCATTTGCATTCTGTCATTCATACTGGCAATAAAAAACACACTTGTGTTGAATGCAATAAAGGTTTTTATAGAAAAGATCATTTAAGGAAACACACGAGATCTCATATAGCAAGAAGGTTGAAAGCTGGTAAGAAAATTAATTTTTAAAATTTGAGTTAAACTTTACAAATATTTTTAATATTTTAAGAACTTGCAACACAACAGCAGCAACAAACAACAAATCAAAATACAACTGATCAGCAACAGCAGCAACAAAATGAAGCACAACAACCGCAAATTATGCAAATTCAACATCAACAAAATTGTCAGTAAATTTTTTAATCAAACTCATATCTCTCTTTTTTGTGTAAAAATATAAAAGAATTAGGAAAGTAATAAAGAAATATCACAAAAAGAAAATTACATCAATAATAAATTATTTTTAGCAATTTTTTAACAAGTTTGATAATGAAAATTGTTAACATTTAAGGATGTTGTGGTAAAATTTAATTTTTCTACTTTTTCTACGTTTGATGCTTTGTGAGAATTTATTGGATAAATTGGTTTTTTTTTTATTTTTTGGAAGTTTGTCTTTTTTTTGGAATGTTTTTCTCATTTTTAGCGCATTTTCCATCAGATTTAGAAAAAAAGCGCTATTGTGCCCACTTTGTCTGTCTGTCTGTCTGTCTGTCTGTCTGTCTGTCTGTCTGTCTGTCTGTCTGTCTGTCTCCGTAACTAGTCTTTCAAAAAACGGTTTTTTACCAAACTTTTTGCACCAATCTGTTGGTTCTGACTATGAGACCGGTGTAACGGAAGCTTTCCGCGAGATTCGTTCTCCATGCCGAGCTATGGCATGCATATGGTGGACGTCCACCACATGGACCAAAAAAACTTTTTTTCACTAAAAAATCTTATAATATCATAAAACATAGAATAAACATGTCAAAAATGATTTTTGGACATTTTATCCTAAGTGTATGCATGTGCCGCACAGGTGCATCACATGGACCAAAAATCGAAATTTTTCAAATACAGACATATTTATACTCGTTGGAAATGTCTTGAAGCGTACAATAAGATGGCATAAAAAGTTTATAGATTGGTGGTGACCCAAGGGCATGCATGTGGTGGATGTCCATCACATGGACCAAAAAATTTTTTTCACCAAAAAGTCTTAAAATGTCATAAAACGTCGAGAAAACATGTCAGAAGTAGTTTTGGACATTTAGACCCAAGTGTATGTTTTAAATTGTACAGACTTCAAAAAGGCCGGAATAAATTTTTTTGAAACTTTCAATGAATTTTGAAACAAAACTAATCTGTTGCGGGAAAATGCGCTTTTAACACGTCACTGACGGTTAATATTACTGATTTTTAATTTTGGATTTTATTTACAAATTATTTTATAGAATTTAAGTAAATCTTTTAAAAAAGTAATCAATCTGCATTTTCTTGTGTTAATTCAAAAATTATTTCAACTGTCATAAAAAATTCAAAATTATTTTTCCATTCATCATCCCTGTTTTGTTTACAAATTTGACTTTCCAAAATAACAAAAAAAAAAAAACAAAACTTTTTATTCCTTAGTCGAACTGACTCATATGTGATTTTTCTTAAATTTCTTTATTTATTTAATTTATATTAAAAAATTATAAAAAAATTAAAAATGAATTCAGAATGGATAAAATTGAATGTAGGTGGAATAATTCATCATACAACAAGAACAACATTAATGAAAGATGAAAATTCAATGTTGTTTCGAATGTTTAGTTATAATGATTATATGACACCTGGAAGAATGGAAGATGGATGTTATTTAATAGACAGGTAGGATAAAATTAATTTCTTTCAAAAGTTTTAAAATTATAAAATGAAAAAAATATATTCTTTAATTTTTCAGAAATGGTCGATATTTTGAACCAATTCTTAATTATCTTCGAACTGGACAGCTAACTTATGACACAAATTTAAGTCCAGAAGGAATTTTGGAAGAAGCAAGATTTTTTGGTTTAGATGAATTGAGTTATGAGCTTCAAAAAATTATCGACAAGAAAGAGGAACCCAAAAATATTGATGACACAACACCATTAACACGTCAAGATGTAATTCGTGCACTAATTCAAACTCCATACACAAGCGAACTTCGATTTCAAGGTGTAAATCTTTATGGAGCTGATTTAAGAAGGTACTTGTAAAATTTTGAAATTTTCATTTTTAAAAATTTGATTTTTTTAACTTTACAGACTCGATTTAAGAAATATAAATTTTAAATATGCAAACCTTTCGCATTGCAATCTTTCACATTGCAATTTAAGCTATTGCAATTTAGAGCGAGCTGATTTATCACATGCACAACTTGATAATGCTCAATTACTTGGCATCAAAGCACTTTGTGCAAATCTTGAGTCAGCTAATTTGAGCAATTGCAATTTTGAAGATCCAAGTGGACTTCGTGCGAGTTTAGAAGGAAGCAATTTGAAAAATGCCAATTTTGAAAATAGCAATGCAGCTTATGTGAATCTTCGTGTTGCATGTTTGAAAGGAGCAAATTTGAAAAATTGTATTTTAAGAGCATCAGTACTTGCTGGAGCTGATTTAGAAAAAGCTAAGCTTAGTGGATCAGATTTACAAGAAGGTAAAAATAATATTTTTTTTTGAACTTCATTGAATTAATTTTTATTTTTTTTTAGCAAATTTACGTGGAGCAAATTTAAGAGATGCTGAATTAGAATTGATGTTAAATCCACTGCATATGTCACAAGCTATTCGATAAATTTCCTTCTTCTTGAAATCTTGGAATTTATCAAATTTTTGCATTTAATTTATTAATTTACAAAATAAAATAAACTTGTTCCTTGAAATTTTATTGTTTGGATATATCATTTACATGCTTTCATCTTCATCAAAATTATTGTTTTCTTTTAAGTTTTAAAGTTTTTATTGTGTAAAAGAAAAGTTTTAGTGTACAAAATGAAATGAGATCTGAGGCACATTAGGTTGTATACAGTAGTTTTCAATATTTTTATAACAACTTATATAATACGATTAATTTTTAGAGACCCGAAAACTCTTTGAATATTTTTGATTAAAAATTTAACTTGATGCGATTAATCAAATAGTTCAAAGACCTTGATTTTTTATTTATTAAGCTATTTTTAAATAGATAGTTTTCTTTCAAGAATTTCAACCTCAGGTATTCGTTTAAAATAAAAGGTGAGAACTCTTGATACCTAAAACAGAGTAACCATTGAAAATCAAAAATATGTATGAAAGTATCAAAAATCTTGTATTAATTTGATAGAGTTCTCAACCTTAGGTTTAAACAATTTCAAAAATAAAAATTTAATTTTATTCCCATTATTTACTAAACTAAGAATTCTAATAATACTCAACAAATTTTCTATGTTCCTTCAAGAATTTTTAAATCATTTTTAATTCCATTGCACATTTCGATTAATTTTTCATGAATGACACTTTGTAAGTGATGAATTTTGACTTCGATTTCATCATTTTTATTACATTTTATTATATCAATTATATCAAGAATTTCATTGTATGTAAATTTAAAAATTATTGTGGATGAAAGCCAAGGTCTAAGTGAATCATAAGAAATTAATTCATTCTTATACAAACAAATTGTTAAAGTTAAAGAATTTTTCAATTTTTCCTCATTTTCTTCTTCTATTGCTGTCAAAAATCCAAATGAATTCACAAATTCATTAAGAAATTCCGAAAATTTAAAATTCATACACAAATCTTTGCAAAATTCAATCGATTTTGGAATTAAATTTCTTTCATTTCCGCAATGAATGAAAATTTTTTCAATAAATTTCTTCATTATTTTTTCATCAGTGAAAATTTTTAATTTTAAATCATCTGTTAAAATCACAAGTTTTGAAAAATCTTCAAAATCATCGCCAATTTCTTTTGATTGATCAAATCCAATTTCAGTAAGAAATTTACAAAAAAGTTTTTCATCAATTTTTGATTTTGTTGTTCTTATCAACATTTTTACAACATCAATGTCGAGGTGATTTTTAGAAACTTTTAAATCTTGTAAGTTTCTTATAAAAGTCGCAAGCTTTTTTGGCTTTAAAAGTTTGTATTTGTAGAAATTTGAAATTAGACAAAGAATTGCTAAAAGTTTATTTTTAATTGAAAGTTCTTCTGCTCGTTTTGCCTTTCTATTTTTCATTGAACTTATTTCCAAACTTCTTTTAATTAAAGCTTGAAATTTTGCAATATAACTCGACATAATTTGAACTCTTAAATTTTTCTCAAATCTATCAAGACCTTCACATGTAAATTCACCAATTTCAACTAAAAACTTAGCAAAATTTTCAGCATTTTCATAATTTGCGATTGAAATTTCAATAAAAATTTCTGTAGCTTTATCAAAAGAGAAAAATTCCATTTCCTTAATTGTATTTGCAGCTTTAGCAAAATTATCATGTTTTAAATTTTTCAAAATTTCACGAATTTCGCTTAAATTTTCATCTCGTTTTCCAGTTTGTTTACCAAATCGACAAATTTCTTTCATAAAATCAATGACTTCATTCAATTTTGCATAATCAAAAATTTCTTTAGCATGATAAGCTCTTCCTTGAAGTCTAAAATAACATTCAGTTAAACTGATGCCATTGATTGCCATTTTTGTGCCAGCAATTTTTAAAACTTCATAAAGTGCATAAGCTTGAAATGGAAATTCAAAATTATTATGTGACAATTGCTTCAATGCATAAACCATAAATTCAGGTTGAATGTAATCAAGACAATAAAATCTTGCAAGGTATTTTGTAATCATCATGAGGTTATCAATATCTTCTTGTGATTTTAATTGATAACTTTTTGCTGCTTCTGAAAAGAAAATTGTGACCATTGTGATAATGAAGCCCATGAAACCCACATTTTTTGACAAACGAGCTTCAATCATTGTTGCAATTGTTGCATATGTTTTATGGTCTTCTGTCGCTGTTTTCATAAGACTAAAATAAAAATTTGCAAACTCTGCTGATTTTTCTGCATTGTCAATGTTGTAACTGTCGATTAATTTGTAGAGTTCAACTGTTGTTAATTTTTTGATGTCTGTGTATTTGAAGTAACTGAAAAATTGGAAAAAATTTTAATCTTTTATAAATAAATTTTGTTTTTAGATTTTGAAAAAAAATTTCAATATTTCTGATGGAAACTAAAAAAATTTCAAGTTTAAAATTAAAAAAAAAATTTGATTATTTCGATTCAATTTTTGAATTTATAAAAAAAATAGACTTGAGTTTGTTTTCTGAAAATTTTTCTTGTCAGATCTAAAATTTTTCAATAGCACATTAATGTGAAGCAACACATAATTTGAATAGCCTATAGTCTTATACAATTTCAAAAAATTTTAAAACTCACCCATATTGTTCTCTTGTCAACTTTTTCACTTCAACTTTATTTTCTTCAATTTCTTCATTTTGAATAATTTCAAAATTTTCTTTGATCTCTTTTTTCTTTTCTTCATATTTAACAATTTCTTTTGAATTTTCATCGTTTAAATTTTCTTCTTCACTACTTTCTTCTTCTTCAGCTTCAACTCCAATCATTGTTAAATTGTCATCACCTATTTTATCACCAACTTTTATAACACATTGATTATACTCTTTTGCAGCTTCATTGCAATCTTTTAATGCCATCATTTGAAGTTTATCAAGCCATGATTGAATTACAACAACTTCAATAATATGTTGATTAAAAAGTTCACATAGAAAAATACTCAATAAATTCACTCTTGACCAATTTGATGATTGTGGTTTTTCTTCTTTTAAAATTTTCTTCATTTCTACATAAATGTAGCCATTAAAATGTGTCATAAAATTTCTTCTTTGATTGTCATTTTCAAATGATGTTAAAATTAGATTTTTTAATATATTACAATAAATTCCTGATTTTTCTGGATATAGAATGGAATGCTCTAAAAATAAAAGTGCTATGCCTTGTATTGCAGCTTCTGATGCTGTTTTGAGATGGTTTTTTGGAATCACTGCTTGCTGCTTATTTTGAATACAATTTAAATATTCACGAAGTGCTGTACAAACTTGTGTTGTTTCTGTTATTAATGGCGGTGAACTAAAAAGTAAAAAATTTAAAAAAAATTCAAAAATTCTTTATTTCGTTATGAAAAATTGAAAAAAATCATTAAAAATTTTTTTTACTCACGGTGTTTTTTTAATAGCTCCAGTAGTAACTAAATTCTTTGGCTCTTGTAGTGTGATTTTAGCAACTGTTGAATTTTTCAAAGTTGGTTTTGTTTGTGTTTCACCAATTAAATCATCGAGCCAATTTTTATAAATTGATGGAATTCTCTCTTCATTTTTATATTTCTTCATGTCATTTAGGCAAAGATTGTAAATTCTTAAATCTTTTCGTTTCATTTTTTCATGAACAATTTTAAAAACTTTAAAATACATGTTTAAAGCTAAATCATTTTCATCTGATAATTTTCTTATTTTATCACACCATTGATTCATTAAATATGTTTTTTGAACTTCAAGAACATACATGTGACCCAAAAAGAGTCCAAAACTTTCAACTTCCATCCAATTTTTATGTTGTGTATTAAAAATTTTCATTTTTTCATCACAAGCATCTTGTAAATGATTGACAAAAGATTTTTCATTGCCTTTTGTTCTTTGATGTGTTTGAAGAATTTTATTTGCAATTTGTGCAAAACTTTCAATTTTTGCTGGTTGATCAATGGCTATGGAAACAATTTTAAATGCACATTGTTTTCTTTCATTGTCTTTACAAGTTTTAAAGTGTTCTAAGTTGAACGAAAGTTGTTTGTTTGTTTTAATTGACTTTAGATATGCTTCAAATTCAGCGATAATTTTCTGATCACTTTTGGTAGTTTTTGAAGATTGAACTGCTAATGGTTTTTGAAGTGCTTTTGGTATTAATTTATTTTTTGCACTTTCTGCTTCACTAGCCATCATTAGAGCTTGACTTGCATATGATCTATTTAAAAGTTCAAGAGATGAGCAGGTAACAATTGCATGATTACTATTGGGATAATCTGTTTTTCTTGTACTAAAAGAGATAAAAAAAATTTGAATATTATTTTAATGTAGAATAAAAATTTCATTTTAATTTTATAAGTAGTATCAAGGATTAATTTATATCTAAATATTGATTCTAATTTAATTCTAAGATTTTTTAAACGAAAAGTTTTTTGATCAAAAAATATTGAAATAAAAAATATTTGTTTGTTCTGTGGTTAACTTTAAAGTAACTCTTCATTTAATCTCTAGTTTGGTTTCATTCGAACGTAATTTTTAATCTTCACTAATATTTTAATTTATTCTCTCTAAGACTTAATTTTAGTTTCATTTTAATCTACGATCAAAATGTGAAAACTCAAAAAATTTAAATTCGAAATGGAAGGATTCCATCTTTAAAAATCCTTTTTTTTTCTAAAAAACACTCTCTGTTCTCTGAATTTCTACATCTTATCTAATCTTTGACTAAATTGTCAATTTTTTTTAAATCCAAAGTATTTTTTAAATTTATTAATATTTTTAATTTCTAAATTTTTTCTTGTTATTTTAAACCTTTTGATTCTTCAATTTCAAATTTGAACTTTTAAAGCGCAATCTACACTAAATTAAAATCATAAGTTTTTCTTTAATCTCACATAAAAACAGCTTCAGGACCTCGAACTTGTTGCAATTTCCTTCTTGTATCAAGTGTGTCCATTTGATCTTTCACAATCATCTCATATAGACGTTTTATAAATGGATTTAGCGGATCTTCTGTCCTCATTCGTTCAATTACTCTGCCCTTAATTGTTTGTAAAATATATTGACTAATTTCACCACTTTGACCAAGTTCTTGAAATATTGTAACAGTTTTGAATAAATCTGATGGAGTTACAATGCCAAGATTGAACATATTTCCATAAAATAGAGCTGTTGCATGAGCATTTTCAGGTTTGATTTTTGTTATTCCAGTTACTGATAGAAGATTCATTGCTTCAAACATTGAATTTAATGCTTTCATTGTCATGCTCATAAGAAAAGAAGAACCCAAATCATCTCTTAATTCTGTATAAATATTTTTACCAAATTCAACACATTGCCTTGATTGTTTAGGTATAGCAATTGCACGATCATGAATTCTTTGTACCATAAAATCAGTTTCAGTTCTTGAACTGATTCCCAAAGACACAACTTCCATACTCAAAAAATTTATATATCCACTATCCAAATCATCAGAAATTTGGTCAAGAACAGTTAAAAATTTTCTTAATTTTTCTCTATTATGTTGCTCTGTTGGTGGCAATGATTGTGTATTTTGTGATGCTTCCATAATTAAATAACAAATAAATTAGTAAATAAAATGTGTTTTGTGATGTTTAAAGTTTTATTAAATGGTTAAAAATTTGTAAAAGTAAAACTAGTAAATAAAAACAAAGAAACTTGTTTTATACCGATCATGCTGTAAATTTGAATCTGAAAAAGCCGTTAATTTTTGTTCTAAAGTTTAAAAAAAAATTTTTGTATGATTTTTCTTTTTTAATTATTTTGAAGTAAAATTGAAAAATTTATCATATCTAAGCTTGTATTGACTACAAAATAACGGTATAATTTCACTGCAATTTAAAAAACTGCATCAAAAAACCATTAAGGATAACCTAATAAATATTTTTAATCAAAAAAAATTTGCAAACATTTCATTTAAAATTAGTCAGACTAAATGACTTTTTGTAGTAATGCTTCTTTCTAACTTTACTTTGATTGTTTTCGATTCGAGTTTTATGATTTTTACAGGTCTTGCTTTGCTAGCTCACAAGAAAAAATTATTACTGTTTCGCTACTGCTGTTATTAATGTTACAAAATCTTTAAATTATCCCATTGCAAAACTATTTTCTAATCTCACAATAATTGTAATTTTTATTTCATTATCAAGTTTACATTGAATCAAATCAGAATAATGCATTTGCAGCTCCTCATAATCATATCATTTTTTAACCTTGTAATTTCAAACCAAGTTGTCGATATAAAAGAAGCTTCAATTCAGTGCAATCGCGATGTAACTGAAAAAATTCTTTGTGAAATTCTTGGTAATTTTGAGTTAAATGCAGTCATTGAAATTGTTGAAGTTCAAGCAAGAAATAAAAAAATATTAAAAGTTGAAGAAGTTAAGGATGCAACAGAAGTTGAAATAACAATTGAAAAATTGAAAAATTTTCCATTTGGTATTGGAAGTCAATTTCATCAAGTTGAAGCACTTTGGATTGTTCGATCAAAACTCTGCAATGTGGAACAACAAAATTTTGTTCATATGCAGCAATTGATTGCTTTAAATTTATATAACAATAAAATTCAACATTTGTCATCGGATGTTTTTAAAAATTTGCCCAATTTGGAATTTCTTGATCTTGACAATAATCAAATAAGTGAATTACATGAAGATCTTCTGATCAATCAACATAATTTACTCGTTTTTAGGGCAAGCAAAAATAAAATTGAAATTATACCAAAAAATTTATTCAGAGAAAATTCAAAAATTGAACAAATTTATTTAAATAACAACAAAATTCGTGAAGTTTTTGTTGATTTTCGTCAATTTTTGAAATTAATTGTGATTGATTTGGATGAAAATTTTGGAAATTGTAATTTTAATGTTGGTTTTTACGATGATGATGATGAAGGACAAAAATCTAATGAAATTTTAATGGCTCAAGCACAATGGAATGTTGAACAAAAATGTCGAGCAGTTAATAATGATGAGGTTGTGATGCAGTAAATATTGTAAAAAAGTTTCTTATCAAGAATGTGAAAAATTATTAGAATTACGTATTTTTATTGAGAAAAAATAATTTGTAGATTAGTGGTCAAGAATATCAGGAAGTTTCCTGAAAAAATGGACTTTTTTTGTCACTTCATTCAAACATAGATTTCCCGAATTCCATATACTCAATTTTAAAACGGTAAAAAGTATATTGTTTGTCTATTTTATGACCAGTTTTTAAGACACAATTAGCTTAAATTACTTTTCATTAAGTATTTTTAATTTGACACAAAATTTTTAAACAAAAATAGATTTTTTCAACTCAAAACTTTAGTAGCAATTTTCTCAAAAGTTTTCCATTGATGGAAATTAACTAGTGTAATGTAAATTAAGTTCCTTTTGTGTACTTTTAAGAACTCCAAGCGGAATTAAAATACCTTTATTAATTAAAAAGTTATGAGCAAACAAAAATGTCGATTTAAAAATATGGACTTTTTCTAAAATACTCATAACTCGGAAAATACTTAATCAATCGAAAAGATTTATATACCAATCGATCCGTCTTAAAAGAAAATATTAAACACAATACAGTAAGGATCTATATGATAAACCATGAATTTCCATACAATTTTCAAAAATCTTTTGTTTACAAATGGCGAAATGTAAACATCGAAATTTTGTCAATTTTCTTTCGCTCAAATCTTTTCAATAATAAAGTCTCGAACTCTTATACTATCCCAGTTATGTATAATAAGTTGTATTCAAACGTTTTAAGTAGTACATTCAGTTTGAGACTTTATTATTGAAGAGATTTGAGCGAAAGAAATTTCGATGTTTACATTTCGCCATTTGTAAACAAAAGATTTTGAAAATTGTATGGAAATTCATGGTTATCATATAGATCCTTACTGTATTGTGTTTAATATTTTCTTTTAAGACGGATCGATTGGTATATAAATCTTTTCGATTGATTAAGTATTTTCCGAGTTATGAGTATTTTAGAAAAAGTCCATATTTTTAAATCGACATTTTTGTTTGCTCATAACTTTTTAATTAATAAAGGTATTTTAATTCCGCTTGGAGTTCTTAAAAGTACACAAAAGGAACTTAATTTACATTACACTAGTTTATTTCGTCAATGGAAAACTTTTGAGAAAATTGCTACTAAAATTTTGAGTTGAAAAAATCTATTTTTGTTCAAAAATTTGTATCAAATTAAAAATACTTAATGAAAAGTAATTTAAGCTAATTGTATCTTAAAAACTGGTCATAAAATAGACAAACAATATACTTTTTACCGTTTTAAAATTGAGTATATGGAATTCGAGAAATCTATGTTTGAATGAAAATGACAAAAAAAGTCCATTTTTTCAGGAAACTTCCTGATATAATAAAAATAAAAATTGATTATTGCAAAAATAAACTTTCTTTTTATAAATTTTCATTACAACCAAATAAAATGTCATTTTTAGCTTCATTTCTTTCAATTTCAGTTAAAACATCCAAAGTTGCACGAAAACCATAAAAAGCATCAATGCATGGACTTCCGGTCAATCCCAAATACATCAAATTTGTTTTATTTTCAACAATTTTTGAGCTCATAATTTTAATTTTGTTGATATTAAGAAAAATTTTTTCAACTTTGAAAGAATTTTGAAGAAAATTTTCATCTAAAATTTGAATTTTGTTAAAATCTAAAACGAATTTTTCGAAGTTCCGGTAAATTTTTAAAAGCAATTGACGAAAAATTTGAAATTTCATTTGAATCTAAGCGAATTATTCTCAATTTGTGACAATTTTTGATGAAATTTTCAGGAACATTTTTAATTTTGTTGTGATGTAGAAAGAGATGTGACAAATTTTCTTGAATTTTAAAAATATCTTCATCAATTTTCGTCAATTTGTTTGTTCCAAAATCAATTTTTTGCAATTTCAAATTATTTTTGAAAAAATTTTCTTCAATTTTCTCAATTTGATTTTTTCCGCCCAAATTTGTTGAAGTTCTAATAAATTTTCTAGCAATTTTGAACTTAAAATTTTAATTTCATTTCTGCCAATGTCAAGAAATTCCAAATTTAAATTTTTCTCAAATAAATTTTCATCTAAATTTTTAATTTTGTTTCCACTTAAGTCAAAAATTTTAATTCAATTAAATCATCAAATGCGAAATTTTCAATTTCAGAAATTAAATTTTCTTGCAAATTTAACTGTTTCAAAAGTTTTAAATTTTTAAAATATTCACTTTTAATTTTCTCAATTGATTGTAATGATGCTTTATAGGTAATTAAATTAGAAAAATTTCATCAACTTTTGGCAATAAATTTAAATTTGGATTAATTTTTTCACTCGCAATTTCAAAACCTTCAACTGTCAAATCTTTGAATTTTGGATCAATTATATAATTTTCTGAATTTATGACACCATCGATGATGTAAAAAATTGAAATTTGACGGCATTCAGAATTTATTTTGTCATTCCAGTTACAAAATTGATCAGTGTCGATTTTTCCATCAACAAAAACTAAAATAGGCAAAAATGTTTAGTTTTTAAAAATTTAGAAATTTTTTAAAATTTTTACAATTTATGCATTCAATCCATCCATCACCACTAAATCCTTCTTTGCATTTGCAATTTATTTGATGATTAATTGTCAAACATTCAGCATTTGTAGCACATTGATATGGTGAACATAAATTTGTACAATTTTGGTTGAAACAAGTTAAATTTTCAGCACATTCTTCATCATTTTGACAAACTTCAGTTAACGATTGATTGATTAATAAAAATGTGACAAAAAATTTGTTAAAAGTTTTCATTTTTGGTGAATTTCTGAAAAAGGGAAAATAAAATTTGTTTAAAAAACATAATTCATTTATTCCTTGAGCTCAACTTCTTATTTAACTCAAGAGCTTTTAAGTTCAGAGATTTTGAATACTCAAACTGAGCCCAGAAACTCAGAAAATTTTCAAAATTTAAAACAAAGTTTTTAAACAGAGAATTTCATAAAAGTTTTTACTATAAACAGAAACCTTTAAATTCCTGAATAATGAAATGTAGAAATTTGCAAAAATTCAAAAAAAATTTAAATTTTTTAGATTTGATTTGAAATATTTTTCTTGGGAAAATTTTATTACGACAAATTCAAGGAAGTAAACAAAAACAATCTCAATGAAATGACCTTAAATGAGTAATTTTTAGCGCATTTTCCATCAGATTTAGAAAAAAGCGCTATTGTCCCCCTTTGTCTGTCCGTCTGTCTGTCTCCGTAACTAGTCTTTCAAAAAACGGTTTTTACCAAACTTTTGCACCAATCTGTTGGTTCTGACTATGAGACCGGTGTAACGGAAGATTTCCGCGAGATTCGTTCTCCATGCCGAGCTATTGCATGCATATGGTGGACGTCCACCATATGGACAAAAAAAACTTTTTTCACCAAAAAGTCTTACAATGTCATAAAACATCGAGAATACAAGTCAAAAATGATTTTTGGACATTTTATCCTAAGTGTATGCATGTGCCGCACAGGTGCATCACATGGACCAAAAATCGAAAATTTTCAAATACAGACATATTATAACTCGTTGGAAAGGTCTTGAAGCGTACAATAAGATGGCATTAAAAGTTTATAGATTGGTGGTGACCCAAGGGCATGCATGTGGTGCATATCCATCACGTGGACCAAAAAAATTTTTTTCACCAAAAAGTCTTAAAATGTCATAAAACGTCGAGAAAACATGTCAGAAGTGATTTTTGGACATTTGGACCCAAGTATGTTTTTGGCTGTACAGACTTCAAAAAGCCGTAAAAAGTTTTTTTTGAAACTTTCAATGAATTTTGAAACAAAACTAATCTGTTGCGGGAAAATGCGCTTGAAAATGCGCTTTTAACACGTCACTGACGGTTAATTTTACTGATTTTTTTTATTGCAAAAATTTCTTGCTTTTCAAAATGAATTTATTGATAAGAATTTTATTTATAGAATTCACATAAAACACTCACAATTTCTAAAATATTTCTTTTTATTTAATAAAATTTTTATTCTACTTTTTTTTAAATAATTTTATTGAATTCTTTTAAAGTTTTAAATTTTTTATGTTATTTGTTGAATTGAACAAAACAAACTAATAAAGATAAGAAAAGAAATTTATTGCAATAAATATTGAGAGTGAGAGAAATTGAGAGCATTTACGATTTAAAAATTATTTTTCTCAAAAAGAAATTCTAAAGCGAAGGCATTCCGATTATTCGGCGATCCTTTCAATTTGCGTTCCCTAACAAGAATCATTTTTCATCAAAAGTACAAAAATAAACAAGAATTTTGAACTTACAATCAGTACATGGCTGCTTTTAGCTTATTGTTTCTGTTTATTACTTTTACAAGCACTTCAACTATTCTCATTTTTTGTTGATGAATAAAGAAACAAAATTTCTTTTTATGTCCATACATTAATAACCTTTAATATTCTTCTAGTAAAACTTTATAAAAAATAGGTGAATTTTAATGCAGTCAAATTTAATTCTTCAACCATAATTAACTGAAAAATAAAAATTTGCTTAATTCATTTGAACTTAGCAGAAGTTTTCACCAATTTTTTTTTGTAAAAAACACATTGTAACAATAATTAAAGAACTACAAAATATATTAAAGAAAAACAAAATTTATTGAAAATGTATGACATACAAAGGAAGAATTGGGACATTTTAAAAATGTTTTCATTTACATTTCATGTCTATAGGCTTAGAAAAAAGTTTACAAATATATTGATAAAATTTATATATTTTTAAATATTTGCTACAAATTTTTTAAAATTTACAAATCTTTAAGCAAATAGGTTAGTTCGTTGTTAATAAATGTTCTTAATAATTTATCAACATTTTTAACAATTTTCTAAGAGCACTGCTTCACAATTAACTTGATTTTGCTTTTGTGCTTTTTAGTTTAATTTTTACAAAAGGAACTCGTAAAAATGATTTCTTTTAAAAAAAATTTTAAATTCTACAATTCACAAGTTATCTTTCTGACTTATTGGAAGAATGTTAAGCAAGTTTTTAAAATATCTGCTATAATTGTCAAGAATTTAAAAAAAAAACAAATCATGATGTTAAGTGTCAAGCTAATATTCCTTTGATTTATTACATACATAAAGACAAAAGGTGTGAACTCTATCAAAAATTCCATTAATTATCAAAAAAGTATCAAATTTCCAAAAAATTATTGAATTAACAAAAAAATTCTGATAGTTTTATTAAAAATTTTTGATTTTCAATGGTAACTCTGTTTTAGTTATCAAAAGTTCTCACCTCTTGTATAAAGAAAGTAAAAATGATATTATTTTTTTAAAGATTTAAAAATTTATATTAAAAAATTTGCGTGAAGCGCACAATTGCTGAACTTTATATTTTTTATAATGAAATTTAAGTAAAAGAAAATCATTGAATGGTTTTTTATAAAAAAAAATATGCTGATAAAAATTTGGCAGCAATATTGAGCTTTTTATATAAAAGCTTAAAAAAAATTTTAATTTTCACAGACTAAAACTTGGGTTGCAGTTCCAGAAAGTAATAACTTTCTGTCTGCACTGGAATAGTACTCAAATAAGTCATTATATCGAGGACAAGTAAGAGTAAGCGAAGTTGTATAGTTATGTAAGCCAACCATGAAATTAAATTCATCATCGCTTACTGTCAATAATCCGACATGATTTTTAGCAATTGTTGGATCCATCCAAACACACGTGCATCCACTTGGCACAATTAACCATGCAAATTGAGAATAACCAAGCTATTTGTAAAGAAAGAATAGTAAAACATTTTTATTTAATTTAATTCTTCAAAACTTGCCTGGTCAACGGTCACGTATGTAATATAAGGACCAACATTTGGCTCATAACGACCAGCTACCAACCATCCTATAAATGAGATTAACATAAAATTAACAAAAAGAGAAGAATCAAAAATAATTTTACCTATGACATCTCTTCCACGACCAACCCAAAGTGCATCATTAACTAAGCTATTTCCAGCATTGAAACCATTAGTTGTCACTGAATCAACCATACCATATGAACTCCATACACCACAAGCTTTCGTTGGGAAATTAAATGATGGTCTTCCTGTTGTTGATTGAGCTGTTTCACATACTAACAATTCTGTTGCACTTTCCGAATATATAGCATTAAGTGCATCATTATAATATTGTTGCAAATATAATCCACTTGTGGGGTCAGTATAGACTTTAGAAATAGCAATTGTTCCATCTGCAAATGTTTTACGACCAACAGCAAATGCGAATCCTGTTTGATTATCAAGTCGAATAATATTTTGATGAGCTAATGCTGTTGCAGCTATCATCCAACTACAATTACACCCATTTGGCACAGCTAAAAATTCTCCCCATGGAAGATTGATTTCTGCACCAACAGGAGCATAAACACCCGGTGTCCAAGGTGAAGTTCCTTTAGTTCCTGTATTTGTTAATTGAACCTAAATATAAAATAAATTGAAAAATTTGTTACATGCATTAAATTTTAATACATACTCTTGCTGGGTACCAAATATCACCCGAATGTGCTTTATAGAAAATATTAAGTTTAGTAAATTATACAATAAATTTTAAAATTAAATTTCTTTTACCTTGTCCAACGTAAGCCGGAGTATTGGTGCGAGTGCTGTTACCTGTTTTTTTTAATAAGAAAAGTATAAAATTATTTTCTATTTAAAATAATTTATAATTAAGAAAATTACCTGCATTAACACCAATGGAGGCAGGGGCATTGTCATTATTGTAACGCATCCTGTAGAAATTTATTTTTTTAAAATTCATTTTTTAAAAGAATTTGAATAAAAACTTACCAGGTTGCACATTGATTAAGTGGTGGTGGAACATTGTCACACACTAGAGCTACTGGTCCAATCTCATCAGTATAGGAAATTCTATTCAAATTCATGTAAAATTGATGACCAGTTGTAGAATAAAGAATTCCAATGGAAACTTGGCCACTATCGAAAGAATGTAAACCAACCATAAAATTGACATCATCATCACCTGTTGTTATTAAACCTCTTCGACCTTTAGCGATATATTGTGGAAGAAAACGGCAATTGCAACCTTGGGGTACAATTAACCATGCGGTATCAGAGACAGCCAAGTTGTCTAAAGTCAAAGTCATATAAGGACCGACATTTGGTTCATAACGACCAGGT
This sequence comes from Polypedilum vanderplanki, assembly GCA_018290095.1. Classification (NCBI taxonomy): domain Eukaryota; kingdom Metazoa; phylum Arthropoda; class Insecta; order Diptera; family Chironomidae; genus Polypedilum; species Polypedilum vanderplanki. Next base: position 3,169,877 of record CM031382.1, on the reverse strand, counting down.
TGTAAGTATCCTGAAGGCAAGGAAAAGAAATTGATATAAAAAACAATCATATTATTTTTCAATAATTTCTCTACCTCCACTATCTCTTCCTCTACCAACATAAGCCTATATAAAAAATAAAATATTTTTTAATCAAAAATAAAATAAAGAAAAAAATTTTAATTTTTTAATACCGTATCATTAACAATTGATGTTCCAACATTCAAACCATTAGTTGTAACTGAATCAACCATGCCTAATGAACTCCATACACCACAAGCTTCATATGGGAAATTAATTGATGGTCTTCCTGTTGTTGATTGAGCTGTTTCACATACTAAAATATCAGTTGCATTTTCACTATGTTCTCCAAGTGCATCGCCATAAAATTGTTGCATATATAATGAACTTTTTGGGTCAATATAAACACGAGATATAGCAACTGTTCCATCTGCAAATGTTTTTCGACCAATTGCAAATGCAAGAAGTGGATAACTATTAACTTTTACAATTCCATTGTGATTAATGGCTGTTGCTGCTGGTATCCAAGTACAATTACATCCTTGGGCAACAACTAAAAATTCTCCATATTTCACATTAGTTTCACCTCCTGTTGAAATGTAAACACCCGGTGTATATGGAAAAGTCCCAGTTGTTCCTGTATTTGTCAATTGAATCTAAGTAGATAAAAATTTGTAAAAAATTAGTATGATAAATACAAAAGTTTTAATCAAAAATTCTTACTCTTGCTGGGTACCAAATATCACCGAAATGTCCTATAAAAAATTGCTTTTAAAATAAATTTTATAAACATAAAATAATTTTAAATTTTTACCTTGTCCAACGTAAGCCGGAGTACCTAGTAAAAAAAGATAAGTAATAATCAGTAAGAACTTAATCAGAATGTGATGAAGTGATTTAATCACAATTATGAAAAACATTAATGTATTCTTTTGTGAGTTTATTATTAAAATGAAAAAGTTAATGTAATAAACAACAGTACCTGTTTTGGTAGAATTTCCTGCATTTAAACCAATAAAACTAGGTGCATCATCATTAATGTACCTTTGCCATCTGAAAATTAACAAATATGAAAATTTAAAATTCATTAAATTTAATTTTTTTTACTAACAAAGCACATTGATTCAACACAGGTGGTTGAGTTGGTGCCGGAGTAGTAGGTGGTGGTGTCGGTACTGTTGGTACGACTGTTGTAGGAGCGGCAGTAGGAGGAGCGGTTGTTGGTGCAGCAGTTGTAGGAAGAGCAGTTGTTGGTGCTTGTGCTGAATAAAAATGATTTTTCAAAACATTAATTTTCAAGTTTCACTTTAAAAATAAAAAAATGTTGACAATATTTTATAATTTTTCTTTTTGAGTAAACTGACTAGTCAAGTGCACATAAATTTTGTGTGCATAAATTTCAAACAAATATCAATAAAATTAGCTATTACTGAAAATTTTTGAACTGAAAACTTTTTGAAACCTAACGATGTTTTGACGATAAAAAATAATTCTAAGTTTTAAGTCAAGAGTTTCAAAAATTTGCTTCTGCATAATCTCAATCAAAACTTTTCATTATTAATTTTTTAAAAACCAGTAAAATTAATCACAAAAATAATTTTGACTAAATATTTTTTTAAAAAAATCGACATGTCGCCAAGAAAATAAAACCAGAGTTGTTATGTACTCAAAAGGTACTGGTACCTCAAAGGTACTGGTACCTAAAATTTTTTTGGTACCAGTACCTTTCAGGTACCAGGTACCTAAAAATAGGTACCTTTTGGGTACCAGGTACTCGGTACTCAAAAAAAATTTTATCGGAAAAATGAGTTCTGTGGTTTTTAGTTGTTATAATTATGAAACAGCATGGGAAAAATATTTTTTTGATTTTTTTCAAAAATTTCGATTTTTCCGGGACAAAAAACTGTTTTTCACATGCATTTTTGCCTATTTTTGTGTTCAAAAATTTATAACTCTTGACCAACTTATCAGAAAAATATGGTTGATAGCTTGTTAGAAAGGTAATTTTAAGTCTTTTCTTACAATATACTATACACAATATATAAATAATAACTTTGACTACAAGAGCAACATTTTTGATGACCCTTCATGATTTTTTGGCTTTTTATTAGTGTCAAAAATTCGAAAAAGCTTTGTAAAAATTATTTTAAAGTCTTAAATTATTGATTTGTATTGTTTTCACACAAAAACATACAAATTTTTTTCAAAAAAAATGATTTCCAACAATAGAGCATGCCTTATAGCATGTGCTGCCGGTCTAAGAAAGTAATTTATAAAATTTTAAAAAATTGCTTGAAATGTCTTTAAAATAATTAGAAATCATAAAACACGTCAAAAAATTGATATTTTTGATGATATTTTTAGAGAAAAGTGTACCATAATTTTCCTAAAAATGACGAATTTTCATAAATTCATTAAATTTTGGGGCTTAATTTAAAAATAAAAAATCATCTGAAAAATTAAATATATATGCATATTTTATCATTTTTTGTCATTTTAAAGATGTTTTAAGTGAATTTAAAATATTTTCCAAAAAGGCTTTTTGTGGACGACAGCATATTCCATAGTGCATGCATTCTTGTACAAAACTGTTTTTGGAATTTTTTTTTATGTTTTGCTTAAAAACAATCCAAATAAATAATTAAAGACATAAAAATAATTTTTTCCAAGGTTTTTTAAATTTTTGACCAAATTAAATGTTAAGAAATCTTAAAGTGATACCATTGATGGCACTCTGCTGATCATAAATTGACAGTATATACTATATGTAATGTATCATTTAAAAAGGGCTTCAAATAAGCTTTCGAACAAGCTATCAATCAAATTTTTATGGTAAGTTGGTCAAAAGTTATGAATTTTTAATTATTAAATACATAACATAGGTATGATTTTAAGGCCTAGAACCCAAAAAAATTAGTAATTTTTTAAAAATTTATTTTCTTCGTTGTTAACAAGCAAAAATGTGTTAAAAAAATTAATAAAATAATTTTTTTCAAAAATTTAAATTTTTTTGCACCGAGTACCTAACAACTCTGAATAAAACTAAAAAATATATGAAATTTTGTCACTGATCTTTTAGGCAAAAATGTGCTCAAATCTACGACCATCAAGGTGTCGATATTGATATATTTATTTAAGTAATTTATCATCATCTATGACATGCTTCGATGCAAAATGCTAATAGTCGCTAAATTTTGTAATCTTTCTTTCTTAATTTATTATCATAAGTTATAGATATAAAAAATAAATAAATTTGCAGCATTCAAGTTTTTAATTTCATTATTAAGTAGTTAAAAATTTAAATTAAAATTTATAAATTTAATTAGAAATTTAGAAATAGACAGCTTTATTTTAAAATAATTAAATTAAATTGAGCAAAAAATTCAAGTGTTTTTTAGTTTATTATTTTATGAATTTTAGTGAAAAAAAATTTAAAAAGCTATTGTCTTTTTCTTGTTATGAATAATAGCATGAAAATTGATTATGTGTACTGAAAATTATTTCGACAAGTCAATGAGTTTTTTTCAAATTTTCTCATTCAATCTCATGCTGTTATCAAGACATTTTGTGGCTGAAAGCCGTCATCATCATAAACATAGCTGATTTAAAGTCAGATGACTAACATCATACAAATATTCAAGATTTATTGTTAAATAGGGTAAAGAACCTAATTTTGGGACACTTTTGTTAGGTTTCAATAGAAAATGTCTGAAATCTCTTTTAATATATAAATTAACTCAATGATTTTATTTTGTACATAAAGTTAGAGCTTTACTTTATGATTAAACACATATTTCAGTGGTATAAATCTTTAATTACTGAATTATTAGCAAAATAAAATCAAACCTAATTTTGGGACAGAAAACCTATTTTTGGGACACTTTTTAATTTCGATTTTTTACTTGTTTTTATACTTACTTTTGATGATTAAACACTCAATTAACTTATTTTATTGCTCTATAATACATTTTAAGCACTCAAATCAGCTGAATTTATTGAAATTATCAATTCGAAAAATTTTGTTTATGTTCCATATTTTTATTATTTTCTATAGAAAAATTGAGTGTCCCAAAATTAGGTCGAAAATTTAAATCGTTTTTTAAACTTAATTAGGTACTTCTAGCTCTGTAGTTATTCATTAGTGAGTTTGTAAAACGTTTTAGTGCTTGTGAAGTATCAAATTTGAGTGCAAAAGTAACTATTAAAAAGAATAATCAACAAAATAGAAAAAGGAAAAAAGTGGCAGAAAAATCAACAAAAATTTTCATTTCCAAGAATAAAAGAAATTTTCATTTAATCATTAAAAAGTGTTAAGTGATCGTAAAATTAAACATATACAGTGTACTCATTGAACAAAAACGAGTCTAAGAAACACTTATTTATTATGATTCATAAATTAGAAGAGATTAAAATTAAATATTTTAAAATTGCTAAACAAAAAGTGTCCCAAAAATAGGACTGTCCCAAAATTAGGTTCTTTACCCTATATTAAAATTCATGTAATAAAGAAATTTTTATTATTATTACTGAAAGTTATTTGACATAATTGTTCTGATAATTTATTGAAATTTAGATTCAACCAATGGAAAAAAATTAGATAATTTTATATTCTATTAAATTTTATATGAACTTTTTTAGAAAATTTTACAAAACTATAGAATTTGTATGGCATAAATTTATTTTAAGCCCAATCTTACTATAATTCCAAAAGTATTTCTTTTTGAAGTAAAATAAAATTTAAATTTTTCATTTTATAATTCATCACAGAGTCCGCCACCGTTTCACAGATAACGAAACATCAACTAAATTTTATTCGATTACGTTTAAGTTGAAATTTTTAACCGGTTAAAATTTAGTTGGTTTTGAATTGTTTGTTCAGTTAAAAGCAACTAAAATGAACAATTTTAACCGGTGAAACAACAAAAAATCAACTAAATTTTAACGGGTTAAAAAATTTAACTAAAAATCAATAAAAAATTAACCAGTTAGTGTTTTATTTTTACTCGAATAAAAGTAATCGATTTTAAGTTATTTACAACAAAAATTTCAAACGGTTTAAGACTCTGATTCATAACAAAAAAATTCAATTAACTCTAAATTATTCATTCTAATTGTATGCATTTTATAATAGAATGTTTTAGCTAAATATTTCATAAAACATGTAAAGTAGTATCTTTCAAACAAATATAAAATATCCGAAGACAAACTTAATAATTTTACATTTTAATATTTACTTAAAATTTTTTATACTTACTTGGTCCACTCGTAGTTGCAGGGAAACATTTTCGATAATTTCCATGTGAATTGTGGACTATTGAAAAAATTAAATAAAAGAAATTATTGGAAATTTAATTAAATAATAAAAAAATTTTAATTTTAAAAATTAAACTTTCTGGTGTCAACAAGAATTTATTGAACGATCAATTTTTCAACTTACCAAAAACGCTAAGAATAGCGAGTGAGACAAAAAATAATTTCATTTTTTATCTTTTATTAAAAGTTTAGTTTCTACTTTATTTCAAAACTAAGACTGAAAGATGAAAAGACTGATACTGCAGTGGCTTTTTATACTCATCAGTCTCCACTCATTCCAAGTATTTTATAGCATTAATATTAGTTTTTCAAAAGTTTCCTTCACAGAGCTTTAAAGCACAAAAACATAGAAATCAAATTTTAGGACTTTTAGGAAATAATTTTGATGAAATATTTTTATTAAATTAAATTTCAAGGAATTTTTAATCGACATACTTTTAATCATTTTATATAAATTTGCAAATTTAAGAATTTAGGCATAAAAATAAATTAAACTTTATCCATACATTCAAATATTTTTCTTATTTCAAAAACATTCATTGTCATAATGTTTTTTTAAAAACATTGTATTTTCGTTTTCTACTTTACGAAAAACAAAAATTTTTATAATAAATTACATAAAATGGAAAATAACAAATATTGAATTTTTCTATTTCAAATGCATCATAATTGTCGATCAATTTTAGTTTATCAATTCAAATGGAAATTTTGAAAATGTCGAAAAATTTTTTTTCTATTTGTTTTGCATGCATGGCTTTTTTTCTATCAAATCGGATTGTCTGATAAATCAGACTAGTGCTTGAATTATTTTCCAAAGTATTAAAGCAAAAAGAAATATTTATCGAATAAAAACAATTTTAAATTGCTCAATAGATTACGAAAATTATCATAAATACAAAATCATGAAAACAAATTACTATAAAAAATTTCATAAAGAAAACGAAGCGCAAAATATTTATTTTTTTCTCAAGGCACGAGGAATTGAAAAGTTTACATAACGACAACTGCAGACCATTTTTCTTCTCTCAAGGTTTTATCGATGTCACTGTTTGTATTAGCTCATATGGTTTTTATTTTTCTATCGATAAGAAAAAAAAGCAAAATTGCTGTCTCATTAACATTTCTGTATATTTCTAGAAAACAAAATTGCTTGGTATTTTTAAAATTTCTTCAATATTGAAGTTCAACTTCTTCTTTGTATGTCATAAAATATAAAAATCTGATAAACTTGTCAATGATTAATTTGCACTAATTTAATCTGATTCAAATTGATTTTTTGTAAAAGCTAACAGTTCTCAAAGACTGATCCTTGTTATGTGCTAGTTCTAGTCTTCGTTACTAGACACACGATAGTAATAAAATTGATTTATATCCTTGCATAGAAGCTAATGACAGCTTTTGCTTGATTTTTAAACTAGAATGTCACTAAAGTGCCACTTATCCTTTGTAGTATTATAATTTATTATTGTAACTAGATTATTACCAAGGGTTAAAAACGAATTTGGGGTCATATGGGGAAATGTGAGGATTTTTTGGAAGAATATGAGGATTTTTGGAGTTGTTTCGGTTTATAGGAGTTTGGTCTAAGTTTTCCAATGACACGTGTTAATTCGTGAGAATTTTTGGTGATTTTTGACGATTTGTGAGGATTCTTGGGGAATTTTTCAAAAAAATATTTTCAGCAAATCTCAGAGAAGACAAAAATCCAAAAATCTTTAAAAAAATTCAAAAATCCTCAAAATAAAGTCAAAAAACCCAAAAATTTTTGAAAACAAATGTTAAAATTTTCAAAGATTATCTCTTGACTTTTTGTAAAAATATTAATTACAGAGTATGAAGTAAGAAAAAAAACCTTGAAATATTTGTTTAAAATATAAATTGCATTCTGTATTTGGTAGTGAAATTGAGTTGAAAATTGTGAAGTTTTTTGGAACTGTTTCGATTTTTTGAATTTTCTTGAGGATTTTTGAAGATTTGTGAAAACTTTTGGGGTTTTTTTTATCGTACCTGTTTAGGTTGCTTTAAGTTGATTGGAAAATTTTATTTTAAAATTATAAACATTATGTCTTATGATAAATTGAATGAATTGGGTTCACTGACAATTTGTGTAAAAAAATGAATATTGAATATTGAATTTTTTTCTTGTATCAGCAAATACTTGACCAATAATTAAACTTTTGAATGTAATGACCTTACTTATATCGAAAAATCCTAAAAGTTTTTTAGAGAAATTATCATGAAAATGATCTTTTTCGGAATTTTAAAATTCGAGAATGAAAAGTTTTAAATGAATAAAAGCGAGTAAAGTCAAAAATTAGTGAATTTCTAAATTTTTAAAATTGCCTTTTTAAAAAAATATTCAAAAGTGACAAGCACAAACTATTAAGGTCATCAAAAGAAAAAGTTTTTGAACATTTTTGCTTTTTATAAGAGTATAAAATATCATTGGGAAAGTTTCAAGATGTTAATTAAAATATATTAAAGTCAGATTTCAAAACCATATCAGATTAAATTAGTGCAAATTAATCATTGACAAGTTTATCAGATTTTTATATTTTATGACATACAATGAAGAAGTTGAACTTCAATATTGAAGAAATTTTAAAAATACCAAGCAATTTTGTTTTCTAGAAATATACAGAAATGTTAATGAGACTGCAATTTTGCTTTTTTTTCTTATCGATAGAAAAATAAAAACCATATGAGCTAATACAAACAGTGACATCGATAAAACCTTGAAAGACGAAAAATGGTCTGCAGTTGTCGTTATGTAAACTTTTCAATTCCTCGTGCCTTGAGAAAAAAATAAATATTTTGCGCTTCACTTTTCTTTATGAAATTTTTTATAGTAATTTGATTTCATAATTTTGTATTTATGATAATTTTCATAACAACATTTTTGAATAATTCTTAAGTTGGTTTATTTTTAATAAATCCAATATTGAATAAATTGATTTATGCATGTTTTTAAATAATTAATTATGAAAAATGTTGTATATTTTGATAAAATAATACCATTTAATTTTTCATAAATGAAACATTTGAGCTAATAAAAAATGATAAATTGTCAAAAAATAAAAAATTGTTAGTAACGGTCTAGCAGTTGTCGTTAAGTAAACTTTTTGTTCCTCGTGCCACTGAAATGAGTTTTGCATTGTTTTTTTATTTAAAATTTTTTTTGATGTGATTTTTCAATCAAGTGAATAAAATCGACTGACTGTAAGTCATTTTTTAATTGATTATGTTTTTTTCTTTAATTAAAATTTGGAAAGTAGACTGTAGGATGCATAAAAATGATTGTCAATTTGGCAACATGCAGATATAAATTTTTTTTCTGCATATTCATTTGGTCACATTTTATTACTGATTTGAAAATTAAAAAAATCTTATGGATTTTCTCATTCAACAAAAAGAAAACTATTTAATTTTTTACCTTTTTTTGAGAATGTAAATTATTAAAAAAGGAGAAAACTTCAAAATAATGTTTTCTTGAAACAATATTGAATGTTTTCTTATGAAGCGAAAAATTTATTTGAATGTATAGGAAAAGCTTAAAAAACTTTTGATATTTGAATCATTTTATTAAGGAACAAGTGTCACTTTTAATGAAAAATTATTTAAAAATCATTTGGTAAAATTTTTACATCAAAATTATTATCTATAAATTTCTAAATTTGATTTCTATGTTTTGTAGCTTTTAAGTTCAATGAGGGGAAATTCTTAGGTTCTTACACTATTGTAGTAAATTTTAGTTGATGTTTTATAAAAAAAATTTCCTGTAGATATGTGAAATGAAATATTTGGCTCTAGGGAAAATTAAAATAATTCCATTATCAATGATGAACAAATCTGTGAACAAATGCGTTTTATAAATAGCAGTCAAATCATTTGAGAAAGTAAATTAAATTTTACAGAAATTTTTAAAAATTACCGTCATTGTATTTTCATTATTAAAATGAATTCAGTCTAATTTTTATTCAAATAAAATCTAGCCTGAGAACTCCCTCTGTTTAGAATTTATTTACTTTTTCTTGTCAAAAGTTTGTTTTTAAAGAAATAATCCTTACTTCTAAGAGTTGATTCTTAGTTTTTATGAATAATTAAGAGTAAAGCAACTAAAATATCAGCCTTAAGAAGCAGATTTCGCAAAAATTGTGAGCCTTTCCCGAAAACAAATTTGTAGTTCCTTTTTTTAGCAAAATTATAAAAATTATTTTGAATTTCATAAACGACAATTTCAAATTATAACTTTATAAATAGTTTGTCTAACATTAAATGATAAATCACAGTATACACGGAGAAAAATATTTTATAACTGGAATCAAGGCCTGAGAACTTTTTTGATTATTTTTTTGATTATTCGCATCAAGTTACCTTTTTTTTCGAAAAAATAAAAAAAATCAAGACTGGACTTTTACAAAAATAGCAATAATTTCTATACAGTATTTGAAAGCCACAAAATACATTTTGATTCCTGTTTCTTTTGGTCATAGCTTTCTTTAAAGCTATTAAGATAATTTTTAGGACTTATAGAAAAAGAGAAAAACGCATAATCAAAATAATCAAAAAATAATCAAAATAATCAAAAAATAATCAAAATAATCAAAAATAATCAAAATAATCAAAGAGTTCTCACGCCTTGACTGGAATAAAGTTTTTGAGATTTGTTCCTATAAAGTCAAAAAGAAAATTTATAAGTGTTATAAATTTTTTTATAACTTAAATCAGTGACCAAGTACCCATTTGGCAGATCGGGGTACTTAAGCGCATTTTTGGTGCCTAGATCAGTGTTTGTAACAAATTACAGAATTATCAGATTCATTTTAATGAAAATAGGTCTGCAATTTAAAATATAGGGATCGAGTTAATTTTTCATTGTATGAGAAATTAGTCCGTAAAGTCTCGGTATATTAAATATAAATTTAATTTTTGTAAAACACTTTTAGTTTCAAATGATACATTAAATTGTGGTGAATATCAATAATTTAGCAGAAAATTCTTTATTTTGTTTTAATTGTTTATATGGAAATATAATCCATTAAAACTCGAGTTATGTAACTGTTACGAGCGATTCCTAATCGTTTGAAATTCCGATTTCTTTGTAAAATATTATATTTGATTGATTGTAAAATAACGGTTGAGTCGAATTCAAACTACATGTGTTGCGCGACAATCGTTTCAACATTTTGTTGCGTGACAAAATGTTGTGCAACAAAAAATTTGTTTACAAATTTTCAATATGAAAAAGTAATTCGCAATTTCCCATGTTATATGACTAGTGACAGAAATATAAATAAGCGTCGCCGCACTAACTTTTTAGCACAAATCTAACACAAAAAACCGTAAGTCGCTAGCTATTATAGTTTTCGAGATCTCAGAGGGACAGCCAGCCAGCCAGCCAGCCAGCCAGCCAAAGTGAATGTATAAGCTGCATTGTTGTTCCAAAAATGCGCTAAAAATTCATAACACTTATAAATTTTCTTTTTAAGGCTAATAAATTTGACTTTATAGGGACAAATCTCAAAAACTTTATGCCAATTATAAAATATTTTTCTCCGTGTACTGTAATTAAAAAGGAAACATGATGGGAAAGTCTCTGCGTACATCAGAGGACTTTAGCGCATTTTTGGCGCCTAGATCAGTTATATTAACAAGTTGAATAAAAGAATAGTTAACGATTTGAATACATTTTATTAATTCATAGTGTTTTGAAATGAGTGAGTTTATAATTCATGTACTCGAATGACTAATGGTTTGTGATGAGATGCATACGATTCATAGATAAAAACTTCGACATTATAATCTTCGATTCGTCCAAACACTCCATCGATAACTGTTCGAGCGTTTGTTGTCAATTCGCGTGGTGAGAACAGTCTTGTGCCAAAAGATTGAAGCATGAACAACTCGAGTGGACTGCCCAATTTCAATTCGTGATTAAAATCGCCAAGAATCAGAATATTTTCACTCTCGTCGATATTATCCTTTACTTCCAAAAGTGTTTCCTTTAGTAAATCGAGACTCGATGATGGATTATTGGATATCGATTTTCCAATTTGAAGCCACTTATTTCGACGTGATTATTCGAGTTGCCTTTTTCAATTTTGATCCGATCTGTAATGCGAGGCTCAATATTCAATTTGCAGAAGTTGATCGTTCCGAATGTTCGCGGTCGACCCATTAATCAATTTCGCGATATTTCTTCAAAGTCTGGAATGTTGTAACTTTCATTATCGACTGCCCAGGACTCTTGTAATGTGACGATATGACTATTCATGAAAATTTGATCCGATACGATTGTGGTTATATATTTGCGAATCGATTGTGTGTTGTGTAATGTGATTTGAATAACATTTTCAGCGTACGATACGAAGAAATTGATACTTAGGCACAAAAAAATTTTCAATAAAACTTTTGCAATTTAGATTTTGCTTTTTGTTTGCACATTAACTTAAGCGCAGCTTCGCGCACTAAAAATTTAAATTTTCCGTTACATTTCGATTTTGAATTGATAATAAAATAAATAATACAAACCAATACAAAAGATAATACGAGTCAACAATTTAGAATTAGAAACACTTTTATTCAAATCTTTTGATATTTCGTTCACAACTTTCGATTCGAGACAAAATATTGTTTTCTGTATAACGATCAAGTCAAATTTAATTAGTTCGAATTTTCGCCGTTGGTGGCGCTGCAATCGTTTTCGCGCGAAAAAATTTTTTTTACAAATATTCAATATGGAAATTTAATTTCGTAATTTATAGATTATCGTAATAAGTGACAACTTTATAACTATGTTTCCCCGAACTGATTCGATAGCACAATAAAATGCAATAAACTGCAAGTTTCTAGCTATTATAGTTTTCGAGATCTCAAAACCCGCGACACAGTCGAACAGCCGAACAGCCGAACAGCGCGAACAAAGTGAAATTATAAGCTGCATTGTTGTTCCAAAAATGCGCTAAAAATCGTTTTGATATTTATTAATTTTAATTGAACAAAAGTTTTCTATCGGGATGGACACTTTAAAAGTGGACACTTTTTATGACTTGATTCAGAACAATCGTTCTCCATAACTACACAAGCTTTTGTCAAACGGTGAAAAGTATATTACTAAGAATCGCATTGAGCAGTTTTTAAGCATAATTTGATTTAGATTTAAGTTCATTTTCTATTTTTAATTTTGATCCAAAGTTTTTAAAAAAAAATTCGTTTTTTAAACAGTAAAGTTCATGAGCAATTTTAGCCATTTAAAATCCTTGGCAAAAATTTCTTGTGTACTCTAAATTAAGTATCTTTCAGGCACTCTTAAAAACCGTGACCAGAATGGAATTATCTTTAATAATTAAAAAGTTATGAGAAATTCAAATCAATGATCCAAAAATGGAGACTTTTTCTAAAATGCTCATATATCGACAAATACTCAACCGATCAAAATGATTGATACACTGTTCGATCCGCCTTAAAATAGACTACAATTAAATGTATATTATGAATTATTTTCACTTATCATGATTTTTCATACAATTTTCAAAAATTTTTTGTTTACAAATGGCGAAAATGTAAACAAACGAAATTTACAAATTTTCTCTCACACAAATCTTCTCAATAACAAACATAAAACTGAATTTAATGTTTCAAACGTTTGAATAATATATAGTATTGTCGATAGAAGCGAAATGAAAGCTAGAAACTTTGTTATTGAGAAGATTTGTGTGAGAGAAAATTTGTAAATTTCGTTTTGTTACATTTTCGCCATTTGTAAACAAAAAATTTTGAAAATTGTATGAAAAATCATGATAAGTGAAAATAATTCATAATATACATTTAATTGTAGTCTATTTTAAGGCGGATCGAATAGTGTATCAATCATTTTGATCGATTGAGTATTTGTCGAGAGATGAGCATTTTAGAAAAAGTCTCTGTTTTTGGATCATTGATTTGAATTTCTCATAACTTTTTAATTATTAAAGACAATTCCATTCTGGTCACGGTTTTTAAGAGTGCCTGAAAGATACTTAATTTAGAGTACACAAGAAATTTTTTGCCAAGGATTTTAAATGGCTAAAATTGCTCATGAACTTTACTGTTTAAAAAACTAATTTTTTGTAAAAACTTTGGATCAAAATTAAAAATAGAAAATGAACTTAAATCTAAATCAAATTATGCTTAAAAACTGCTCAATGCGATTCTTAGTAATATACTTTTCACCGTTTGACAAAAGCTTGTGTAGTTATGGAGAACGATTGTTCTGAATCAAGTCATAAAAAGTGTCCTCTTTTAAAGTGTCCATCCCGATAATATAATACAGAAAAAAAGTATTCACGTAGGAAAATTAAAGCAATTACTAATAATTTCATTTAGGAATTGATTTCAATGATAAAAATTATGGTGATTTTTTTTCAATATTCATCAAAATTATTTAAAATGTCAAAGTCCAGAAAAATAAAATATTTCAAGACATTTTAAATGTAAAAGGCATATCACTTCGACAAGAATTTCAATTTTTTTTTGATTCCATCAAAATGAACAAACCAAAGTTTATATCGCATATCAATTTATATCGGATAGAAATCAAATAGAAAAAATTTCGAGCTTGATAAATACAAATTTCACTTCTAAATATTTTTTTATATTCACAAAAGTAATTTTTTTTTCAAAAAAATCACAGATAAGAAAATCCACTTCAGGGGAATAAATAAAAAATTTTTTTCTTCCCGAGAAACTTATCAATAAATTATCTATATAAAAGCTCATCATAAACAAATATTCAGTCATAGTAAAAAATAATTTAAAAATTCCTCTTCATAATAGAATTCCAGACAATTATTTTGGCAACAAACATTTTAAATACGAAAACATTTTTTTATAATACTTAATAACTCAAATGTCAAAATTTTCTTTGCGTTTATCTTATCAACGAAATTTTATAATTTAATAAATATTAACATAATTTTTTTGCTAGTTAAGATTAAAATATGTAAGTCAGTAGCAAACTGAAATTGAAAAATATAAGTTTGAAAATTTATAGAGTTCAAATATTTTCTTTTAAATTTTAATTGAAAAATTAACTAAAACAATGGTTGTTGATAATTAAAATTTTTTGTAAATATTTTTTAAAATAACTCAAACGTTTTTATTTTCATCTTGTAAATTAATACTTACGAAAGGTTTATTGATCGTAAGAGAATAAAATATTAGTCAGTTGCAAATTGTTATCGAAAAATATCAAGTTGTAAATTTTAAAGAAAGAAAAATTCAAAATTTATAAAATTAGTGAAAATGAAAGCAAATTTAATAAAATTTATCATTTTTGCTACGATTTGCTCACTATTTTTTTTATATTTATTTACATTAAATTCAAAAAATCTTATTGAGCAACGTAAAATTTTTAGTCTAAAAAAGAACTTTTTTTCTGTCTTTGGTGATTTTCATAACAAAACTTTTAAATTATCAAATATCTTAGAAGATGACAAAATTATAAATGACAACAATCAAAAGAAAATATTTTTCGTTGAATCACACACAAATCGTGATAGAAAACTTGAAAAACCTCGTCAAGCATGTAGTGTTGAATCTGCAGGTAAAATAAGAAAAATAAATTCAGAAAATTTTATAATAAAATTAAAAATTCTTTTTTAGCACGAATAAACCCAGACATGGAAGTTTATTTTATTTTTGCAACAAATTCATCAGGAATTGATATGCATTTTTCAGACCTAATTGAAGCACTTTTGTCATATAAAAATATTCATCTAAGATTTTTAAATCCAAAAGAATTTTCTGTGGGAACAATTTTAGAAGATCTTTTTCAAAAAGATAAGATAAAAAATTCATCATATCCAGTTGCACATTTGTCAGATATTTTAAGAGTTTTATTGCTTTATAAATATGGAGGACAATATTTAGATTTGGATACGATCACAATCACTCAACTTTCATCTATAAAAAAAGAAAATTCTGCTTGTGCTGAAAGTAAAAACATTGTTGCAAACGGAATTCTAAACTTAGACTTGAAAAGTGGATTCCAAATTTCTTATTCATACGCTAAGTAAAAGTTTTTGCTACAAATTTAAATTCTTAATAAAATAACTAAAATGGCTTTTTAGAAATTTGGCAGAACATTACGATCCAACTTCATGGGGTGGAAATGGACCGTTGATGCTTACAAATGTCATAAAATCTTACTGTCCTAATGTTGATTTAGTTGTAGAAAATGCTACTCAATGTGGAAATTTTACAGTACTGCCTCAAAATAAATGTTATCCTATAATGTATGGTGAATGGTTTAAACTGTACCAGGAAGAACATACTGAAAAAATGTTGGAAAAAATTACAAGTTCAAAATCTTATTTTATACATTTTTGGAATAAAATGGGAGATTTTGAAAATAAAAAATTTGAATTGCCTTTTACATCACAAGCAGCCTATATGGAACTCGCGAAAATTCATTGTCCAAAAGTATACAAAACTCTTGTGAAATATTTTTAATTATAATGATAAAAACTTGTACAGAGATGTTTTACAACTTGTATTTATCTTCTCATAAAAGTAAGTCATATCAAAATATTTTATATATTTTTTTAAGAAAAAATGTAAGATAAGAATATTTGATATGATATCCATATACATAAAGTACAATCAAAAATATTTCGTGTTAAAATTTTCTTAAAAAACTTTTTATTTCAGTTTTTCGCTGTTTGTTTTATTTTTTTGATAACAAAATAAGACTTTAATAAAAAAAGATATTTATGCCTTATAAATTGATGAAAAAATAAAAAAAAATTAACATTTTGATCAACATGAATAGTTTCTTGATTTCTTTGATTTTCAATTGTTAGCTATTGAAGTGAAATTCCTGTTAGTACAAAAAAATTCAGATTTTAAAAAATCAAAATATTCTAAAGGAAAAATTCTTTTATAAGAAAGTTGGATTTAAAAAATTTAGTTTTTTTAGCACATTATCTATCATATTAAAGAAAAAATGCTATTGTGCTTTCTTCGTTTTCTGTTTTCATAACTAGTCTTTCTACAAACGAAATTTCAAAAAACTTTTTACACTAATCTATTAGTTTCGATTTGTGTTAAATAAGCTTTTTGCTTGATTTTTTCCACTTTTTGAAATATGGTCTTAAAACCTGCGAATTTACATTAAAATTTTTAGCGCATTTTTGAAACAACAATGCAGCTTATACATTCACTTTGTTCGGCTGGCTGGCTGGCTGGCTGGCTGGCTGTCCCTCTGAGATCTCAGAAACTATGATAGCTAGAGACTTCCGGTTTTTTGCATTATATTTGTGCTAAAAAGTTAGTGCGGCGACGCTTATTTATATTTCTGTCACTAGTCATATAACTTGGGAAATTATAAATTAATTTTCCATATTGAAAATTTGTAAACAAAATTTTTTTCGCGAAGTTGTCTATGATCAAAAAAATTTTTCAGCTGCGCGTAGCCAACTTCGCGTATTTTTGTATTTGACTGTTATTTTCAAATCACCAAAATTTATAAAGACGATTTCGAGAATTTTAATAGATTAGGATTATTAGCAGCAATTACATTACTCGAGTTTTCATAAAATATATTTCTATATGAAAATGTAAACAAAACAAGAAATAGTTGCTGAATTCTTAATTGACTGCTATTTAATTAATATTAATAATAATTTCTTTATTGCATGAATTTTAATATATTTAACAATAATTCTTGAAAATTTTTATGATGTTAGTCATTTGACTTTAAATCAGCTATGTTCATGATGATGACGGCTTTCGGCCACAGGAAGTCTCGGTAACAGTATGAGATTGAATGAGAAAATTTGAAAAAAACTCATTGACTTGACGATTTTTTTTGACTGCTATTTCCTACAACTTAAATTTCAATTATTTCATTCGAAACAGTATTACAAATGAAATTTCCTATACATTTGAAATTTACTTTAACCAGTATATCTTATCGCATGAATTTGTTTTACAATCGCATCTAATATTTCTGTAATTGTTATAAACTCTGATCTAGGCACTAAAAATGCGCTTAAGTACACCGATCTGCAACAAGGGTACTTGATCACTGGTTTTATTTTATTTCATTTTCATTAAATTGCTGTGATAAAATATTTTATAAAAAATTTAATATAAAAATAAATTCAAATTTTTATTTTAAAATTAAATCTTCATTATTAAGTTTATCCTGTTTATCTAAATGCATTTTGCTATTAATTATAAAATTTCTTTTCATAATAGAAACCCAAATTGTATAAATACAACAATGTTTAAAGCATTTAACAAGGGGAAACAATTTGATGACGTCTTAAAACTCAAATGTCGAAAAGGTTTTTTTTTTATCTTATCAATAATTCATGTTCTTTTTTGTAATTTTTTTGCGTTAAGTTTTTGCTAGTAAGCGCAGAAAATATAAATTATTTGTAAACAGCAATCGAAAACTATCAGGTTGACAATTTTTCAATTTTAAAAAAGAACTTGAAAAAATGAAAAAAAACTTAATTAGATTAATAATTTTTATTGCGATTTGTTTGCTATTAGTTTTATATATATTGACACTAAATTCAAAAAATTTTAATGACAATGCACAAAATAAAATTCTTATTATAAAAAAAGACTTTTTTTCTGTCTTTGGTGATTTTCATGATAAAACTTTTGAATTATCAAATATTTTAGAAGATGACAAAATTATAAATGACAACAATCAAAAGAAAATATTTTTCGTTGAATCACACACAAATCGTGATAGAAAACTTGAAAAACCTCGTCAAGCATGTAGTGTTGAATCTGCAGGTAAAATAAGAAAAAAATTGTGAAAACTATTAGTAAAATTTTATTTTTTTCAAGCGCGAGTTAATCCACGCATTGAAGTTTATTTAGTTCTTGTGACAAATTCATCAGGAATTGATATGCATTTTTCGGACTTAATTGAAGCACTTTTGTCATATGAAAATATTCATCTAAGATTTTTAAATCCAAAAGAATTTTCTGTGGGAACAATTTTAGAAGATTTTTTCTACAATAACAAAATGGAAAATTCATCATATCCGATTGAACATTTGTCAGATATTTTAAGAGTTTTATTACTTCATAAATATGGAGGACAATATTTAGATTTGGATATAATTTCGTTTACTCCATTATCGTTTATAAAAAAAGAAAATTTTGCTTGCGCTGAAGGTAGAAATATCCTTTCAAATGCAGTTCTTAATTTAAACTTGGAAAGTGGATTTCAAATTTCTTCTTCATACGCTAGGTAAGAGAATTTTTAAAACTAAAAGTTTTATAAACTGACAAAAATGTTTACAGAGTTGTTATAGGCGAAATAACAGGCGGCCTATAAAAAAGGCTGCCTATTTTATAGGCCGCCTATAAAAAAAAAATTTATAGGCCGCCTATTTTTATAGTCGGCCTATTTTATAGGCCGCCTGTAAAATAGGCCGCCTATTTATAGGCGATAGGCGATAGGCGAAAAAAATTTTTTTGTCAAAAAAATCCTATCTATGATTTTTTCGTTGTAATAATTATGAAAACCCATTGAAAAAATATTTTTTTGATTTTTTTCCCGACCAAAAAACTATTTTTTATAAAAAAAATCGGCCTATTTTATGTTCAAAAATTCATAACTTTTTACCAACTTATCAGAAAAATATGATTGAGCATTTGTCGACAAGGCTATTTTACCAGCTTTTTACCATGTATAATATGTAGCATAAACTTACAAACCCTGGCCACCAAAACTCCCTAAATCATGCATCTTTGGGGTTTTTTTTTTGAAACCTAATTAGGTAAAAAATTAAAAATGCTTGAAAAAATATTTTTTATGTTTTATTATCTATTAATTATACTTAAAATACTTGTGAAAATGATTTGTAAAGAAATTTTCGAAAAATTTCTCTCGCTACGGTACAAAATGCTTACCCACCAAAATTTGATATTGCCTGTTCATAACTTTTTTAAAAACATTTTTGAGAAATGATACTTACATTGATAAAAAGTAATTTTAAGAGGCTTTTCAATGATATATAATACTTTCTGCATTTACTTTAAATTTTAGTTTTCCACAGGCTGTTATTTAAGACATTAGGATTTTATTCAAAATTCTTATTCACTTTATTGGTTTTTGATCACAAAATAGTTGAATTCTTTTTTAAATCAAAAATTTTATGTTATGATATATTAAAAATGCATAAAATATGAAATATGAATGAGGAATTGATATTAGACTCATATAAGGCTCTAATATTAAGGCTTCCAAATTTTTAGCAGGTTTCAATAAAATTTGTGCAAGTAGAAAATTAGCTTATTTTTGTTAAACTTTTGTTCTTAAATGTGTTACAAACTTGTTAAATGTACTCATGTCAATACTATATCCGTAGACTATTATTTTGCTTTACACCCATTTTATGACAAAATTTTTACAAAATTTTCTAAAAAATAAACTATTTATTTTATTTGCAACAAATTTTATTGAAACCTGCTAAAATTTTGAAGCTTGATGATCAAAAATGTGCAAAAATATGATTTTTATGCAGTATTAGAGCCTTATATGAGTCTAATATCAATTCTTCATTCTATTCATTTTCAATGCATTTATATATCATAACATTAAATGTGTGATTTAAAAAAAATTCAACTATTTTGTGATCAAAAACCAATAAAGTGAATAAGAATTTTGAATAAAAATCCTAATGTCTTAAATAACAGCCTGTGGAAAACTAAAATTTAAAGTAAATGCAGAAGTATTATTTATCATTGAAAAGCTCTAAAATATCTTTTTATCAATGTAAGTATCATTTCTCAAAAATGTGTTTTTAAAAAAGTTATGACAAAGGCAATATCACTTTTTGGTGGGTAAGCATTTTGTACCGTAGCGAGAAAAATTTTTTGAAAATTTCTTTACAAATCATTTTCACAAGTTATTTTAGTACAGTATGCGGCCATTAAAATATGGACAAATTGAATTTTGCATAAAATCGTTCATAACTTTTTACTGAAAACAGCTAGAGTCAAACTGTAAAAAGCAAAATGTTTAAAAATCTTCCAGCTATTTAATGGCATCAACAACTTAAGCACGCTACTTATAGTTATTTTCAATAATTTATTTATTTTATAAATCAGCCATTTTTTTTAATTCAAAAAACCTCATTTTTTTGACTTTTTTTGCTTGTAACTTTTTACTGTACAAGCAATCTTTATGAAACTTCACCAAGTTATTTTACTTAAATGGCGTTAATAATTGACCAAACTCTCAGATTTTTTAAAAAAATTAGTTATCAAGTTTTATGACTCCTCAAAAAGCATATCCTTGTAGTCACTTCATGGTCAATTTCTCTAAAATGAATCATGCAAACTCTTTGAAACTTTTTGAAATTTTTTGATAAAAAGTATAAGCTTTATTTTCACATCAAAAGTTTAATGATTGGATTGATTTGAATGAGATATTCGAGGAAAATTCAATATGGCGACCATTTTTTGACCGAAATTTTCATCTTTTTTACAAATTGTCATAAATCAGGCAAAGTTGCATTATTTGCTAACAAGAATCATAATCTCGAATTATTTGTGACTTTTAGCAGCAAACCGCAAATCTCTAGCTAGTCTGGTTGGTGACTGACAAGCGCTCAAAGTTGACAACATACAAAAATGGCGAAAAGTAAACAAACCAAATTTTCAAATGCTTCAAATTCGCCGAAATAAAGCTAATAGCTTATTAATTCTCTTTTATACTTATTTTATGAACATTCAATCTATTTTTTACAAGCTAGCAGCTTCATTCGACGAATTTGAAGCATTTGAAAATTTGGTTTGTTTACTTTTCGCCATTTTTGTATGTTGTCAACTTTGAGCGCTTGTCAGTCACCAACCAGACTAGCTAGAGATTTGCGGTTTGCTGCTAAAAGTCACAAATAACTTCGAGATTATGATTTCTGTTAGCAATAATGCAACTCTGCCTGATTTAGTGACAATTTGTAAAAAAAGTGAAAATTTCGGTCAAAAAATGGTCGCCATATTGAATTTTCCTCGAAAATCTCATTCAAATATCAATCCAATCATTAAACATTTGATGTGAAAATAAAGCTTATACTTTTATCAAAAAATTTCAAAAAGTTTCCAAGGGTTTGCATGATTCATTTTAGAGAAATTGACCATGAAGTGACTACGAGGATATGCTTTTATGAGGAGTCATAAAACTTGATAACTAAATTTTCTAAAAATCTGAGAGTTTGGTCAATTATTAACGCCATTTAGTAAAATAACTTGGTGAAGTTTTATAAAGATTGCTTGTACAGGTAAAAAGTTACAAGCAAAAAAAGTCAAAAAATGAGGTATGAGGTTTTTTTGAATTAAAAAAAATGGCTGACTTATAAAATAAATAATTATTGAAATAACTATAAGTAGCTGGCTTAAGTTGTTGATGCCATTAAATAGCTGGAAGATTTTTAAACATTTTTGCTTTTTACAGTTTGACTCTGGCTGTTTTCAGTAAAAAGTTATGAACGATTTTATGCAAAATTCAATTTGTTCATATTTTAATGGCCGCATACTGTATAATTAAGTAAATAAAACATAAAAAATATTTTTTTCAAGCATTTTTCAATTTTTTACCTAATTAGGTTTCAAAAAAAACCCCAAAGATGCATGATTTAGGGAGTTTTGGTGGCCATGGTTTGTAAGTTTATGCTACATATTATACATTGGTAAAAAGCTGGTAAAAATACCTTTCGAACAAATGCTCAATCATATTTTTCTGATAAGTTGGTAAAACGTTATGAATTATTAAATGATAACAATGGACATATATGACTTTTAGACCTCCACAAACCGAAATTAAAAAAAAAATTTAGTGGAAATATTTTTCTCATTGTTTTACAATTATAATGAGTCTACAAAATCAATAAAATAATTTTTTTGAGAAATTTTAATTTTTTCGCCTTTCGCCTATAACAACTCTGAATGTTTATAGAAATTTAGCAAAACATTACGATCCAACTTCATGGGGTGGAAATGGACCGTCGATGCTTACAAATGTCATTAAATCATTTTGCCCAAATGTTGATTTAGACGATAAAAAATCAACACGGTGTGGAAATTTTACAGTACTGCCTCAAAATAAATGTTATCCTATAATGTACGGTGAATGGTCTAAAATGTACCAGGAAGAACATACTGGAAAAATGTTGGAAAAAGTTGAAAATTCAAAACCTTATTTTATTCATTTTTGGAACAAAATGGGAGATTTTGAAAATAGAAGGTTTGAACTTCCTTTTACATCGAAATCAGCTTATATGGAGTTGGCAAAATTTAATTGCCCAAAAGTATACAAAACTCTTGAAAAATATTTTTAATTATATTTTTATTATAAAATTAAGATGAAAGATGTTATAATAAAAATATCAAGAAATCATTTGAATAATTTTTAAAAGGGCCTGAGAACTCTTTTTGATATTTCGCATTAAGATACCTTTGTTTTTCGAAAAATAAAATTTTTAGGAATGGAATTTTTTTAAAATGACTTCAGTTTTAAAACGATAAGCCGAAACTACACAGTTCTTTCTGATTTTAATTTCTTATGCTCATAGCTTTCTTTTAAGCTATCAATAAAATTTTTATTATCTTTAATTAAAGAGAAAATCACGATATCAAAAATATCAAAAAATATTAGGGTTTGGACGGATGCGGATCGGATGCGCATCTATACAAATTCGATTCGCATCCGATGCACATCAGTTTTTGTTTACATTTTTTAAAAATTTTAAAACTAATCATAAGTAGTTTATTAATCATAACTTGGTCGTAAATTAAGTAAATTTAAAGTGAGGGATGCCAATATTACAGTATGCAACCCTTAAAATATGGAAAAATTTCATTTTCAAAGCAATTATAAATTTACAATATAAAAAACATTTAGGAATTATTTCACGGTCATTTTCTTTGAAACATCTTATTCAAACAACTTGAAACTTACGGGGCTTTTGAAAATTAGTAAAAGCAGAGTTGTTAGAGGCGAGAGGCGAAAAAAAATTTTTAAAATTATTAATTTTTCTTTTTTATTGAGTGTTATAATTATCAGAAAACATGGGAAAAATAGTGGAATAATTATTTTTCAAAATTTCGATTTTTCCGAGCCCAAAAACCATTTTTTACATGCATTTTCGCTTATTTTTGTGTTCAAAAATTCATAACTTTTGACCAGATTGTCAGAAAAATATGGTTGATAGCTTGTTAAAAAGGCAATTTTAAGACCTTTCTAACGATATATAATATGTAATGTATTACTCAAATTCGTGACCACAAGATCAGCTTTAATGATGTCTCGTCGTGATTTTTTGGTATTTAATTGGGTCAAAAATTCAAAAAAGCTTCGTAAAAATTATTTTAATGTCCTAAATTATTGATTTGGTTTATTTTTACGCAAAACATATAAAATTTTTTCAAAAATTTGATTTCCTACAAAAGTGCATGCACTGCAGTATGTGCTGCCGGTCTGAGAAAGCCTTTATGGAAAATTGTTTAGAATTGCTTTAAATATCTTTAAAATAACAAAAAAAGATAAAATATGCAATAAAATTGAATTATTAGATTAAATTTAATTTTAAAATCACGACTTAAATTTTAGGAAATTCAAGATAATTTGCCATTTTAAAAAAAAATCTTATGCACTTTTCTTTACAAATATCATCTAAAGAATCAATTTTATTGCATATTTTATTATTGCTTGTCATTTTAAAGATACAGTATGCGGCCATTAAAATATGGACAAATTGAATTTTGCATAAAATCGTTCATAACTTTTTACTGAAAACAGCTAGAGTCAAATTGTAAAAAGCAAAAATGTTTAAAATTCTTCCAGCTATTTAATAGCTTCAACAACTTAAGCCAGCTACTTATAGTTATTCCAATAATTATTTATTTTATAAATCAGCCATTTTTTTTAATTCAAAAAACCTCATTTTTTGACTTTTTTTGCTTGTAATTTTTTAACTGCACAAGCAATCTTTATAAAACTTCACCAAGTTATTTTACTAAATGGCGTTAATAATTGACTAAACTTTCAGATTTTTAAAAAAATTTGTTTTCAAGTTTTATGACTCCTAAAAAAAGCATATCCTCGTAGTCACTTCATGGTCAATTTCTCTAAAATGATTCATGCAAACTCTTTGAAACTTTTTGGATTTTTTGATAAAAGTAAAGCTTTATTTTCACATCAAATGTTTAATGATTGGATTGATATTTGAATGAGATTTTCGAGGAAAATTCAATATGGCGACCATTTTTTGACCGAAATTTTCATCTTTTTTACAAATTGTCACTAAATCAGGCAGAGTTGCATTATTGCTAACAAGAATCATAATCTCGAAGTTATTTGTGACTCTTTAGCAGCAAACCGCAAATCTCTAGCTAGTCTGGTTGGTGACTGACAAGCGCTCAAAGTTGACAACATACAAAAATGGCGAAAAGTAAACAAACCAAATTTTCAAATGCTTCAAATTCGTCGAATGAAGCTGCTAGCTTGTTAAAAATAGATTGAATGTTCATAAAATAAGTATAAAATGAGAATTCTAATAAGCTATTAGCTTTATTCGGCGAATTTGAAGCATTTGAAAATTTGGTTTGTTTACTTTTCGCCATTTTTGTATGTTGTCAACTTTGAGCGCTTGTCAGTCACCAACCAGACTAGCTAGAGATTGCGGTTTGCTGCTAAAAGTCACAAATAACTTCGAGATTATGATTCTTGTTAGCAAATAATGCAACTTTGCCTGATTTAGTGACAATTTGTAAAAAAGATGAAAATTTCGGTCAAAAAATGGTCGCCATATTGAATTTTCCCGAATATCTCATTCAAATATCAATCCAATCATTAAACTTTTGATGTGAAAATAAAGCTTATACTTTTATCAAAAAAACCAAAAAGTTTCAAAGAGTTTGCATGAATCATTTTAGAGAAATTGACCATGAAGTGACTACGAGGATATGCTTTTATGAGGAGTCATAAAACTTGAAAAAAAATTTTTTTAAAAATCTGAAAGTTTAGTCAATTATTAACGCCATTTAGTAAAATAACTTGGTGAAGTTTTATAAAGATTGCTTGTGCAGTTAAAAAATTACAAGCAAAAAAAGTCAAAAAATGAGGTATGAGGTTTTTTTGAATTAAAAAAATGGCTGATTTATAAAATAAATAATTATTGGAATAACTATAAGTAGCTGGCTTAGGTTGTTGAAGCTATTAAATAGCTGGAAGATTTTTAAACATTTTTGCTTTTTACAATTTGACTCTAGCTGTTTTCAGTAAAAAGTTATGAACGATTTTATGCAAAATTCAATTTGTCCAAATTTTAATGGCCGCATACTGTATCTTTAAAATGACAAGCAATAATAAAATATGCAATAAAATTGATTTTTCAGATGATATTTGTAAAGAAAAGTGCATAAGATTTTTTTTTAAAATGGCAAATTATCTTGAATTTCCTTAAATTTAAGTCGTAATTTTAAAATTAAATTTAATCTAATAATTCAATTTTATTGCATATTTTATCTTTTTTTGTTATTTTAAAGATATTTAAAGCAATTTTAAAAAATTTTCCATAAAGGCTTTCTCAGACCGGCAGCACATACTGCAGTGCATGCACTTTTGTAGGAAATCAAATTTTTGAAAAAATTTTGTATGTTTTGCGTAAAAATAAACCAAATCAATAATTTAGGACATTAAAATAATTTTTACGAAGCTTTTTTGAATTTTTGACCCAATTAAATACCAAAAAATCACGACGAGACATCATTAAAGCTGATCTTGTGGTCACGAATTTGAGTAATACATTACATATTATATATCGTTAGAAAGGTCTTAAAATTGCCTTTTTAACAAGCTATCAACCATATTTTTCTGACAATCTGGTCAAAAGTTATGAATTTTTGAACACAAAAATGGGCGAAAATACCCAAGAAAAACAGTTTTTGGGCTCGGAAAAATCAAAATTTTGAAAAATAATTATTCCACTATTTTTCCCATGCTATTTGTTAATTATAACAACGAAAAAACCATGGAACAAATTTTTCCGATCAAAAAAATTTCTCGCCTCTCGCCTCTTTTCGCCTCTCAGAGGCGGCCTCTGGAAAAAGTCCGCCTCTCAAATTTTTTTCAGAGGCCGCCTCTATTTTCGCCTTTAACAACTCTGAGTAAAAGCATTGTTTTTACATCAAAAATTTGGAGATTAATCAAGAATTGACAGAGATTTAAGAGAAAAATCCAATGACTTCCAATTTTTGATCAAAACTTTCAGGTTTTACGCAAATTTTCAGAAAGTTAGCTAGAGTTACATTATTTCTTAACCAGAATCATAATCTCGAAGTTATTTGTGATCTATAACAACAAACCGTAAAGCTCCAGTTAGTGTGGTTACTGATTTACAAGAGCTCAAAATTGACTACAAAATTAAAATGGCGAAATAAAGCAAGAAAAATTTTTATTTGCTTCACATTCACCGGATAAAGCTCCTAGTTTGTTACACATTGATTGAATTTTGATAAAATAAGCACAAATAATGATCCTATATAAAAAATGTTGTACTTTTTATGAGTTAATATGATTTTGTTTGATTTTTAGAAAAATGTAAGCAAAAACTGATGCGCATCCGATTTGTCGAACCCTAAAAAATATCAAAAATAACAAAAAATATCAAAAAAGTCCTCAAGCCTTGTAATTTTCAAACATTTTTCTTGAAATTGATTTTTATATATATTTTTACGATTTATCTATTTTTTTGTAACAATGATAAAAACTTGTAAAGAACGTTTTACAATGCATCACAAAAGGCCGCCTCCGGGAGGCGAAATTTTTTTTCATCAGAAAAATCTGCTTGGTGGTTTTTTGGTTGTGATAATTATGAAATAGCATGGGAAAAATAGTGGAATAATTTTTTTTTCAAAAATTCGATTTTTTCGAGCCCAAAAACTGTTCTTCACATGCATTTTTGTTTATTTTTATGTTCAAAAATAGATAACTTTTCACCAACTTATCCAAAAAATATGGTTGACAATTTGTTAAAAAGGTATTTTTAGGTCCTTTTTAATGATATTTTATATGTAATATAAAAACTTAAAACTATGGTCACAAGAGCACAATTATTGAGGTCACTATGGGATTTTTTGGCATTTAAATAGGTCAAAAATTCGAAAAAGCATCAGAAAAATTATTTTAATGTCTTAAAATATTGTTTTGGATTATTTTTATACGAAACACACACAATTTTTCCAAAAAACTGATGTGCAACAAGAGTACATGCCCTAGGGCATGTGCTGCCAGTCTGAGGAAGTATTTTTCAAAAAAATTTAAAAATTACCTGAAATATCTTTAAAATGATAAAATATGCAATAAAATTGAATTATTAGATTAAATTTAATTTTTTAAATCACGACTCAAAATTTAGAGAAATTTATGAAAATTTGCTTTTTTGAAGAAAATTTCGATGCGTTTTCCTCTACGAATTTTATCTAAAAAATCAATTTTATTGCATATTTTATCATTTTTCATCATTTTAAAGATATTTCAGGCAATTTTGAATTTTTTTTTAAAAAGACTTCCTCAGACTGGCAACAAATGCCGTAAGGCATGCACTCTTGTTGCACATCAGTTTTTTGGAAAAATTTTATATGTTCCGTAAAAAAATGATCCAAAACAATATTTTGAGACATTAAAATCATTTTTCTGATGCTTTTTCGAATTTTTGACCTATTTAAATGCCAAAAAATCCCATAGTGACCTCAATAATTGTGCTCTTGTGACCATAGTTTTAAGTTTTTATATTACATATAAAATATCATTAAAAAGGACTTAAAATTACCTTTTTAACAAATTGTTAACCATATTTTTTGGATAAGTTGGTGAAAAGTTATCTATTTTTGAACATAAAAATAAACAAAAATGCATGTGAAAAACGGTTTTTGGGTCGGGAAACTCGAAATCTTTGAAAAAAATGTTAAAAATATTTTTCCCATACTATTTTATAATTATCATAACCAAAAGAATAAAGAAATTAAAATTATAAAAAATTCAATTTTTTTTCGCCTGTCGCCTGTAACAACTCTGGCATCACATAAATCAAGGTTATATCAAAATTTTCTATGTACTTGTTGTGATTGTGATATAATGCATACACGTGCACTAACTACAAACACAAATATTTGATGTTTAAACTTCCTTTAAAAATTTTTATCTGACGTTTCTTTTTTTTCTCATTTTATGATAACAAATTACAAGGTTGTAAACAATGTAGTTTAGCACTTCATAAATTATTAGATAAAAAAAGACCATGATCGCCAAATGAAAAAACATTTTTCTGTTTTTCCACGCATTTTTTCATCTCCCAAATTGCAAATTCGTTCAAATTCATCGTTTCACTTCCAAATAAATAAACTAAACTATTAACTAAAAAATTTAAATATTAATTTTAGAAAATATTTTAAGATAATTTTTACTTACAGTATGGAGGCAAGTGATTAGAAACTTTTTAATTTTTTGAATAACTTTTGTTAGAAAGCTGCTAGAGACATGATATAAAGACAAAAGTTCATCAGAATTTTGTGAGACACATTATGGCATCAAAAGTTTTTCCATATTTTAACATTTACTATAACTTTTGCCCAATTTTCAAAAAACATACGTTATTTTTTTCCTTAAAAATTGCAATTTTTGAATTTTCGAAGCTGCAACTTTTGACCCAGTTAAGATAGAGTCTTGAAACTTCACTTAATCATTATATATATTTAGCTTAATAACTGATTAAAATTTTAGATTTTTTGACTAAATAGTTTTTGAGATATGATGAGAGCAAATGTCGGACATTTTCGAAAAATTAGGACTTTTTCAAAAAATAAATATAAAAAACTAAGAAAGAACTTACTCTCATTTCTGGCAACATTTGATTTGACTTTTTATAAGCTTTGATTTGGTATATTACATACAGGTTTTAGTGCAACAATTTGAGAGAAAAATAAAGAGAAACATGAAGATGTTCAAATTTTCCGCCATTTTTGCTCATTTTTCTCGACATTTTCGTTAATTACTCCCAAACATAAAAAGACCCATTAAATCTCTTTGTAGTTTCTCAAAATTAAAGTTATTTGACGTCTTCATGCAAAAAATGAACAAGCTACTGCTTCTGGTTAAGCCACAGATCATGCTCAAATATGACCACAACAAGAATTTTGTAAACAACAAAAACTCAAATTTTGAAAATCACTGAAAACAAGCGAAATACTAGTAAAGTCTTATTGATATTGCTTAAATATATCATAATTAAGCTTAAGCATCAACGCTTAACCAAGCTTTCGCTTGTTCTCAGTGATTTTCAAAATTTGTGTTTTCATTGTTTGCAAAATTCTTGTTGTGGTCATATTTGAGCATGATCTGTGGCTTAACCAGAAGCAGTAGCTTGTTCATTTTTTGCATGAAGACGTCAAATAACTTTAATTTTGAGAAACTGCAAAGAGATTTAATGGGTCTTTTTATGTTTGGGAGTAATTAACGAAAATGTCGAAAAAAATGAGCAAAAATGGCGGAAAATTTGAACATCTTCATGTTTCTCTTGATTTTTCTCTCAAATTGTTGCACTAAAACCTGTATGTAATATACCAAATCAAAGCTTATAAAAAGTCAAATCAAATGTTGCCAGAAATGAGAGTAAGTTCTTTCTTAGTTTTTTATATTTATTTTTTGAAAAAGTCCTAATTTTTCGAAAATGTCCGACATTTGCTCTCATCATATCTCAAAAACTATTTAGTCAAA
The DNA here is from genome assembly GCA_018290095.1 of Polypedilum vanderplanki. Lineage (NCBI taxonomy): Eukaryota > Metazoa > Arthropoda > Insecta > Diptera > Chironomidae > Polypedilum > Polypedilum vanderplanki. Next base: position 3,139,780 of record CM031382.1, on the reverse strand, counting down.
AAATCTGAAATTTTAATCAGTTATTAAGCTAAATATATATAATGATTAAGTGAAGTTTCAAGACTCTATCTTAACTGGGTCAAAAGTTGCAGCTTCGAAAATTCAAAAATTGCAATTTTTAAGGAAAAAAATAACGTATGTTTTTGGGCAAAAGTTATAGTAAATGTTAAAATATGGAAAAACTTTTGATGCCATAATGTGTCTCACAAAATTCTGATGAACTTTTGTCTTTATATCATGTCTCTAGCAGCTTTCTAACAAAAGTTATTCAAAAAATTAAAAAGTTTCTAATCACTTGCCTCCATACTGTATGTGACTCAAGCATTCCATTTTGATGCTCATTAAGTTAAAGGTTCATAATAAATTTTTTTGCTTTTATCTTATCAATAAATGTTGTTATTTTAAAATAATTTTCGCGAATTTTATTTAGCGAAATATTTTTTCTTTGTTTATATAAGTCAGTTGTTCATTATAATTGATAAATACCTGACTGAAAATTTATTAAATATTAGATAATTTTATATTTAAAATTTTTGTTTAAAAATTTAAAAAAGATTTATCGTTGAAAATAAAACATTATTATTTAAAATGAAGAGAAACTTATTAAATTTCTTATTGTTAAGTACAATTTATTTGCTATTACTTTTATATTTATTTACATTAAATTTAAAATGTTTTATTGAAAATGAGCAACATAAAATTTTATTATTAAAAAAAGACTTTTTTTCTGTCTTTGGTGATTTTCATGATAAAACTTTTGAATTATTAAATATCTTAGAGGACGACAAAATTATAAATGATGAAAACAAAAAGAAAATATTTTTCGTTGAATCACACACAAATCGTGATAGAAAACTTGAAAAACCTCGTCAAGCATGTAGTGTTGAATCTGCAGGTAAGACAAAATAAATTCGAAAAATTTAATAATAAAATTATAAATTCTTTTTTAGCACGAATAAACCCAGACATGGAAGTTTATTTTATTTTTGCAACAAATTCATCAGGAATTGATATGCATTTTTCAGACTTAATTGAAGCACTTTTGTCATATAAAAATATTCATCTAAGATTTTTAAATCCAAAAGAATTTTCTGTGGGAACAATTTTAGAAGATCTTTTTCAAAAAGATAAGATAAAAAATTCATCATATCCAGTTGCACATTTGTCAGATATTTTAAGAGTTTTATTACTTTATAAATATGGAGGGCAATATTTGGATTTGGATACAATTACATTCACTCCAGTTTCGTTTATAAGAAAAGAAAATTTTGCTTGTGCTGAAAGTAAAAACATCGTTGCAAACGGAATTCTAAACTTAGACTTGAAAAGTGGATTTCAAATTTCTTATTCATACGCTAAGTAAAAGGCTTTTATTTATAATTGTTATTAAACAAAAATAACTAAAATTGCTTTATAGAAATTTAGCAGAACATTACAATCCAACTTCATGGGGTGGGAATGGACCGTCGATGCTTACAAATGTCATTAAATCATTTTGCCCAAATGTTGATTTAGACGATAAAAAATCAACACGGTGTGGAAATTTTACAGTACTGCCGCAAAATAAATGTTATCCTATAATGTACGGTGAATGGTCTAAAATGTACCAGGAAGAACATACTGAGAAAATGTTGGAAAAAGTTGAAAACTCAAAGCCTTATTTTATTCATTTTTGGAACAAAATGGGAGATTTTGAAAATAGAAGGTTTGAACTTCCTTTTACATCGAAATCAGCTTATATGGAATTGGCAAAATTTCATTGTCCAAAAGTATACAAAACTATTAAGAAATATTTTTAATTATAATGATAAAAACATGTTATATATTTTTTTGAGATAATACGTATGATGAGAATAATAGATATGGTATGCATATATATAGAGAGCATTTATACTATTTGAAATATGATTTATTTTTAGTTTTATTTTACTTGAAATAAATACAGACGTAGGCACATGGAAAGAATTGAAGTAGAAAGCAACAAAAATAGGAATGTGTCCCAGCCAGAGTTGTTACAGGCGAGTTCGCCTGTTTTGACTTCACAGTAAAGTCTGCAGAAAACAAATATTGAAAATGACAAAAACTTTTTTGTACCTAATTCTACATATCTTCATCTTTAAAACAAGCGTCGTTTGAAATTTTTTGGTTGAGTTTTAGCTGAGTTATGATTTTTTAAGTGTTCGCCTGTCAGAAAAACAAGCGAAAATTAAAAAATCCGTACAGGCGAACACTTAAAAAATCATAACTCAGCTAAAACTCAACCAAAAAATTTCAAACGACGCTTGTTTTAAAGAAGGCACAAAAGAGTTTTTGTCATTTCAAATATATAGTAAATTTATATTAACAAAACAGGCGAAAAACAGGCGAGCTCGCCTGTAACAACTCTGATCCCAGCTTTACAATAAATAAAAAAATTTCTATTCTAAAAATTACTTTGAATATTTTTTTTTGTTTTTTATTAAAGCATTTTAGAAATTTAAATAAAAAGTTTTTTTAGAAGTTTTAAAAGTTTTCTGTAATAAAACTGATTATATGATAACTAAGTTGCTACAAGTCGATTACTATTTGTGATCGAAAAATGTAACTTACATTTTGGTTTTGTCAGAAAGTTTAAAATTTTTGGAACAATTTAACATTTTCTTTTATTGCCATTTCTAATAACACAAAACCCGCTTCTAAATTTGAATTATTGCATAATTTTTAGCACATTTTTGGATCAACAATGCAGCACCAAAAATGCGCTAAAGTAATCCGTCCTATGGCAGACACTTTTTCACTCGTTTAAATTTAATTAAAAATATGAAAGCAGAATTATCAGTTATGTGAAATGAATTAGAGAAAAATTAAAAAATTTAAAAAAATTGATTTATTTGGAATAATTTTAAATATTCACAACTGTTTTGAATCAGAATATTATATTCAATTTAAAGCGTAGTTTTTAGAAAACTTTAATTAATTAACATTAAGAAATGGAACTAATTTTATTTGATTACATCTTTCATAAAATTTTAATGAACAAAAATCACCAGACAATTGAAAATTAATTTATTTTTTATTATGAATTTTATAAATAGTAAAACATTTCAATAATCAAACTTCAAGTCGAAAAAAAGAATTTTTAATTAATTTTTGTACAAATAAGAAAATTCATAGCTTTAAATATATTGCACAAAAACAAACGTGAAAAATTGAAAATTTTATTTTCCAAAATTTCTTAAAAAATTACTTTTTAGATTATTCTGGATTTTTACAGTCAAAATTTAATATGCATTAACAGGAATTTGATTCAAAAATTCATAATTGGAATTCAAAATCGATGAATTAATCTTGAAAATTTATCATAGATTGAACTTAAACGAATGCAATTTGCAAGTTTAATTGCACGCGTTGTTTTCATGTCACAATTCAATTTCAACAATTCAATTGATGATCTTATCGAGAGGATGCGTGCTGATTTTTCGAGTGTCGTCCAACAACAGATATTTAAAAATATGGTTCATATGATGAAATAAAAGCGAAATTTGTCATTGATTTTCAAGAACTTTTTACTGACTTTTTTATGTCCAACTGGTTATTGTTATAATTTTAATTTTTCTTATAATAAGTTCTTTTAGCAGAAATAAATAGAGAGAAATGTATAAAAAGAAGAATACTTCTTTTGTGCTCATTATGGTAAATTTGTATATAAATTATGAAAACTTTTGCTATAAGGTTTACTGAGATCAAAACTCTGATTTATTCTATTTTTAAATCCTAATTGAGCTTTAAAAAATTCTTTATCACTCTTTATGCTTTAGGCTCTTTAAGATCACATAGTCCAATAGACAAATGTTTCATTTACGAAATTATTATTATGGTATGGAAAAAAACTTGTAGTCAGATGAAACTATTATTTAATTGTATCTCTATTCATTTTTCGTCCTCTCCACTAGACACATGATAGTGATTGGTTTGACTATAAAATCTTGCTTCCACAAAGTGAAGTTAATGACTGTTAATAGTTAAATTTTCTAAACCAATAAAGTTATTTGAGTATCTCTAATCTTCTATAATATTATATATCATCATAACTAAACTATCACTATTGTAAGGTGTACTACTGTCAATATCTTTATAGTGCGTTCCGTGAACAATATTTTTTGCACCATCACAAATATTCATTGAAGAATATGAGCATTATACATTCACTAACCAAAAATATAATTCAAAAAAATTATTTAATTGTTTGCAAACTTTTAATTTGCTATCAAAAAAATGTCAAGAAAAGTGTAAGATAAAGAAATTGTTAAGAAAAGATGTTTGTATTTGTAGCTCATGTTTTTCATATTTTAAATATAGTAAGTGTATAAAATATTGTGTCTTTTGTCTATACGGTAATGAGTATAAGTTGTGAAACATCTCTGTGTAAGTTTTTGTCAGAGCTGAGTAGTTGAAATTTCAACTGTATAATTAAAAAATAATATGGATAGATTTAGCTTCCCAACTCTGTTTTTTATCATTGGCAAACAAGTGTAGAAATTACTGTAAATAAAAAATTAGGTAAATAAATTCATGGAAATTATCAAAGTCGTAAACCTTTCGTTTTTATTGTATATAATTTAGAAAAAATTCTTTATTCTATAATAAAAATATTAAAAATATTTCACAAGAGTTTTGTATACTTTTGGACAATGAATTTTTGCAAGTTCCATGTAGGCTGCTTGTGATGTAAAAGGCAATTCAAATTTTTTATTTTCAAAATCTCCCATTTTGTTCCAAAAATGTATAAAATAAGGTTTTGAGTTTGTAATTTTTTCCAACATTTTTCCAGTATGTTCTTCCTGGTACACTTTAAACCATTCGTCATACATTATAGGATAACATTTATTTTGAGGCAGTACTGTAAAATTTCCACATTGAGTAGCATTTTCTACAACTAAATCAACATTTGGACAGTAAGATTTTATGACATTTGTAAGCATCAACGGTCCATTTCCACCCCATGAAGTTGGATCGTAATGTTCTGCTAAATTTCTAAAAAACAATTTTAGTTATTTTATTAAGAATTAAAATTTGTAGCAAAAACTTTTTACTTAGCGTATGAATAAGAAATTTGAAATCCACTTTTCAAGTCTAAGTTTAGAATTCCGTTTGCAACGATGTTTTTACTTTCAGCACAAGCAGAATTTTCTTTTTTTATAGATGAAAGTTGAGTGATTGTGATCGTATCCAAATCTAAATATTGTCCTCCATATTTATAAAGCAATAAAACTCTTAAAATATCTGACAAATGTGCAACTGGATATGATGAATTTTTTATCTTATCTTTTTGAAAAAGATCTTCTAAAATTGTTCCCACAGAAAATTCTTTTGGATTTAAAAATCTTAGATGAATATTTTTATATGACAAAAGTGCTTCAATTAGGTCTGAAAAATGCATATCAATTCCTGATGAATTTGTTGCAAAAAATAAATAAACTTCCATGTCTGGGTTTATTCGTGCTAAAAAAGAATTTATAATTTTATTATTAAATTTTTCGAATTTATTTTGTCTTACCTGCAGATTCAACACTACATGCTTGACGAGGTTTTTCAAGTTTTCTATCACGATTTGTGTGTGATTCAACGAAAAATATTTTCTTTTGATTGTTGTCATTTATAATTTTGTCGTCTTCTAAGATATTTGATAATTTAAAAGTTTTGTTATGAAAATCACCAAAGACAGAAAAAAAGTCTTGTTTTAATAATAAAATTTTATGTTGTGCATTTTCATGTAAATATTTAGAATTTTTTGAAAATGAATAAATAAAAATTAGCAAATACATTGAAATAGAAATTAATGTTATTAAAGCTTTTTTCATTTTTTACTAAATTATGAAATTTTTGTTTTTTATAATTTTTCTACCCGATACGTCTCGGTCTCACTTTGCAACTGACATATTTTTTAGCCTTATGACCAACAAACTTTGCGCAAATATTTTTATAAAAATGAAAACAAAAGTAAATATTTTTTAGTTGTTTTTAATTTAAAAGCAATTTTTAATCATCAACAACGACAAGTGGTTCAATAAGTTTTCTATTTATAGCCCCTAAAAGATATAACAAAATTTACAACCTTGAATTCATAAAGAGTAACTGACTTACATTAACTAGCTTTATATAAAATGAACGTTTAAAAATTCAGAAAATCTTTTTTTTAAAAAAATTGTAAAATATCATAAAAACGTAAGAGAAACATGCCAAAATAATTTTGTTTATAAATAATATTTTTTTTTACTTTATTGCACTTTACATGAATTTTTTCCATGTGTCCAGATTTATTAAATAATAACCCGCAAATAGAACTAAAAATTTGTCAAATCCTTATTAAGAAATACTGTTGTTTCATATCAAATAAGCATTTTAATTCCGACTGTTGTAGAAGCTGACACTAAATGGATAATTCTAAAAAAAATTAAAAATTTTCAATTGCAATTGACTTTTATTGACTAAGAGAAAATTTTTTTGCAAAAATGTTTGTGAAATATAGTCTTTTTGATAAAAAAAAATAAAGAAATTTGTTGCATTCTTTTGAGATTTTTAGACATCATAAAAAATCTTTTCGATTTTAAATTTTGGAAGCTTTCATTTTTGCCAAAATATTAGTTAGGGTCTCTATTATGAAGAAATTTATTGAAGTTTTTAACAAGGTACGATTAGATATTTGCTTTAAAGCTTTAACAACTTGGCAAAAATTTATATATTTTTTAGTATAAAATTTTATTGCAAGAAATCCTTAATAATTAAAACAAAAACAAATTTTCAGTTATCATCAACAACAATAGTTTCAATATGTTTTTCAATTAAAACAAGTTCTGTGTCATTAGTCAATTCTGATAAATCACCTTCAAAACTTTTCATTTCAGCAGGATGACCACCAAGAAATTCAATATTTGTATGTGTCACAAGTGTTTGTCTAGCACAAATGAAAGTTGGCTTGATGCGTTTACAAATAAAAGCAAGTTTGCTTTGATGATCCATTGCCAAATGACTGAGAATGTCATCACCATCGGTACCAAATTTGCAATATAAACATTGAGTAAATCCATGAGTTTTTGAGCTAGAAATTTCACTCAATTGATGTTGAACAATTTCACCAAATTCAGCACGTTCTTTTTCCAGATGTTCAATAAAACTTATTTTACAGAAAAAGCTTTCTTTGCATTGTGGCGTTTTGCAATAATAAGGAGCAACAAAAAGTTCTCGATTTTTAACCATTTCATTTTTGACACGATTTAAATAACTTTTAGATAATTTTTGAACTGGCGATTTTAAAATTGTGCAAGTTTCTTTGAAATGAAATTTCTTTTGATGTTCAAAAACGTAGCCTTTTTGGGATGCTCTGTACATGCAGTGACTGCATTGAAATCTATCTAAATTATGAAATAAATCAATGTGACTGCAAAGTTCTGCTGGTCTTTTGAAACTCATTAAGCAAAAACTACAATAGTGGCTGTATGAGTCGATATGTTCACGAATTAAATGTCTTTTGAAATCATCGAAATCTGTTGTGAAATAACAACAGTTGTCATTCATACATTTATATGTTGAAAATTGACATAATTCACTACATAAAGTTTCAATTCCATTTTTAGTTTTAAAAATTGATTTTTTTATATTTTCATCTTCAATCCATGGATAAAGATTTTTTATACTTAAAAGTTCTTCTTGCTTTTTCACTTTTTTGATAAAATTTGTTGTGACAATTTTTCTTCTTTTTCTTGGAATTATTTTTTCTTCTTCATCTTCATCATCATTAGTTGTGCTGTCTGGATCAAAATTAAAATCTTTTAAAGTATTTCTTCTCTTTCTTTTTGATGAATTGTTGCTGATTTTTTCATCTTTACTTTCTGGCTCTTTTTTGATATTTTCAATCATTTTTGCTTTTCTCATTGGTTGAGTTTTTGTTGCTATTTCTGCTTCTTGTGCTTCATTTTCTTTTTCAATAAAATTTGTTTCAAATTGCTCAGGTTTTTCAATATGTTCAATCATATGTTTAAATTCATCGTCAAGTGATTTTCCACTTTCAAATTTATCACAAATTAAACATTTTTGTTTTTGAATTTCTTTGTCATTTTCATGAAATTTTCTGAGATGAAGTTGAAAGCGGTTTTTTGCGAAAGATTTAAAACGACAGTTGCCAATAAAGCATGAAAAAGTTATGCGATTTTCATTGATTTTTGAAAACCCAGTGTTGAGAATTTTTGTATAATTTTCATTTGTTGGAGCTTTTTTTGTGCGAATTTTTAAGGTTGTAAATTCCATATTTTTAGACTTTTTTAAAAGTATTAAAAAAAATTTCTAAATTCGAATTTTTATGTAAAAAATTTAAATTTAATTTTTTTGTTGTTGTCACTTTAAATTTTGAATGTCAACTGATACCTGTTTAAAATTTTTTGTTGTTTATATACACAAATTGCGAAAGTTTTTCTTATACGATTATTTGCAGGTAATTTAAATCAAAATATTTGAATTTGAAACTCAAAAAACTTTCTCGAAAATTTTTTGTTTTAATAACAAATTTGAATAAATTTTTAGAATTTTTAATTCAAATTTTCTAATAAGTTTTTAACACTATTTATTTTACAGATTATTTATTTGAGATTCTTTACCTAATGATTTACATTGGAATATTTAGAACATGCATATGGGTAAAAAAGGCAAGAACATAATTTTTAAGCTTGTTCTTAGAAGAGATCAAGATTTTTAAGCTTCCGCCTAATTAATCTTTTATGAGGGCAAGTACTGCAAAAAATTTATCAAGTTCTAGCAAAAATTTGGCAAGTTCCGCAAAAATTATATTAAGTCCTTATTTTTTTTCCTAGCCGAGAACAAGATTTTTTAGATTGTTAAGAACAAGAATCAGCAAACGTAAATAAAAAAAACTCATATAGATAAATTAAAATTTTTCTTTAAACCAGTACAAAACCTGATTGATTTTTGTCTATTGAGCTGTTTGCAAAAACATAAGTTGTATTTAAATTAGCACACATTGTCTTGATAAGATCATCAGATGACATAAAACCATCGCAATAAAACTTGCAGATTGCATTCGTTTAAGTTCAATCTATGACTAATTTTCAAGCTTTATTGATCGCTTTTGAAGTTTTTCTTTAATTTGTGCATAATCGATGCCAATTTTGAATGGTGTTTTTAAAATAATCAAGGTGTGATTGAGACAGATGTAAAAAAAATGTCACATTAACAACATTTTGATCAACATAAATTATTGTTGGATTTCTTTGATTTTCAATGAATTTTTAAATTGAAATTCCTGTTATTACAAATTAAATTACAATTGTGCACTTTTAACTTCAAAAGTTGAGTAATTATTTTAACAAAAGTAATAACTGTGCTTTTTCGCTAAAATGAAAAATAAATCATAAAATATTCCATATCTTGAAATTTCTTACTATTTCGTTATCTTAAAATTATCTCTTTTGTTGATTTTTCTTTCATTTTGAATTTATTGTTTTGTTATTCAACAACTACTAAAGATAAAATATTTATTGTTTAAAATAAATATTGATGCATCAATTTGTGCTTTTTATAATAAGGGAGAAAAAAACTTCATAATTAAAAAAAAGCAATTATTGAAAATCAAAACCTATAAAATACTTAACGATTGGAACTTTTGGTGATTTACTATCAAATTTTTTTATTCTGATTATTTTTGAACAATTTGATATTTCTTGCTATAAAATATTAAGATTTTTTGACAGGAAAAAAACTTTTTTTCTTTAGTTAGAACGGTTTAAAATCATTTCCATCTTTTGTCAGTGTTTTCATTGCTTTCATCACTTTTGTCATTTCTACTTTCACCACTGTTAAATCTACGTGGTGTTGACGTGTTTCCACCACCTATTCCACCAGCTGTACTAGCAACAAGTCCATCAGCTAAAATATTTAGTAAATGCAATATCAACTAATATAACTAAAAGGTGCAAACTTGATTTTTTTATAAAAATTCGTACGTATAACTCTAAATTTTACTGTGTTTTAAAAGAACTTACTTGATAGAATTCCTGTTCCAGAATTTGAACATCCAATATTATTTCTACGTTGACTCAAGAATGTAATTAGTCCATTAATAATTTCACATTGACGATTTTGTCCAGGTCTGTTTGATGAAGATCCAGGTTGATTTGTAGTTTGAGCGTAAGTGTTTTTAATTTGATTGTTGGCTAAAAAATTTACTTTAATTTTTTTACACACTTGGGAATAAATTAATTTTTTTACCTATCAAAACAGCACAAAACAAAACAATATAAATTTTCATTTTTGTCAAAAATCTTCTTTTGATAATTTTCTTTGAAATGAAGTTTTACACTGATGTGATAAAATTTTCAGTAGTTGAATTTATAGTAGATTTAATATAACTAGAAATTCTTCTAGAGTGGAAATATACAAGAAAATGCTTATCAAATAACTAAAGTAAATCTGATAAAATGGTTTTTTCCTATTGAGAATAATCTCGATAAATGTCATTCTCTTTTTATGAAATTTGATTATAAAGATAAATATTCTTCCTTTTTTTCTTTAAAAAGTAAATCATGATAACAGAATATTTTATGAATTAGAAAATTTATAAATGACAAAAAATTTTAGCCCTTCTTTTATTCATAATATTTTTTAACCCTTAAACATTCAATATTATTTGTTGAGTACTCGAAAATTTAGTTTTAAAAAGTTTTTTAACAATATAGTTAGTCTTAACTGCATAGCATTTTCGAATTTGTCTATGTTGTCAAAATCTTTATTAATATAAAATTTTCTGTATAATATGTCTCGTAAACTTCATAAACAACATCATATTTTAGAATTCATAAATTATTAAGTGTAGTTAATAGTCATAGTGGACAGAAATATTTCTCATTTGGAATTGCAATTTTGAAAAATCTCAAGGTCTCGTAAATCAGAATATCAAAAACGTAAAGAACTAATTTCAAAAAAGATTTTTCTTGGATAAAATTCTGGATTTTTAGCGCATTTTTGGAACAACAATGCAGCTTATACATTCACTTTGTTCGGCTGGCTGGCTGGCTGGTCTGGCTGGCTCCCGTCCCTCTGAGATCTCGAAAACTACAATAGCTAGAGACTTCCGGTTTTTTGCATTAGATTTGTGCTAAAAAGTTACTGGCGGCAAATAGGTTTTTAAAGCTTTCACTAGTCACACGATTTGGGAAATTACGAATTTAAATTTCCATATTGAAATTTGTAAACAAAATTTTTTTCGCGAAGTTGACTGCAATCAAAAAAAATTTCAGGTGCGCGTAGCCAACTTCGCGTATTTTTGAATTTGATCGTTTTTTTCAAATCAACAAAATTTATAAAGACGATTCCGAGAATTTCAATAGATCAAGATTATTAGCAGCAATTACATTACTCGAGTTTTCGTAAAATATATTTCTATATGAAAATGTAAACAAAACATTAATTGACTGCTATTTCCTACAACTTAATTTCAATTATTTCATTCGAAACAGTATTACAAATGAAATTTTCTTTACATTTGAAATTTACTTCAATCAGTATATGCTATCACATGAATCTGTTTACAAACGCATCTAATATTTCTGTAATTGTTATAAACTCTGATCTAGGCACAAAAATGCGCTTAAGTACACCGATCTGCAACACGGGTACTTGGTCACTGGTTTTTAAATTTTTTCCGTTCAAAATAATTTTTATAGAAATAATTGCTTATTTTTCCTAGAGTTGTGATGCAGATTTCTTGCAAAACTTTTGTTACAAGAATTAACTAAATGGTGATTGTGGGTAAAAATCAACTAATTTTCAATACAAGTATTTTTTAGAATCGTCATTAAAGTTTTTTATAATAAAATTTTTAAAAAGAAAGGTAATCAAAATAATTTCAACTGATAATTTATTTTTTTTATTTTGCAATTTTTTACTTCAAGAATAAAAAAAGTTTGCATTTTTTATTCTACAATTTTTCATGAAGTTTTTGTCTTACGGAAATGTGAAACCAACACCAAGTTTTATTATTTCCAGTGAAGCTTTCATCATTTGTTGTTTCCATTGTTTGCACTATCATCTCGATTATTTTCAATTTAATTTCCAGTTCCTATGTCACTACTAGTTCCTTCATTATTTCCACTTTCTCTTCTATTAGTTGTTCCTTCTAATCCACGTGGTGTTGTAATTCCACCTAAATTACCTGTGCCACCACCTGGTGATGTTATAAAATGAGTTAATGGACGACTAACAGCACTGCCTGGTCGAGTTGTTGCACGACTATCAGAAGTTATATCTCGACTACTAAGAGTTGTTATTCCATCAAATGGACCTGATCCAATACCTAAATGAACAAATTTGAATTAAATTTCTTCAAAAAATATAAATTTTCTAATTTACCAGAATTTGAACATCCTATATTATTTCTATATTGATTGTAAAATTCAATTAACCCATTAATTTGTTCACATAGAAAATTTTGTGCAGGTTGATTTATGCTCTGACTCAAAGTAGTTGTAATTTGGCTGTCGGCTAAAAAATTTTCGTTGATTTTTTACACAATTAAATTAAATTACACAAAATTAATTTTTTACCTATGAAAACAGCACAAAACAAAACAATATAAATTTTCATTTTTGTCAAAAATCTTCTTTTGATAATTTTCTTTGAAATGAAGTTTTACACTGATGTGATAAAATTTTCAGTAGTTGAATTTATAGTAGATTTAAGATAACTAAAAATTCTTCTAGAGTGGAAATATACAAGAAAATGCTTATCAAATAACTAAAGTAAATCTGATAAAATGGTTTTTTCCTATTGAGAATAGGGTAAACGTTCCTAATTTTCGACCTATCCTAATTTTCGACCGCTTTTATTTGTCTTAAATTCACTATGAAAACCTTTACAAATCGCTAAACAAATGATTCTATTATATCAATGATGACATGTAAACACTGATGGACATTCGATTATAATTTTTAGAATAGTATTTTATGAGATATATCCATTTTCATTTATTTTTCACAAGATAGAAAATTTTCCAAGATTTTCATTTCAATATAAGCACTAAATAATTGCGATTTTCCCACAAGTTATAACCTAAATATTTGAAAAAATTCTTTAACAACACTTTAAAATACTTTTTATCATGATTTCACAAATTTTAAACAGCTAACTTTAGCTGAGAATTACCGACCTAATTTCCGACCTATTTTTGTCCTAATTTTCGACCTAATTGTTTACAAAATTTTGTCGACAAAATGAAAAACACGTCCAGTCGAAATGTGTGAATCGCGCTCAAAATACTTCAAAAAATTAAAAAATCAATTTTTTTGTTTTTAAAGCATTTTTAGTGTCGGAAATCGCAAGAATATTGATTAAGTAACAACAAAAGCAAGTAATAATGTGTTTTTGAAGTATTTTAAGAGATTTTGTGATGAAATACAAATGTAAACAACTAGGTCGAAAATTAGGAATGTAAATAGGTCGGAAATTAGGTTTGATAGGTCGGATAAAACTTGTGAAATTGTGAGAAAATGATTGAGAGCTTACTTTTCAAATATATCTTAAATAAAAGCTGCTAAAATTCTGCATTCAAAACTTGTGTCAGAATAGAAATTGAGTGAATAGTAAGTGAAATATTTGTGATTGAATTCAAAAAGACGGAAATAAGTCGAAAATTAGGAACGTTTACCCTAATCTCAATAAATATCATTCTCGTTTTATAAGATGTAATTAAAAATTTTAAAAATCTTATAAATTTTTAAATTTTTCTATGAAGATTTAAATAGATTAAAATATTTTATGAATTACAAAATACAAATAAAATGAGAAAACTTTTTAAAGGATTTGGTCAATCTATTTTTATCCATGACATTTTTTAACATCAATACATTCAATATTATTCAATTTAACACTTTAAAAATAAATTGTAAATATAGTAATTGTTTTTAATTGTCTTTTCCTAAACATTTGAAAACTTTTGTAAGATAGTGAACTCATTTTAATAGACGAATATTTTGCACGTAAATTTTTGTTGCTAGCTAAGTGAACAACAACATAGTTTTGAATTTCAAAACTACACGGAGAAAAAACTTTATAACTGGCATAAAGTTGGATCTCATAAAGTGATTTATTAGGCATAAAAGTACACTTTATGACACTCATAAAATTTTGAACTGTCATAAGGTTTTCATTTTTTCTGGCATAAAATCACTTTATGCCAGGTATAAAGTTTTTTTCTCCGTGTATTTATGCTTAATGAAGAGTTAAAAAAGGTGACAACCCATTAAAATAATTGTATAATATTATAGATTCTTGAATAAAATATGATAGCAATTACCTTAATATATTTTTTTTCTTTTTATGTGAAAGAATTACAGGCAAACCAACAGGTATATCATTAAGTTTAAATGAAATTCATTTGTTGTTTCCTATAAAATTAAATTAAATTTACGCATGATTAAAAAGGTCGTAAAATTAATATTTATGACTTATACTTTTCAAAACAAAAGAATGGAAATTTAAGCATATTTGGAAAACAGTCAAATTTTTTTTAAATTTTATCTAAAGTAGTTTTTTAAAACAGTTGGGCATCTCTGTAACCGAAAGGATCATGCACTTGATCAGAAGAACAAGCAGTTGTCCAGATTTGAGCGCAGACTGCGCTTTTTCAGATTTTCAGAAGTTTAGATACTTCAACTGCTTAGAAGTGCCCTTTAAATGTTAAGGTCTCTAACGATAGTGATATTTTAGTTGAGGTTTTTTGTAATGTTACAAATAACAAGAGACACTCAAGCGACTTTTTTGGTAGGAAAAACTCCTTATTTGAAAGTCGCTAATTACAGTTATTAGCTTCTTTGCAAGCATTAAAGATTTTACAGTTGATTCTATCATTATTTTGAGTGTGGGCTTTAAAAATCTTAGATCACTATTAATGACTTTTAAGAAAAGCAATGCAGAAAATAAATATATTTTAATTTATAAATTACATTACAATTTAAATTAAAAAACAAACAAACAAAAATCTATCATATATTTTTTTGGTTTTGCGATTTTTATTTTTAAGAAACAAGCAAAAGTCTACATATTTTATTTTTCAATTTTTAAGGAACATCAATCTATCATAGAACTCCTATTAAGAACGTATATTTCCTCAATTTTAAAATCCAAGACAAAGTTGAACTGGTCCGATTTGTATACAGGGTCCAATTTTTGTTTCCTCATCATCGTCATTATTGTCGTTATTTACATTCTCCAGATTATCGTTTTCTCCATTGCTATCATTATCTTCAAAACTTTCATCACTTCCACTACGAACATTATTATTTCCACTAGCAAGCGCTTCTAATACACGTGGTGTTGTCATTCCGCCGATTAAATCGATATTACCAGATCCAGTGCCTGAAATATTTGAATTAAAAGAAACTAAAGAAATAAAATTTTGAAGCAAATTACCAGAATTAGAACATCCAATATTATTTCTATGTTGAGTCAAGAATGTAATTAGTCCATTAATAATTTCACATTGACGATTTTGTCCAGGTCTGTTTGATGAAGATCCAGGTTGATTTGTAGTTTGAGCGTAAGTGTTTTTAATTTGATTGTTGGCTAAAAAAATTTACTTTAATTTTTTTGCACATTTGGGAATAAATTAATTTTTTACCTATCAAAACAGCACAAAACAAAACAATATAAATTTTCATTTTTGTCAAAAATCTTCTTTTGATAATTTTCTTTGAAATGAAGTTTTACACTGATGTGATAAAATTTTCAGTAGTTGAATTTATAGTAGATTTAAAATAACTGAAAATTCTTCTAGAGTGGAAATATACAAGAAAATGCTTATCAAATAACTAAAGTAAATCTGATAAAATGGTTTTTTCCTATTGAGAATAATCTCGATAAATATCATTCTCGTTTTAGTTTAATGGTTTTTTTTTGAAATAATAAAATTTTCCTATATTTACTTAAGCCACTACTTTAGACTTAAGAATATGAAAATTATTTGACTTATTAATTAGAGTAAATTTATTTTTTCATACAAGTAGTTGCTTAGCCTAAGTCCATAATTACATTAATTTTAATACAAAAAATTAAAAAATAAACAAATGGTAAAAAAGTGGCATTTATTAGGGTTGATAAGATTAACTGGAAACATTAGCTTTTAGTTTTGCTCAGCTTAGAATTTAAAAAATTAGAACTGATTGTTGTTTTTCTACTATAAAAATTAGAGTTGCAAAAAGTTAGTGGCATGCAAACAAAGAATACTGTGTTCAATTCATCTACATAGTAAGAAATATCAATGCTTGCATGCAGCTATTTGTTTCAAATTTTTAACGCATTTTTGAAACAACCAAAAAGTGAACATTTGGCTGACTCACGGCTGAGTAATAAGATCTCGAAAACTACAATAACTAGACACTTCCGGTTTATTGTGTGTTTTATGTTATTGAGTTATTGGGAACAATTATAATTAGAAAGTTGTCACTCATTACATGAATGAAAATTGTAAACAACGCGAAATTGGTTGCAAAAGCGATTACAGCGCCCTCAATGATAAATATTCGAACTAATTTATTTATTTTTCAACCGTTATCTTCGAGTCAACAAAATTCAGTAAATTAAACATCATTTAAAAAGCTTTTTCATACGCGCCGTACTTTCATACATCAAAATTTTTTAAAAATATGATTTACTCTATATTTTAAATTTATTTTAATTAATTTGTTTTAAACTGTGAATCTGTTCTTAAACGGATTTAATAATTCTATAACTTGTTACCAAACACTGATATGTACGCAAAAAAGCGCTAAAGTACACCGATCTGCAATATGGATAGTTTTCTCTATGCTTTTTCTTTTATAAAATTATTGAAAATTTTACTAATGATTATTTCGTAGTGAATCAATTTAATTGTCGAAAAAATATCTTTGAGACTAGTATTAAAGATGTATCTTCTAAAAATACAGTTTTGCAACAAAATTAAAATTTCAATTAGTTTCTTTGACTGTTTTTTAAATAAAATGAAAAATCAGTATTGATCAGGTAATTAATAAAAAAGAACCGCTAAACTAGCTGTCAACTTTTATTATCCTAGATTCAAATAATTTTTTTAATTTTTAATCTTGCAAATTCACAATTCGGAAAACTTCAAAATCTTTGGTCAATAGTAGTGACTTAAGTAAATATAGGAAAATTTTATTCTTTTAAAATAATATCATCTGAAAAGTGAATGTTTTTTAACGAGAATTTTCGTTATAAGAAAAAAAAACTTATCAAATTTACTTAAATTATTTGATAAGCACTTTTCTGTTTTTTTCCATTTAATTTATTTTGTCAACTTAAATCTACTATAAATTCAACTTTTAAAAATTTTATCACATCAGTGTAAAACTTCATTTCAAAGAAAATTATCAAAAGAAGATTTTTAACAAAAATGAAAATTTATATTGTTTTGTTTTGTGCTGTTTTGATAGGTAAAAAAATTACTTTATTCCCAAGTGTGTGAAAAATATTAAAGTAAATTTTTTTAGCCAACAATCAAATTACAACCACTTACGCTCAAACTACAAATCAACCTGGATCTTCATCAAACAGACCTGGACAAAATCGTCAATGTGAAATTATTAATGGACTAATTACATTCTTGAAGTCAACGTAGAAATATATTGGATGTTCTAATTCTGGGTAATTTACGTCAAAATTTTATTTCTTTAGTTTCTTTTAATTCAAATATTTCAGGCACTGGATCTGGTAATATCGATTTAATCGGCGGAATGACAACACCACGTGTATTAGAAGCGCTTGCTAGTGGAAATAATAATGTTCGTAGTGGAAGTGATGAAAGTTTTGAAGATATAGATAGCAATGCTGGGAAAGACGATAATGCAGAGAATTTTAATAATGACAATGATGAGGAAACAAAAATTGAACCCTGTATACAAATCGGACCAGTGAAATTCTGTCTTGGATTCTGAAATTGAGGAAATATACGTTCTTAATAGGAGTTCTATGATAGATTGATGTTCCTTAAAAATTGAAAAATAAAATATGTAGACTTTCGTTTGCTTCTTAAAAATAAAAAATTGCAAAACCTAAATGTATAAAATTTTAATGGTTTTTTTAAAAATAATTTTTCCGTTAGGGTAAAGGAACCTATTTATCGATCTATTTTAGAAAAATATTTTTCAAAACACTTTATCTCACTTAATATAAATCCGATTTTCATTCTGATTGAAACATTTAATGTAGGATGCGAAGCATTTCTTATTTAAATTATCATTTATAAGTGAGCGATAAACAGTTTAATCACAATTTCACTTTAAATATGGAACCTAATTATCGGTC
Source organism: Polypedilum vanderplanki (assembly GCA_018290095.1). Classification (NCBI taxonomy): domain Eukaryota; kingdom Metazoa; phylum Arthropoda; class Insecta; order Diptera; family Chironomidae; genus Polypedilum; species Polypedilum vanderplanki. The sequence continues at coordinate 3,121,435 of CM031382.1, read as the reverse complement.
TATGAAACCTAATTATCGACCTATTTGGATCCAATTTATCGACATAATTGTTAACATAACATTTTTTCAATAAAATATTTTAAACACTTTTTAAAGCTATTCTTTTCCACTTATTAACACTTCCTAAAACCATTATAATACACAAAATAAAAATCTTAAAAACATGTTTTTGGCAAGGCGTGAGAACTCTTTGATTATTTTGATTATGCGTTTTTCTCTTTTTCTATAAGTCCTAAAAATTATCTTAATAGCTTTAAAGAAAGCTATGACCAAAAGAAACAGGAATCAAAATATATTTTGTGGCTTTCAAATACTGTATAGAAACTATTGCTATTTTTGTAAAAGTCCAGTCTTGATTTTTTTTATTTTTTCGAAAAAAAAGGTAACTTGATGCGAATAATCAAAAAAATAATCAAAAAAGTTCTCAGGCCTTGGTTTTTGATAATTTTATTATTTTACCTAAAAAAATTTTGAAAATTTTTTCTAAAATTAAATAATATTTAGGACATATTTGAAATAATGCAGATTAAATTTTCATATTGTTTAACTGTATTTTAGGTGATGCATAAAATCTCAAAAACTTAAATATCTAAAGAGTTAAATTTTTTTGCATTGTATTTGTACTATCGAATTCTTAACCTAAATATGTTTATTATAATATATTTAGCCCTGGTGGGTTCACTCGACCGTTGCGAGAACTTTTTTGAAAAAAAAGTTCCCGGGGTGTAAAATTGTTTTCTTTCGAAATCGTTTGAATTATAAGAAAATTGTTGACAAAAGATTTAAATATCAAAATATAGCTAATAATTAATAACCCTTGATGTAAAAAGTAATGTTATTTAACTAAAATCAACGTTATTTTACAGTATTTTACTTCAAAACTTTAATTATTTTGAAAATTTTGCAAATATTTTTTCGCAAATTTATTTCGAAAGATTCGAAAATTCAGAAAAATTTCGAAAAGAGGTTTAAAATTACGTTTGAATTAAAATTTTCAATAATCTCGAGTGAACCCACCAGGTATTTATAAAAATATCTTTGATAACGTCATCCATTGACTATGCACCATTGCTGCTATATGACTGTTGACATTCTGCTCCAAACTTGAATCCCATATTTTTGTTTTGTAAAATAAAAACTATTTTTATTCGAAATAATTGCTTAAATAAATATTTGAAAATATTTAATGATACAAAATTACACCATTTATGGTTTAAGTTTTATCAATACGACTAAAAGTTTTAGTAGAAACTCAAAAATGAAAAAGGTTAAATATATGACAACAGTTTTAATAATAATAATAATAATTTATTCATCACAAGAAGCAACTGCAAGATTTAAAAGTGTCAAATGTTCTTCATCAAATCAAACACTTGGTGCTGATTATAAATGCTTTATTAGAGCTTATGATAGAAAAGTTGCAAAACTTAGTGTTTTGGTGACATTTGAAAAACATTGCTACGAAGCATTAGTAAGTATTTTTAAAGAATTTTAAACTTAGTTTATGGAGTTTTTACTTTTTTAGTTTAGTTTTGTAGCTTCATACAAGCAAACTACATCACGATATTATCGAACTATAATTAACAACACAGTTGATTTATGCGCATATTTTGGTGGTACTAAAAATATTCTAATTGAATGGATTATAAATGTTATATGGAAAGAACTTCCACGATCTTTTCTTCATCCCTGTCCTTATTTTGTAAATATTTTTTAAAATTCTTTTCACTAATTTAATTTTTTATAAATATTTCTATTTTAGGGTCCATTTCCATTACATAACATAACAATTAATTTAGAATTTTTCTCAAATTTTCCTGATGGAATATATTTAGTGCATTTAAGATTCTTTAATAAAAATGATTCAAATATGCTGACAGTTGACACAGTTTTTGAAATAAAAGGCACAAATTTGTTGAATTTTTAATATTTTCTTTATCATAAAATTTTATTTAATTTAAAGATTAATTTGGATTGTAGTTAAATTATAAAAGTTCTGACGCAAAGACAAGCAATCAACAATAATGTTTTGAGTAGGATCGATCTAAGGATATGTTTTAATCACATTGTGTTGAAACGGATCATAAATATTTGTTCACCAAAAATCATGAATGCAAAGGTTAAGCATGAAAAATACTAATTTATGATTTATTTCACCATTGAGTGTTGAACCATTTAGTATGAATTTAGAAATTCATTTTTGAACAGATAAAAATTACTGGATTGAAAAAAAATTGGGTTTGAAAAATTTTCATTATTTTTAACCTTTTTCTTCCATTATGTCGATGTCGAGTCGTGTGACTCGATTTGAAAGATTTTGATACCTTGACTTCTCAGTAGCTCTGAGTGACGCTCTGTCGAATCATATTCTATGCAACAATGCACTATTTGAAAGATTTTTTGTAAGATTTTAAAGCGAGTCCTTTCAGTCAGATTGAGGCGAACCTAAAAAACCATTTTACACTTTACATTTCATCACCAAATTATTATGATTGACGTTTAAAAATCAAAGTTTGAGAAAATAACATTACAAAAATTTGAAATTTTTAGACTCATCATAATTCATTGCTTCTTTTATGATTTAAAGTTAAATTTTACAAAGAACTGACTGTCTAATATATGGGATAAAACTTGCGATTTCAGGAAATGAAGAGCATACAAAATGTAAGCAGTAATGTGTTTATTTTTCAGAGTTTGGTCAAAAATACGCAGAAAACTTATCAATCCAATTCTAACTTGAAATTTAGCTTTATGAAAAAAAATTTTAGTATATAAAAGAAATTTTTTTGAGATATTTAAAAATTTAAAACGATATACGGTATACAGTTTGCCTATCATTATAAAAATTTAGTTGCGTTTTTTGAAACATAATTTCTAGTTTCTAGGGTTCGGAAAATCTGATACGCATCGATGCGCATCAAAAAGTAGCGCATCGATGCGCATCTGATGCGCATATTGATGCGCATCAGTTTAACGTAAAAAGAAAATTCAAATTTTATGAATACGTTTTTTGGTTTATTTTTTTCACTTACTTTCGATTTATTCTTTCTTTTACTTAGTAACTGGTATCATACATGTCTTTGTTTTTAATTTCTTCTAATTTAAAGACATTTTTAAAATCAAAAAACTTTGTTTTCAATGTTTTCATTTTTTGTTTTTCGTTTATTAACCATTTTAGAATCGAAATTCTTTGCCAAATATGTTTTATTTCTAATAATAAACAATGCTTTTCCATAATATTAAATACTTCAAGACGAAATATTAAAGAAATAAGCAATTTCGTTAGATTTTTAAAAATATGGTGAAAATTTGTTTACAAAAATTGAATTTTGAAACAATTTCTTAAAATTTATTATAAAGCTGCTAAATCCTATGCTCGAATCAATACGAAATAAATGATATAGCTTTTTATCTTTCGAAATAGAGTGTAGCAAAGGAATTGTTAAGCATATATGCAATACAGAAAAATCTCCATACAAAATCTGATGCGCATCGGATGCGCATCTGATGCGCATCAGTTTTGTATGGATGCGCATCGATGCGCATCTGATGCGCATCAGGCCGAACCCTACTAGTTTCTAAAAGTTTTCTACTCCAAACTGTATAATGAATGTTAACATTATTTCTTTTTGCCATTATGTCGATGAGTTCATTTAAAATTTCACGATATTTTATATTTTGTCATGAAAATTTTAAACATTTCCTAACTAGATGTTTGACTTGGAAAATCTTAAAAGTTTTAATTTCTTAAATATACCATAAACCATATTTTACAAGAAAGTCCAACACTCAACCATAAAATTATCAAAATGTTCATAATTTTCCAATTTTTTGGTGTAAATTTTATCAAAAAATCCATCAAATTACCAAAAATGTTTTGATAGTTTCATACAAAATTTTTGATTTTCAATGGTTATCAAGAGTTCTCCCCCCTTGCTCAAAACATTAAATTTTATCAGGCTATTCGGAAAAAATTATTCACTTTATACTTACTATGTTCATGCATCAATTTCTCAAAAATTATTTGCCCAATTGACAAACGGTGAAAAGTATGATAATTTATATATCAACTAGCAGTTTTTAAGATAAATTTGGCTTCAATATCATTTCGCTTTCAATTTTTATTTTGATTTCAAAAATGTGTACAAAATATGAATTTTTTTACTCAAAAGTTTATGAGCGTTTTTCTCCATTGTTACACATTGATAAAAATTTTCTTGTGCTTTGTAAATTAACTATGTTTCAAGCACTTTTAAGAACCGAAACAGATTCTTAATATCTTATGTAATTAAAGAGTTATGAACGACCAAATTCAAAGACTCAAAAATCTGGGCTTTTTTTAAAATTATTATTTCTCGAAAAGTACTTGGTCAATTGTAAAGATTTATATACCATTCGATTCGTTCTAAAATGTACTACGAAAGAGCATATAAATAGTTTTATTTCAAGTTTTCATCAATTTTCATGCATTTTCCAAATTCTTTGCAAGGCGTGAGAACTCTTTTTGATATTTCGCATCAAGATACCTTTGTTTTTCGAAAAATAAAAATTTTTTGAAATGGACTTATTTTAAAATGACTTCAGTTCTAAAATGATAACACGAAGATATGCAGTCCTTTCTGATTTTCATTTCTTATGCTCATAGCTTTCTTTTAAGCTATCAATAACATTTTTATGGTCTTTAATTAAAGAGAAAATCAAGATATCAAAAATAACAAAAAAAATCAAAAATAACAAAAAATATCAAAAATATCAAAAAATATCAAAAGAGTTCTCAGGCCTTGATTCTTTGTTTACAAATGACGAAAATGTAAACAAACGAAAATTTATCAATTTTCTTTCGCTCATATCTTTTTAAATACATCGTTTCTCTCAAATTGATGTTTTAATCGTTTAGCTATAATGTGTTCTTATTAGTAAAAGATGAGTATGTGACTATATATGTACTTGTCAGATGGCTTCATAGACGAGAAGTTAAACTAATATTGCTTCAAACTTGACAATAACAAAAATTTCTATTTTTGCAAAAGTGAAATTTTCAAATCGTTTATTACGCTTTAATATTGTACAATTCTAATTCTTAATGGCTTACAGGATAATTAAATAGTTTATTTGATCTAAATAAACGATTTGAAAATTTCACTTTTGCGAAAATGGAAAATTTTTGTTATTGTTAAGTTTGAAGCAATATTAGTTTAACTTCTCGTTTATGAAGCCATCTGACAAGTACGTATTTAGTCAATTAGCACTCGATCTACAAGATTCGGTAATAAAAACTTGTAGTATTCATATAATTTTATGATGAAATGAACGAAAATTTGATTTTTGACAACAGAAATTCAGCGATTTTTCATATTTCAAAACAAATTCTCGTAAAACTGTTCCAACATTCTACAAAATAAATATACTGGCTGAAAGCTACAGCAAAATTTTACATTTAATTGTAGCTAGCTTGACAATTGATCATATGGTTAATTAGTTATGAATTATTTTGTCATGAAGCGACATAGCTGATTTAAAAATATATTTAGACTTTACGCTTACATTTGAAAGTTTTACAGCTTATTGATGCCATTATAAGAAAAATATTAGCAAATTATGAGAGCTGTAGCTTATCTGGTTCAATAGGAATTAAAATTTTTTTTCGAAATTAGTGTTTTCAAAATGTCGCAAATATGGGAAAATGTAAAATAGGAAATAAAAACCAACATTAAAGCAACCGAATTCACAATAAAAAATGTACAATTTGTTCAAGAATAACATACTTTTCACCATTTAATTCTAGTTATTTTAGTTTTAGAGAAATGTTTGAAAAACAAAAAGCGCACAACCGGTTGTCTACCCACAGTAAAATTTTAAACTGAAAACCAACGAAAATTTAATCGATGAGGCTTTTATTTTTAATCGAATAAGTTTTGGTTGATTTTTAATTATTTGGAAAATAGTTTCGGACTTTGGTAAATTGAGATTCAATTAAAAACGCTCGCCGTACTTTCATTGATACAAATTTTATTGATATGATTTTGCCTATGATATATTTTAAATTTATTTCAATCAAATTATTTTAAACTGTGAATCTATTTCTCAAAGGAATCTAATAAGTCTGTAATTTGTCAACATACACTGATCTAGGCACCAAAAATGCGCTAAAGTAATCCGTCCTATGGCGAACACTTTCGGTATCATTTATATTAGAAAATTATGAAAAAAAATTTTCGTGATTCCTCGACCTCGAAAATTAAAGATTTCGAGACCCCGAGATTTTTCGAGGTCGAAGAATCCCGGGATTCCTCGATCTCGAACTCGAAATGAGAACCCCTACTTTCAATACAACATCTCAAATAAAAAAACATAAGGTTTCAGTCAATTAATGATTAAGTCGATAAAGCAGAAATTTTTTTAAACTTTTGTATTACGCTTAGTTTGTATCATATAATATTTTAATATTAATTCATTAATTTTGATGCTTCTCAGGTATAAAAATATTAGACGGATCCGTAAGCCCAGATGGAATTATCATACGCATATTTTCAATATTTTCCAGATAGTGAACGATTTTTTTCGAATTTCCGATATTTTGTACGCTATGCAGACGATAACAAATAATTTTCAAAAATTTTGTACGCCTGATTGATACTATTGGATATTATCAGGTTAAGGTCAAAAAAAATTGTTTGTCAGAAACCGATTTGTATCATTAATTTCTCTAAAATGAAATAACCTTACTCTGAAGTTATTATGCCATTCTGTAGTACTAATTAGTACTACAGTTTAAGACATTAACGAAGGAAATAGGTTTTGTAAATAAAAAGTTATGACAATTTTAAGAACAGTTTCTGATGAACAATTTTCGGGAAAAAATAAAATCGTCAATTTGCTCAAATTTTAAAATGCTCATATCTCGTTTATTACGATGTTATACTTCAAGATCAATTGAAGATTGAGGACATCATACGCTTTTCAGCGGAAATTACTTTTATTTAATTTTAAGTGCATTAGGTTAACTTTTGTTAGTTAATTAGTTAGTTTTTGTATTGTTAAGAAACTTTTTGCTAAATGATGTTTAGTTTTATGCAGGTTTTTTAATGCAGACCGGGTAAAACCGGTAATAATTATTTCCTGCTCATCAGAGATTACAACAGGTCATTTGTATCTACGTAGTACTTATTGTAAGATTTCATTTTGCAATTTACTCTGAATAAATATTTTCCATTCCATTCCATATACTTCAAGCTCTTTACTTTAATCAATAGTTAGAAGCCTAAATTTTGTTCTAATATAAATTAATTCCATTTAAAAAAATTTTTTGTTGAAGAAAATTTACAAACAAATGTTTGATCGTTTTGAAACTAATAGTAGAGAATCATTAGAAAGTTATGTTTTTGTTTCCTTATAAAGATTATTATCTCTACTTTTCAGTCCTTTACTTATTTTAAATAAGAAAGAAGCAAAAGTATACAAAATTTGGACATTTAAGTTACAATATGATTTATCTTTAATTTGTTTACATTGAAGCCCAAAAGCTAATTATTTAGTTAGCTTGTTCTTCAATTTAAGCTTCTATATTATTGTTTTAATGTATACTTATGTTTCTTTGCGACAATATTGAAGAATAAAATTGAAAAGTTTTCCAAAATCGCATTTTTTTAAGTAAACAAACAAGTGAACAACAAATTTTCAAACATTTCTATTAATTTTACTACTAAAACTAACGTAATATAGCTACAGATTTTAACACAGAATTATTCATTATATATCGATGAAGCTATTTAAACATTGCAGATTTTTTTGACCTTGCCCATCAATTTTCGTCCGCTAGGCGTATCATTTAAATATTCGCTATCGTCCGCCAGGCGTAGAAAATTTTTTTTTCGTCTGTCGGGCGGAGGAACATTGATAAATTATCCAAATTGGAGTCCAAAAAATGAGAAGAAGTTTACAAAATACGGAAATATTAGTACTTTTTTGTATAAAATATTAGTCAAAAATTCCGGTGTAAGGACAATATTTAGTCCGTATCAGGGGAAAATTTAAAAATTTCACAGACGTAATTTGTACCTAGGTTTTAAATCTGGAAATTAAACTTTAAACAAATTTTTAAGACAATAAAATGAATTAGTTAATTTGTTTTTTTATGATGCCGCGGGAAATTTATTTAAATTTTATGTTTCAACTTAAATTACATAAAAGATATTGAAGCTTTTAAATTGTGAAATAAAGTTTTTCATCTATTGTTATTGTTATTCAATTTCAAATGAACATACATCATTATGTAAAAAAGTTGAAAATTATCAAGATGACTAAAAATAACACAAAAGCGAGTTTTTGTATTATAAAGTTTAGAATTGAATTCGTTTTTAGAGTTTGTTAGCGTTTGTGGTCATCGTATACTGGTTTGAGTAGAGTAGATTTTTTGTGATGAATATTTAGTTGCAATGGGCAGTGTCATTAAATTTTTCTGTAATAACGCCGCTTGCTGATACATCCCAGGTATGCGTGCAAACAATTTGAGAACCATCTGGATTAGTAACTGTAATAGTTTCAGTATAGGAGCTATTTCCATCCCTGTCAGTTACATATGATGTATCAGTTGAAGTATGTTTTGTGCCAGTGCTCCAACTTGAATCACTGCTTGAACTTGAGCTACTTCCAGAACTTGAGTCACTGCTTGAACTTGAGCTACTACTTGAACTTGAGTCACTGCTTGAACTTGAGCTACTTCCAGAATTTGAACTACTGCCTGAGTTTGTATTAGATCCATTGCTTGTGTCAGTTGAACTATGTGAGCCTGAACTCCATTGTGAATCAGATGATGAGTGACCGTTTGAATTTGATCCACTAGCACTTGATCCTCCAGTACTTGAACTACTTCCTGATTTTGATTCAGTGCCTGTATGTGATTTTCCTGAACCTGATTTATCAGTACTTGTATGTGATTTTCCTGAACCTGATTTATCAGTGCTTGTATGTGATTTGCCTGAACCTGATTTATCAGTGCTTGTGTGTGATTTTCCTGAACCTGATTTGTCAGTGCTCGTATGTGTTTTGCCTGAATTCCATTGTGAATCAGTTGATGAGTGATTATTTGAATTTGAGCTACTGCTTGAACTTGAGTCACTGCTTGAACTTGAGCTACTGCTTGAACTTGAACTACTGCTTGAACTTGAACTACTGCTTGAACTTGAGCTACTGCTTGAACTTGAGTCACTGCTTGAACTTGAACTACTGCTTGAACTTGAACTACTGCTTGAACTTGAGTCACTGCTTGAACTTGAACTACTTCCAGAATTTGTACTAGTGCCAGAGTTTTTACTGGAACCATTGCTTGTGTCAGTTGAACTATGCGAGCCTGAACCTGATTTGTCAGTGCCTGTATGTGATTTGCCTGAACCTGATTTATCATTGCTTGTATGTGTTTTGCCTGAACCTGATTTATCAGTGCTTGTATGTGATTTGCCTGAACCTGAATTTTCATTGCTTGTATGTGTTTTGCTGAACCTGATTTATCATTGCTTGTTATGTGCTTTGCCTGAACCTGATTTTATCATTGCTTGTATGTGTTTGCCTGAACCTGATTTCATCTGCTTGTATGTGCTTTGCCTGAACCTGATTTCATCAGTGCTTGTATGTGTTTTGCCTGAACCTGATTTATCATTGCTTGTATGTGATTTGCCTGAACTGATTTATCAGTGCTTGTATGTGATTTGCCTGAACCTGATTTATCAGTGCTTGTATGTGTTTTTGCCTGAACCTGATTTATCAAGTGCTTGTATGTGTTTTGCCTGAACCTGATTTATCATTGCTTGTATGTGTTTTGCCTGAACCTGATTTATCAGTGCTTGTATGTGTTTTGCCTGAACCTGATTTATCAGTGCTTGTATGTGTTTTGCCTGAACCTGATTTATCAGTGCTTGTATGTGATTTGCCTGAACCTGATTTGTCAGTGCTGTATGTGTTTTGCCTGAACCTGATTTATCAGTGCTTGTATGTGATTTGCCTGAACCTGATTTGTCAGTGCTTGTATGTGATTTGCCTGAAACCTGATTTATCAGTGCTTGTATGTGTTTTGCCTGAACCTGATTTATCAGTGCTTGTATGTGTTTGCCTGAAACTGATTTATCAGTGCTTGTATGTGTTTTTGCCTGAACCTGATTTATCAGTGCTTGTATGTGATTTGCCTGAATCTGATTTATCATGCTTGTATGTGTTTTGCCTGAACCTGATTTATCAGTGCTTGTATGGTGTTTTGCCTGAACCTGATTTATCAGTGCTTGTATGTGTTTTGCCTGAACCTGATTTATCAGTGCTTGTATGTGTTTTGCCTGAACCTGATTTATCAGTGCTCGTATGTGTTTGCCTGAACCTGATTTATCAGTGCTTGTATTGTATTTCCTGAACTGATTTATAGTGCTTGTATGTGTTTTGCCTGAACCTGATTTATCAGTGCTTGTATGTGTTTTGCCTGAACCTGATTTATCAGTGCTTGTATGTGTTTTGCCTGAACCTGATTTATCAGTGCTTGTATGTGTTTTGCCTGAACCTGATTAATCAGTCTGTATGGTTTTTGCTGACCTGATTTATCAGTGCTTGTATGTGTTTTGCCTGAACCTGATTTATCAGTGCTTGTATGTGTTTGCCTGAACCTGATTTATCAGTGCTTGTATGTGTTTTGCCTGAACCTGATTTATCAGTGCTTGTATGTTTTTTGCCGGAACTGATTTATCAGCTTGTATGTGTTTTGCTGAACTGATTTATCAGTGCTTGTATGTTTTTGCCTGAACCTGATTTATCAGTGCTTGTATGTGTTTTGCCTGAACCTGATTTATCAGTGCTTGTATGTGTTTTGCCTGAACCTGATTTATCAGTGCTTTGTATGTGTTTTGCCTGAACCTGATTTATCAGTGCTCGTATGTGTTTGGCCTGAACCTGATTTATCAGTGCTTGTATGTGTTTTGCCTGAACCTGATTTATCAGTGCTCGTATGTGTTTTGCCTGAACCTGATATCAGTGCTTGTATGTGTTTTGCCTGAACCTGATTATCAGTGCTGTATGTGTTTTGCCTGAACCTGATTTATCAGTGCTGTATGTGTTTTGCCTGAACCTGATTTATCAGTGCTCGTATGTGTTTTGCCTGAACCTGATTTATCAGTGCTTGTATGTGTTTTTGCCTGAACCTGATTATCATTGCTGTATGTGTTTTGCCTGAACCTGATTTATCAGTGCTTGTATGTGTTTTGCCTGAACCTGACTTTTCTCCACTAGGTTTATTTACTTTTGGTCCACTTCCTTTGCTTGGTTTTCCTGGTTTTGGCTTGCTACCTTTGCTGGTTTGCCTGGTTTTGGTCACTTCTTTGCTTGGTTTTCCTGGTTTTGGCTGCTCCTTTGCTTGGTTTTCCTGGTTTTGGTCCACTTCCTTTGCTTGGTTTGCCTGGTTTTGGTCCACTTCCTTGCTTGGTTTTCCTGGTTTGGCTTGCTTCCTTTGCTTGGTTTGCCTGGTTTTGGTCCACTCCTTTGCTTGGTTTGCCTGGTTTTGGCTTGCTACCTTTGCTTGGTTTCCTGGTTTTTGTCCACTTCCTTTGCTTGGTTTGCCTGGTTTTGGCTTGCTACCTTTGCTTGGTTTTCCTGGTTTTGGTCCACTTCCTTTGCTTGGTTTGCCTGGTTTTGGCTTGCTACCTTTGCTTGGTTTCCTGGTTTTGGTCCACTTCCTTTGCTTGGTTTGCCTGGTTTTGGCTTGCTACCTTTGCTTGGTTTGCCTGGTTTTGGCTTGCTACCTTTGCTTGGTTTGCCTGGTTTTGGTCCACTTCCTTTGCTTGGTTTGCCTGGTTTTGGCTTGCTACTTTGCTTGGTTTTCCTGGTTTTGGTCCACTTCCTTTGCCTTGGTTTGCCTGGTTTTGGCTTGCTACCTTGCTTGGTTTTCCTGGTTTTGGTCCACTTCTTTGCTTGGTTTGCCTGGTTTTGGCTTGCTACCTTTGCTTGGTTTTCCTGGTTTTGGTCCACTTCCTTTGCTTGGTTTGCCTGGTTTTGGCTTGCTACCTTGCTTGGTTTGCCTGGTTTGGCTGCTACCTTTGCTTGGTTTGCCTGGTTTTGGCTTGCTACTTTGCTTGGTTTGCCTGGTTTTGGCTTGCTTCCTTTGCTTGGTTTGCCTGGTTTTGGTCCACTTCCTTTGCTTGGTTTTCCTGGTTTTGGTCCACTTCCTTTGCTTGGTTTGCCTGGTTTTGGCTTGCTACCTTTGCTTGGTTTTCCTGGTTTTGGTCCACTTCCTTTGCTTGGTTTGCCTGGTTTTGGCTTGCTACCTTTGCTTGGTTTTCCTGGTTTTGGTCCACTTCCTTTGCTTGGTTTGCCGGTTTTGGCTTGCTACCTTTGCTTGGTTTGCCTGGTTTTGGCTTGCTACCTTTGCTTGGTTTGCCTGGTTTGGTCCACTTCCTTGCTTGGTTTGCCTGGTTTGGCTTGCTTCCTTTGCTGGTTTTCCTGGTTTTGTCCACTTCCTTTGCTTGGTTTGCCTGGTTTTGGCTTGCTCCTTTGCTTGGTTTGCCTGGTTTTGGCTTGCTACCTTTGCTTGGTTTGCCTGGTTTTGGTCCACTTCCTTTGCTTGGTTTGCCTGTGTTTGGCTTGCTACCTTTGCTAGTTTGCCTGGTTTGGTCCACTTCCTTTGCTTGTTTTCCCTGGTTTTGGCTTGCTACCTTTGCTTGGTTTGCCTGGTTTTGGTCACTTCCTTTTGCTTTTTGGTTTGGCTGGTTTTGGCTTGCTACCTTTGCTAGGTTTGCCTGGTTTTGGTCCACTTCCTTTGCTTGGTTGTGCTGGTTTTGGTCTACCTTTGCTTGGTTTGCCGGTTTTGGCTTGCTTTCTTTGCTTGGTTTGCCTGGTTTTGGTCCACTCCTTTGCTTGGTTTTCCTGGTTTTGGTCCACTTCCTTTGCTTGGTTTGCCTGGTTTTGGTCCACTTCCTTTGCTTGGTTTGCCTGGTTTTGGCTTGCTACCTTGCTTGGTTTGCCTGGTTTTGGCTTGCTACTTTGCTTGGTTTGCTGGTTTGGTCCACTTCCTTTGCTGGTTTGCCTGGTTTTGGCTTGCTACCTTTGCTAGGTTTGCCTGGTTTTGGTCCACTTCCTTTGCTTGGTTTTCCTGGTTTTGGCTTGCTACCTTTGCTTGTTTTCCTGGTTTTGGTTTGCTACCTTTGCTTGGTTTGCCTGGTTTTTGGTCCACTTCCTTTGCTTGGTTTGCCTGGTTTTGGCTTGCTACCTTTGCTAGGTTTGCCTGGTTTTGGTCCACTTCCTTTGCTTGGTTTTCCTGGTTTGGCTTGCTACCTTTGCTTGGTTTGCCTGGTTTTGGTCCACTTCCTTTGCTTGGTTTGCCTGGTTTTGGCTTGCTACCTTTGCTTGGTTTGCCTGGTTTTGGTCCACTTCCTTTGCTTGGTTTGCCTGGTTTTGGCTTGCTACCTTTGCTAGGTTTGCCTGGTTTTGGTCCACTTCCTTTGCTTGGTTTTCCTGGTTTTGGCTTGCTACCTTGCTTGGTTTGCCTGGTTTTGGTCCACTTCCTTTTGCTAGGTTTTGCCTGGTTTTGGCTTGCTACCTTTGCTTGGTTTTGGTGCTGGAGCTGGAGCAGGTGAAGGTGGTGTGCATTCACATGTATCTGCATTAAATGTGCCGCGCTTTGTAGCACAATTTTCTGCTGCTTTTGCTCTCATTGCAGCATCACATGTTTGTGGAGCTGGAGCTGGAGCAGGTGATTCATTTGGAACACATCGACATAATTTTGTATCCCAATGCTATTTAAAAAATTATTTTCAGACTGTCTTCATTAATATTTAAAATTAATCACTTACATCTCCTTTGATACACAATACATTTTGTACACAAACAGGTTTTGGTACTGGAGTAGGTTTTTGATGTCTTTCAGGAAGTTCATCCAAAAAATAACATTTCTTTTTTGGTCTTGCGGAGACTTAAATAAAATTTTTTTTTAATATTATTTTATACTGGTGTTTAGTAAAATTTAAAAACGTAAAGAAAAATTTTTTAAATGTTAAACTTGAAATTAATTTCAATTTTGATATTTTTTGCACTATTCGATGCGTTTTTATCACTCAACTTACCATTGACAATAAATATCAATGCAAAGACCAAAAGTATAGAAGAAATTTTAATATTCATCACTTTTTACCTTTAAAAGTTATCCTTATCAAATGATAATGAGTAACTGATACTGAAGCATAGAAATTCGTGACTTTTTATAGTGGTTCAAAAATGTTCGGCTTTTATTACGTCATGGCAGATGTTTTCCTAAAAGTTATTTCTAAATAAAAATTTTAATTTTATTTTTCATTTAATTGAAATAATTAAAAAATTGAGCTAAAAATTGGAATAAATAGGTTAAAATAAATCTCAGGTAAAGAAATATTTTTATACAAAACAACTTAAAAGACGTTTTATAAAACTTTTTAACCAATCGCAGATCGATTAAAATATTATGACATCATATGATAAAACAGAAAACTTATCCAGCTATAAAAATACAAAGACAAAGAGACCAAAAGTGATAAGCCGAAGTAAAGCCGAAGTTATTATCGGAAAATTGTAACATATGCTATTCTGATAATTCTCTTAGTTGACTGATAAAAGTGGTAAAGGAAAGATACGAGATAATAAAATTTTTATTCAACTAACATCAATTAAAAATTGATAAGTAATATTTTATTTGTATATCGGTATTATTCCAATCATGAACTTTAAAATTTAGCAATTTCTAATTAATTTTAGTCTAAATTATAAGAAAAAAAAGATTCTTCTAGAGTCGTTACGATTCCTATAGTCTGACTGCAAATTCACGTTTAACAACTCTGGATTCTCCACATGTTCCGAATAAAGAAGTTTTTGTAGCGTAAAAAGTGTTTATATTAAAAAATTATTTAAAATTTTACATGAAAGACAGAACATCATTTTGTTTATTTTATTCACAAAATAAGAAAAATTTCCTACTTCAAACTTAATTTTTTCAGAGTATTTATATTTAATTCACAAGAAATATTACTTCCACGCTTAGGTATGAAAGTATTCTTTTTTATATCTTCAAAATATTTTTATATATTTCATCTATTCCAAAAATATTTTGATAAGTTTTAAAAGCTAAATAATAATTTACATTTATAAATTAATGTGAAAAGAATTTCATTTTGGAAGTTTTAAATATAAGTCAATTTTTGTAGACTTTTTTTAATGACTTTTCCCAATTTCTCCATTATTTATAGAAACCATTATTTTAAGAATATGCAGATGAAATTTATTATTTTAAAAACTATTTATTTTCAGTTGTATTTTGTTTTTGCAAACCATATTTTAATGATAGCGTTGTAATTGATGTTTAATAGACTGCTACACACATAAAAAAAAGAGTTTGTTAAATTTGTTAGGAATTTCTAACAAAATCCTGCTTGATTTAAATCCTGAGAAATTTTGTTAAATTTTAATTTCTTCATGTAATTTAGTTATGAGTCGCAAAATAAGCATCAATAAACGTAAAACTTAAAGGAATTATATAGAATTCAATATATGTACGAAATACATTGAATTTCAATTTAAATTTCTATTCAAATTGAAACAAATTTTTCTTCCTCTTGATCTTAATAAAAATTTGCTAAAATTGAAAAAAAAAATTTCTTAAGTATATTTTTTGAAGTTTAAAAAATTTTTACAAGTTTCTTTTAAAACTTTTTTATCAGTGTAAGTTCTGAAGTATATCTTGATAGCTTAGAACGTTAAAAGCAACGTCAATTTCACAAAAAAAATATTTAAGAAAGGCATGCATTAAAAAAACAGATGAGATATTTAAATAAAGGCTCATAAAAAAAAATAATTTTCTGTAATAAAATTTAAAAAAACTCAAAATTCGCAAAACGACAATTTTGTTTTATTTCGTTTCAGAATTTGTAAAAGTACAAACTTTATCCTAACTTTTAAATTTGTCAGTAGTTGAACAAAATTATTTATCTATTGAAATTTTTATCAAATCATCATAAATGTTATTGATAATTCTTTTTTGCCACAAAATGAATTTAAAACAAACATAAATGATATTTAAAAAGTTGGGTTAAATCTTTATAAAATTTGTTTTAAAATCTATCGAAATTGATAAAACTTTCCAAACGAAGTTTCTGATGAAAATTTAATAAATTTAAAGTCGAGAAATATCGAAAAATTTTATTTATTTGCTTTATTATAAAATGTTTCATCATTGTCAATGACAATTGAAAAACAACACATGTTCACAGATCTTGTAAAAAATATTAAGTTTCAATGATAAAAAAAATAAAAAAAATCATGTTTATTTATTTATGATACTGAAAAATATCTGGTTTTATGGCTTAAGAATAAGATTTAAAATTATCATTAAATTTTCATTGATGCAAAGTTTATTTTCAATTGTACTTTTATAAACTATCATAAAAAATGTTATAACAGACTTTCTCAATACTTATTTCTTCTTTTATTGTGTAACACTTAAAGTTGAACAACCTTTTTCTTGTCACAATACACTTAAGATGATAAATTGCTTCACAGTATGCATCAACGTTCAAACACTTTTTATAACAGTATAATTAAAGAATTATTTTTAAATTGCATTGGTTATGCTAAAATTCATTTTTATATATTTGTATATATTTATTTTATTTTATGATAAAAGAACTGTAGGGTTTTTTAAAATCAACTTTAATAAAAATCAGATGATTGTTGATTCAAGTTTTTGAGAAATAAATTTCTTTTACTGTTAATAGCAATTAGTAACTTAATAAACTTCATATGTACGCTCAAAATTGATTGATGATCAGCTAACCAACAGTTTTCTTGGATTGTTTGCCGGTAGTTGCGGATTCTTTTAGGTTTTTACCAGAAAATGTTGGTTAGCTGACCATGAAACATAAGAATTTATTTAAATTTTATTTACATTTCTTATATATATCTTTAGAATGACTAAAATATTGTCTCATATAATCATTAGGTATTTTAAACTCAAACCTTTTCTATTTTTTGTTTCATTAGAAGAAATAATAAAAATACTACACGAGTCTTCAATTATTGTTTGTTCTATTAAAAACGTCAGCATTTGTGATAAAATTTATGTCGCATATAAAACAATGCTCGTGTAGTGAAGTTTACTTTATTTCATTGTCTTTTTTCACCAGAAATATTGAATGAATAGACAATATTTTAAAACAGACATCGTTAAAAAAACATTTTATTTTGAGATATAGGAAAAGTGATTTTTCTTTTAAATTTTTTACTTTTTAAGTTTTGTTTAGAAATCTAGGAAAAGTCGATAGCCACTAGCTGCTGACCTAATTTAATTGTTATTTATGGTGTTGTTGTTAAGGAAACAAATTTTCATTATATTTTTATCGTCGATCGAATAGTTTATTTGTTCAAATGTTTTATTTGTGAAACGTAGAATGATGAGAAAGCAAAAACAGAGTCAGGCATGTGCGGTTTCAATATTTTTAATTAAAAATGATATCCATGTTTATTTTAATGAGTTGAGAACCTAAAGAGCTTAAATATTTCTAAATTGTTTTCGGAAAAAATTTCTTTTTCATAAATAACTTATGATTATTTAAAATAAAAGTTAATGAAAAAATAAAAATTAAAAATATTACTTTATGTTAACTTATCTCAGTCTTTCATTTCGATACTAGATCATTCAAAGGTATTTATCACAGTAAATCAGAGTACCTTGAAAAAGTTTCAGTTGTGCTGCGAAATAATTGAATTCTCAAAGACAAATAGAAATATTGAAAATCAAATTTTGACTATTTTAATTTCGTGTGGCGAGAAAATTTTTTTACTTTCTTATGTGCTGCAGAAAGATTTTAGTTCTAAAATATGTTGTGACTCATAAAAATTTGTCTATCACTAAAGTAAATGATTGCTCAATACGAAAGAGAAAAGTAAAGTCAAAATTGTTTAATGAATAACTAAAATTTGAATTATCTTTAATCAACAAGTCATTATACCTCAAAGTTTACAATCAATACAAATTTTAAATCTTGATTTTTTCTTTAAATTCACGTCATTCCCTTTTTGACTTATAATCAATTAAAAAAATTCGAATGCGTTTAAAAATCATCAGGAATGAAAAAAAAACAAAGACAATTTTTGTTATGTTTGCCCCATGGGTTTTAGTGATATTTTGGAATAAAAATCGCTATTATATTCACTTTGGCTGGCTGTTCGGCTGGAACACTGAGTTCCAGGAACTATAATAGCTAGCGACTTTCGGTTTGTTTTAAATGAATTGTGCTATCGTGTAGGCGTGCACAATCTAATTTTTTTTACGCTAAGTTGTTATTGAGAATGATAATTTGCGAAGAATAATTTCTGTAGAAAAATTTCTGAACGTAAACAAATATGGCGGAGTGCGTTCAGTAAAATATTTTTTGAATACACTTTTGACCGTTACTTTCAATAAAATTTTTAACAAATCAACAACTTTAAGCATAATTTCGCATAAATATTAGAAGAAAACTTCTGTTTTTTTTCGCAAATTTGAGAAATTCTGCAAATGTATATTTTGAATTGTTTCAGTAATAACTTAGAAAAATTTTGTTCGATTTTTTACCGCATATACACTTGTTAGTAGACACTGATCTGTTGCGCCGAAAATTCGCTCTAATCTAGTGTGATGGAACATATACTGATTAATTTCTGGTTTGTCTTTAATGATTTTTATAAGAAATGAATGAAACTTTAATGTTTTGATAAATTAAGTCATTAACCTATCAAACATTCATTGTGTTTTTGCAAAATTACTTCTACTTTCTGTTACTCATATCATACTGTATTAACATACATTCATATTTGCATACGTTTGCACTTTTATGTGTATTATTATAATATATACATACCAAACTTGAATTCACTTGAAATTTTTCGATCACTAATATAAACATGAATTTCATTTACTTTATTTTATTGGGTTGAACAACCTTATTTTTTAGCGTCCACACTTTCGGAAAACAATAAACATTCGATATATTTTTGTGACTTTATACAAATTGACTAAATATGGGAAAAAATTTCTATGTATTTGCATGCATTTCAATTTGCACAAAAAAACCATAAATCAAAAACAAAAAGGATTTTCACGGAAAGATTTCATTTAAAAGGTCAAAAAAAATAAATTAATGTAAAAAGTTTGATATAAACTTTTTTAGATTAAAAAATATTGCAATTAAAATATTTAATTTGAGAATATGTAAAAGCAATTGTAAAAAACAAGAATCCTCATTATTCAAGACGTTCTGACTTAGAAAAATCTAATTAAAATTTGTACGGAACTAGAAAATATTTTTATTTCGAAATTCATGTCAAAAAGTATTAAATTAAAAATTATTATCTTTTTTTATATCTTGGCCTCAAATGTAATCAGATCAATTATTTTTGATTTGCTTAAAGAAAAATATTAATTGGTTTTTAAGAGAGATAATATTACAATAAAAGATCTAAAGGGCCGTCTGGTTATTTTAAGTTTTTACAGGTTTTTAGATGAAAAGTAATTTCTTCCAAGGTTGTTATTAACTCACGATAGGAAAAGTTTAGTTGAGGTTTTCTCTAATATTACATATATAAGGTAATTCAAAAAAAACTTGCCCCTTTGAAGTAAGGCTTCTCAAAATCCCGATCCCGATTTTTGGCGCCAAAAAATTTCATTCGCTCATATCTTTTAAAATACATCGTTTTAAAATATTATCCAGTTTGGGTTAGTAAAAACACATTGTTGTCAAACGATTAAAGTATCAAGTCAAGGTAGAAACGATGTATTTGAAAAGATAAGAGCGAATGAAAATACACAATGTCGTTTGTTTACATTTTCGACATGTTGTAAACAAAAGAAATTTTGAAATGTTTGAAGAAATTATGGCTGCTCAAATTTTCATTTACTATATAAATATAAAATTTATTTTAAGACGGATCGAATGGTGTATAAATCATTTCGATAGATTAAGTACTCTTTGAGAACGAGCCGTTTTAGAAAAAGTCCGTATTTTTGGCTCGATAATTTTAGTTGCTCATAACTATTTAATATATGATAATTAGTTTCTGATTGCGGTCCTTAAATGTACTTGAAACAAACTTAATTTACAGTGCATAAGTGAATTTCCGTCAATGAAAATTTTCGAGAAAATTGCTTTTGAAATTTCATAGGAAAAAATTCGATTTTGATTGAAAAAATTAGAGTCAAATAAAAAATATATTAATTGAGTCATCATTTTCATTAAATAACTTAAAAACTGCTCACAAATCATAGAAACAATATACTTTTCGCCGTATGTTAATTGGTCGAATAGTTCTTGAGAAATTGCTGATTATATGAATTTTTTCAAAGGGGCAAGTTTTTTTTTGAATTACCTTATAGGTAGACACACTCTAACGACTTTATTGGTAGTAAAATAATCCTTGTTTGAAAGTCGCTAGTAACAATCATCAGCTGCAAATATGCAAGAATATACAGTTATTTCAATCACTATCGGGGGTTTTGTCACACAACAAGCATTATTCTACGTATCCTGTGAGCCAGTAACAACTCCACCTGCCCATTTAGATTTAATTTTTGAAAATTTCATTTAAGAAAACGTTTAAGAATAAAATTTGACAGTTATTTGGTTGTTATGAAATATATAAGACTTTTCTTTAAAATAATAATTGTGTTTTTATTTTATTCCTTGGATAATCTTACTGTTAAATAATTTCAGTTGTTTGAATATTTATTTATTTAATTATTAAAATTAAAGTGTTTACTCTTTATATAATTTTTAATAATATTTCTTATCATAAGATAATAATTTTGAAAAATAAAAATATTTGTTTTCTTTTATTCTATTTATCTTGTGTCAATATTGACATCTGCTGATAAATTAAATTATAACAAATATTTTTATGATAATTGATACAATTTAAAATTTTATAGTTTTGTAAATAAAGAGATAATTAAGACCAAAAGTATTTAAGAGAATGTTGAATTTTTTTGTCTCTAGTTTTACGCGTTTTTCAGATTTTTACTGATTTAAAAATAATTATGAAAGGAAAAAGTTTGGAAATTTGCAGAAAATTTGAAGGAATTTAAAGAAAATTGAAAAAAATTTCCAAAACAATTTTGTGAAATAAAAAATTTTCAAACTGATAAAAAACGTTAAAACATTAATTTGTAAATTTTCAAAACTTGATAATTTTTTTAAAAAAGTTTGCTTCGAACTAAAACAAAAAAACAATTTGTGAAATTTTTTTGAATAATAAAATATTAAAAATCTTTTTTAAAAAATAAATTTAACATTTAAAAACTAGCAAAACTTAATTTTGATAAATTTGATATCTAAAATTTTCATCAATACAAAAATAATAAAAGAAAAATGTCATCAATAGATGTTAATACTTTAAGCGAGTCGATGCGGCATTTTGGAACAGCTGATTATACAGTATTCGTAGCGATGCTTCTTTTTTCATCTTTAGTCGGTCTTTATTTTGGTTATAAAGATCATAAAACTAGTAAAGAAAATAAAAGAAACGGAATTGATGATGATACTGCAAATTATTTAGTTGGTGGTCGAAATATGCAAGTTATACCCGTTGCACTTTCTTTAGTTGCCTCATTTGTATCTGGAATAACTTTATTAGGTGAAACCAAGTCCAATATCTTAGAAAAATTTCTATTTTCAGGGTTTGATTGCCTAAAAATAAGAAAATTATTTTGATCATAAAATTTAACTATTTTTGTAGGAACTAGCACAGAAATTTATCTTTATGGTTCGCAATATTCCATCTTTTTAATTGCAATTGTCATTGCCGCTTTTATTGTTCACCATACAATTATACCCGTCCTTCATGAGCTAGAAATAACTTCAACTTATCAGGTGAGAAATAAAATTTGTCGTCATGTTACTGATTAAATATTTAATAATATTTAATTTATGCAATCTAAAGATTCACATTTTATAAACTCAAATTACAGATTTAAAGACAGTTGTGTAAAAATTTGATGAAGCTTTAAATAAAAGTTTAGTTTAGAATAAAATCACTGCTGCTAATAATTGCTCTTAAAAATTTTTTTTATTTGAATTTTATTGGAATGTTTTGATAAAGATGCTGGATTGTTTTAGTAACTGGTTGTTTTGTAGCATTAGGCAAATTTCTATAGTAATTTTTGACTAATGGTAATCAATGGCTACTACTGCAACTAGCTACTAAGTAGCCAATGCAACCTTTATGGAAGTTGACCACTGTAGTTAATGCAATTAACTAAAAACCAACCATGAAATGATAAATAAAATAATAAAATGCTTTAAATATCATGATTTTAAAATTTCCATTTCAATTTTTCCCTAGTATTTAGAAGCTAGATTTAATCGTGAGCTTCGTCTTTATGGATCAATTTCTTATATGATGATACAAATGATGTGGTTGCCAATTGTGAGTTTTTAAAAATAAAAATAATGAAATTTCTTCATTAATGAAACTAAAGAGAAAAACATTTGTTCATTAACTTTTCTCTTTTTAATTAATGAAAATAATTTTATATTTTGCTAAAAGTCATGTTTTTCTTAATTAATTTTTGTAGATCATTTATGTGCCTGCTTTGGCATTTAATCAAACAACTGGAGTTAATATTCACATTATAACACCGATATCAATGTTTATTTGCATTGTTTATACATCAATTGGTGGAATTAAAGCTGTTATATGGACTGATGGTAAATTATATGTTTCTTGCTTAATTCATAACTTATGTTGTTTATTTAACTTAATATTTTGATGTTTTTAATACTAATATGACAAAAGGAGGTCCTAAATTTTTCCATGGAGCCGACAAATAATTTGCAGATTCGATTGTCTGCGAATTTGTATGAAGATAATCTGTCAACTCGATTTATCCACGCGGCAAAAAGTCATTTTTAGTTAGAATATAATTTTTCCTTGGGAAATGTAAAACCAAATAAAATTAATTCAAATAAGAACTTTTAATTTAAGAAATTTTGAATCTTTTAAAAAATCTGCAACTGTCATCAATAACTATCACTTATTTCAAAATATATTGCGGTATTCAGTATTTTCTATTATGATATAAAATTTTCTAATTATAAAATTAAAAATTCTCATGTCTTCTGAGCAAAATATAGCAGATTCATTAAATGTTTACAACTTAATGGTTGTGAGTTATTAAAAACTGCCAATCATTGTAATTAAATGAAATTTTTGAAAAGAAAATTGCATAATGAACTAGATTTCTTTATGAAAATTTATCATACAATATTACTACAGCTAATATTACAATTAAGATGGTGTCTTAATATCTTTCATTGCAATTTGTTACTTATTAATTTATAATCTAACAACTTAAAAGTAAACTGATGTGCTGAAGAATATCTAAAATTAAAATATTTTTTTTAGTTCTACAAATAACATTGATGTATGGAACATTAACATTAATTGCTGTCAAAGGAACAATTGCAATTGGTGGATTAGAAGTTTTGATTGAAAGAAATATTAAAGGTGAACGCTTTGAACCTGTCATGTAAGTGAAATATTTATTTATTAAATTACTATGGCTATCTATTTTGATCTTTATAGGCCAGACTGAAATTTTTTACTCTAAATTTTCTACTTTAATACATTTTAAAAATTTTTTCTAAAAATTCAAAATTTGCTTTTTAGCTTCGACCTTGATCCAACAATTCGTCATTCATTTTGGACATTAGTTGTTGGTGGATCGATTTGGTATCTCAACATTAATGGTATCAATCAATCAATGGTACAAAGATATTTAAGTTTAAGAACAATAAAAAGAGCACAAATTGGTGCAGCATTATTTTCAGCTGGTGTTATGTTGATGATTTCATTGTGCATTTATAATGGTTTTGTTCTTTTCGCTATGTATCATGATTGTGATCCATTGAAAACAAAATTAGCAAAAGCAAAAGATCAATTACTGCCATTACTTGCTATTGAAACATTAAAAGATTTCCCTGGATTAACTGGAGTTTTTGTAGCTGGTGTTTTTAGTGCTGCACTTTCATCTGCTTCTACTGGATTAAATTCAATGGCTGCAGTAATTTTAGTTGATTTTTGTGGACATTTTAATCTTTCGAAAACTCAAACTGCCGTAATACTTCGTGGAACTGTTATTGTGCTTGGCGTAATTGCGGTTTTGCTTGTTTATGTCGTTGAACGTCTTGGAACAGTTCTACAGCTTGCAATGATCATTCCTAGTGCAACTAATGGGCCACTTTTGGGGGTTTTCTTTATTGGAAGTTTAATTCCATGGATTGGTGGAAAAGCGACACTTTGGGGCGTAATTACTGGTGCTGTAACAATGACATCAATTATTGTCAAAGCACAAATTGAATCAATGAGGGGAAAAATTAAATTTCCATTAAAACCTGTTTTTACTGATGGTTGCACGTGAGTAATTTAAATTTTCTGAATTTTTCTGCCTATTGACAATTTTTTAAATTTTTAGTTATAATTTTACTGCCACAAATATTACATCAGAAGTCGTTGAGACTGGCAGCAAGCATATTTATCACATGTCTTATCTTTATTATACAATTTTTGGTACAATTTTAGTTATTATTGTTTCTTCACTTTTAAGTTTAGTTTTTGGCTTTCAAGATCCTAGAAAAGTAGATAGACGACTTGTTGCACCATTTATGAGAAAATATATTGAGTTTGAAAATCAAAATGTTAGAAATGAAAATTTAGAATACGAAGGTGAAAAATTGATGAAAATTTACAATTTGAAGGAAATCAAAGAATGAGAATTAATCGAACAAAATATTTTTCATAAATAATAAATTGCTATAACAATAGTTTTAAACTTGAATGAATTTTTCAAAATAATCCTTACTAATATTTCAAACAAATTTAAATAATTAAAATTAACAAAGTAATAATCCTTTTCCTTATATTTAGTCGCTTACAATAAATATTTGCTGATGATTATAATTCTCAAGTGCTTTTAAAAATAACTTGATGATAACAGAAAACTGATTAAAAGAAATTATACTTTGAGTTTCATTTATTCAGTAGACAAATTGTCGTTAATTTGATCACAATGAGCGAGAACTTCAATTTAAATTCATTAAGAAATAATTTACAAGAAAAAGAAGAACAAAAAAGTAGTAAAAATTCAAAACATTTATTATTTTTTGCAAATTTAAAACTTCTAAATTTTAGCTACAAAGAAAAATTTAAAAATTGAAAACTTCACAACACGTCAAGATTTTGAAAAAGCAGATGAAATTGATGAATTGAAAGATTTTCGAGAAAAGTTTCAACTTCCATCTGATGTGATTTATTTCATTGGAAATTCACTCGGCCCATGTGCAGTAAACACTCAAGAAATCATCAGTAAATTCATCACTGACAATTGGATAAAAAATTCAAGTTCAGCTGAATTTCATCAAACACCATTAAAAGTTGGTGAAAAAATTGGAAAAATTATTGGTGCTGAAAAGGATGAAACAATTGTTTGTGATTCAACTTCTGTCAATATTTTTAAAGCACTTGGAACAGCTTTGAAAATTCAAAAACTCAAAAATCCAAACAGACGTGTGATTTTGCTTGAAAAACAAAATTTTCCATCAGATAATTACATTGTGCAAGGTCTTGTAAATTTTCTATCAGCTGAAAATTATAAAATTGAAAAGTTTGAAGATGAGAAAGAACTTGAAAAAATTTTAAGTACTGAAATTACAGTTTTATTGTTATCACATGTCAGTTATCGCACTGGAAAATTGTTTGATATGAAAATTATCACAAAAATGGCACATGATTTTGGTGTTCTTATAATTTGGGATTTATGTCATTCAGTTGGTGCTGTACCAATTAATTTAACTGAATCAAATGTTGATTTTGCAGTTGGTTGTACTTATAAATACTTAAATTGTGGTCCAGGAGCTCCTGCATTTTTTTATGTCAATAAAAGGCATCAAAATGTTGTTTGGCAGCCATTAGCAGGCTGGTATGGACATGAAGAACCTTTTAAAATGAAATCAAATTATGAACCTGCAAGAAATATTCAACAATTTTTAACAGGAACTGGGGAAATTTTTCATATGTCAATTGTTGAAAACAGCATTGAAATTTTACTTAAAGCAGACATAAAAAAGATGAGAAAAAAGTCATTACTTTTGGGTGATCTTTTCATAAATCTTTTAAATGAAAAATGTTCAAGTTTAAAACTTTTAACACCATTAGAGCATGAAAAACGTGGAAGTCATTTGAGTTTTGAACATGAAAATGCTTACAATATCAGTGTGATGATTAATAAGCGTGGAATTTGTGGAAATTTCCGTTTTCCTAATATTTTACGATTTGCTATGACTTCTTTATATTTGAGATTTGTTGACATTTGGGATACAGTTGAAATTATTTCTGATATTGTTAATAATTTTGAGATTTATAAAAATCTTGCTGAAAAGTTGTGATAATCAAGTACAATACAAGATGAATCAAAATAAAATACAATATTATCAAATAGTTTAAAAAAATAAAATTTTTCCACTCATATTTTATGAAAATATTCAAATTTTCAAAACTTTGGTATATAATCTGGCAAAACCTAGAAATATTGATAAATTTAAAATCGAGAAACATCAAGTTCATCATAAACGTTTTCTTCAGGAATTGTTGGCAATGGTTTTTTTCTTGCATAATGATAATTCATTGGAGTATTTCTTTTGTTCCTACGAATTTTTAGAATTTTTTTAACAACAAGAAAAACAATTAATGACAAAATTATTGCAAAGCAAATTCCGATGATCAAAATTGAATAATTTTCGAAAAATTGTAAAATTTTTAATCGTCCAACTTTACAGGATTTTTCAACATCAACTGCATAAGTCGTGATGATTCCTTCTCCTCTGTATTCCTTATCAATACAAAAATTTTTCCTTAAACTCACATCAGTTGGTTTTAAGTTATTCAACATATGTGAACTTAGTTCGTTAATTTCATTATTATGAAGTTTTATCGATTTCAATTTTGAATTTTCACTAAAAATTTTCTCATCGAGTGTTGTTAAATAATTGTCATGAATTGAAAGTGTTTCGAGTTTTTTTAATTTTTTGAATAAATCTGGATGTAATGATGTCAACCTATTGTAGTCAAGATCCAACAAAGTCAGCGATTGTAAGTCATCAAAAGCATCTGAGTCAATTTTGGTGATTAAATTTGAATCCAAATATAAAAATTGAAGTTTAGTCAGAGCAATGAGATCACTTTTGGTGACTTTTGTCAATGCCAAATGATCGAAAATCATTTGTTGAAGTTCAGGAAATGTTGAAGAAATATTTTGAGGCATAAAATGAACATTGAAATTTTTATTGAGGTCATGAATTTTGATTGATGTCGAATTTATCGGTGGTTGAATTTTGAAATCTCTTGTGATTATCGATTTGACTTGAATGAAACAAACTTTTGATGGTTTTTCGTTAAATTCACAAGACAATGCTTTTTCATCATTTTTTAAATTATCAGCAAAAATGCTAAGCGTTTGATAGATTACGATGAGGCAAATGATTGTTAGTAACCTAACAGAGAGTAAAAAGACTTAAAAATTATAAAGAAAAATTAACTATTTACCTCATATTGCTATTAAAATGTCTCAACTACTCAAAAACTCAAGCAAAACTGATTTTAAAACGTTAAAATTTTTTATATTTGTAGAACTATTCTGTTTAAGTTAGAGTTTGTAGTCTTTCTGAGACATTTTACAAAAATGTTTCCTCTTATAAATTTTATTCAAACTGACTCACTGAATAAAAAGGAAAGTGATTAATTTGTTTACAATTTTAATTTTTATTAGATTTTAATTTAAAGACAACTTTTTGACTGTTTTGAGTATATTGGAATTTCGATCTCGATATTATGATACCGAAACCAATAAATTTTAACAACTTAAAGATCAGTGATAAAATGAATGTCAAAATACTAAAAATAAACGATTTTTAACCATTTTTAGCGAGCGTTTTCATAACTTTCAAAAATACAATTAAAATTTGCTGTATGCAATCTTTAATTATCTTTAAAAAATATATTAGCTGACATGAAAATAAAAATACTATAGAGTTTTAAAAATAATATCTCTTCCAATTAGATTAAAAGCAAACCTAATTTATTTTTTTTCTGGCTTCAACAAGACCATTGTCTGTCTCAAATATTGTCAGCTTATATGAAAAATCTTTCTATCTGAATAATAAAAATTTTATCTGGTTTTATCAGATTTTATAAATTCCTACATTAGAAATCAATTAAAATACTTATTTACATCGTTTTTGTTATTTTTGCATCGTTATTTTTATTGCCTTCAAAAGCAAAATTTTTCTGCCTTCGCCTACGACTTTTGTCTTTGAAGGCAGCGCCTTAGCATAGGCGAATACCTTCGAAGTCAAAAATGAAGACAAAGACGCAATAAATAATAACACTGTCTTATAACAAACACCAACAAAGCAGTAATAAATTTCTTTCATGACGGCAACCATTTTACCACATCGTTTTTTCAATAAAAAATTTTAATTTTAAAAACTGTGTTTTACAAAGTTTCAAATCAAAACTTTCGATAGAAAATTAAAATTTTTGATATAGACACTTTAACAGTGAATGATTTGTCTGCTTTACCAACCCTGCTAAAATTTTTTTTTATGGTTCTGTTCATTCATAGTTAATTGTGTGAAAATAAAGACTTAAAAATTTCAGTTAGAAAATAATATTGACATAAGTAAGACTTGATATGAGTTAGTAAAGTCTGAAAGCTATTAATAGTTTCAATTGTTAGCTTAAGAAACATCTTTATAATGTTAATGTATCTAATGTAATACAATTATATCATCAACAATTTTAAACAAAATTTTATTTTAAAATTGTATACATAATTTTATTTTAGTATTACTAATGAATGAAAAATAAGAAGAAAATAATTTAAATTTTATAAGTGCTTGTCCAATACAAAAAATATAATTTAATTTATGTGTTTTGAAAATTCAACATTCCTATTATTATGTATAAATTAAAATTAACCTTTTTTGGATTGAAAATAAATTTTATTGATTATTTAATTTTTATAACTTTTCATTATAACTGAAATTAATATTTTGAAATAGAATAGAATATTTTATTAATATTTAGCAATTTGGCATTATTTTCTATGAAAATAAATCAATACATTAAACAAAGCATTTCCAATCTTATCTCTTAAATTAACATAATATGAAGCATAATTTTAAAATATATAATGAATGTTTATTACAAAACAACACTTGAAGAATCTTCATTTTGATTAACATTTTTACTTTGATTGAGATTGTCATCAAAAACTTTTGACAAATTTTCCAATTCAACAGTTTTCAATGGCTGATGTTCATGATTGCTGTTTCGATCTTGATTATTCTTTCCTGGTAATGTTGTTCTTTTGTAAACTGAATATATTCCATTATTTGTTATGTCTTTATTTTGATCATCACCATTAGAACACTTTCCAAATGCACATTTAATAATTATGGCAATAAGAATTATAAAAATTCCAACAACTGCATAAATTGCGTTGTTTTCTAAAATCGACAATGATAAAATTTCATTATTGATTTTCATTTTAAAATTTTTTAAGCTTCTTAATTGTTTGAAGTGAAAAATTAAAATAAAATTTTATAAATTAATTTTTCCATTACTATCCCATTTGAGAACATTCATATACATTGCCTTATCGTTAAATGACTGATTAACTTTTGATTCATCAATACAATCATAAATATGAAATGTTTCACAACTTGCATTGCTTTTTAATGTTGATGATCTGTGCATCATTGGATTTGGTTGATAAGGACGTGGTCTCATAATTGCCTGTTGTTTCTTTCTGATTAATTTTATGATGAAATAAATGATGAACAATAAAATTATGATTAAACAGACTCCAATGATATAAATTGAGTAATCTTTGATTATATCCAAAATCATTATTCGTCCTGACTTGCAATTCTTTTCCACATCCACAACAAATGTTGTTTTTAATGATGTTCCACTATATTGTTTGCTTATGCACTTGTTATTTTGTAGATAAATATATGCTGGACTAAAATTGTTCAGTAAATAAGGACTCAACTCGTTAATTTCATTATTATGAAGCTTAATCGATCTCAATTTTGAATTTTCACTAAAAATTTTCTCATCGAGTGTTGTTAAATAATTGTCATGAATTGAAAATGTTTCGAGATTTTTTAATTTTTTGAATAAGTCCGGGTGTAATGATGTCAACCTATTGTAGTCAAGATCCAACAAAGTCAGCGATTGTAAGTCATCAAAAGCATCTGAGTCAATTTTTGTGATTAAATTTGAATCTAAATATAAAAATTGAAGTTTAGTCAGAGCAATGAGATCACTTTTGGTGACTTTTGTCAATGCCAAATGATCGAAAATCATTTGTTGAAGTTCAGGAAATGTTGAAGAAATATTTTGAGGCATAAAATGAACATCGAAATTTTTATTGAGGTCAAGAATTTTGATTGATGTCGAATTTATCGGTGGTTGAATTTTGAAATCGTTTGTAGTTATTGATTTGACTTGAACTTCACAAGTTGATGATTCCTTGACATAAGAACAATTGAGAAATTTTGAAGTGTTGTGTGATTCAGCTTTCGAAAAAGTTGGACAGTAGAAATATAGAAATATGAAGAAATTTCTGTAAAAAATAAATTTAATTGCTTTAAAAAAATTTAAAAATCAATAGAAAAACATGATTTGAGAACTCTTTGATCCGAATAAATCAAGAAAAATAAATAAGTCAAAAAATCACACCGGGTCAAAGAGTTCTGAAAAAGACTATGAAAAAATTACCTCATAATGGTTTTACAACGAACTAAGAATTTTTCAAAAATTTTCTCAACTTCATCAATTGGAATCCACAAAAAGACTGAAATGTTATTTTATAGTTTTTATGATTTCATTTTCTATCTTGACTAATCAAGATGAAAAGTTTACAATTTTTCATTTTTATTAAAAAAAACTTTTGGCAAACAAAAATATTTTTATTGTATAATTTTAATTTTTCCAGGGTTTTCCACGTAGTTCAAAAATCTTAAAAAACGCACACGCTATGTAAATAATTTTGGCTATTTTAGTAATAATAAAAAATTTCATTGAAGTTCAGTTTCAAAACTGCTATAGCTAATTCTTCTCACAACTTGCTGTTGTTCATTTTTTAATGCAACAGTTCCAATCAAAACAGGAATATTCAACAAAACACTTCGATGCATTCCACTTGGTTTTGCCTTGACTGCAATTTCATATCCAACTTTGATAATTTCACAATTGTCAATATTTGGTTCAACAGCTGGAACTCGAAGAGTTTTTGAAAAAATTCTGTGCAATTGTGGCTTTACTTGGTCACAATATTCAAGTGTTTCAACAATTAGTATTCTCACGACTTCAACAATTGGTTTTTGGCTGAAAAGAAGGAGAATTTAGTTTTTCTTAAAAAGTTTCATAAAAGAACAGAAGAAATTTAAAAAAGAAATCCAAAGTAAAATTTTTGCACTACATTTTGGTCAGTGTTGTTATACAGGCCGCCTGTGTTGCCTGTGGTTTGAATTTACAAAA
The DNA here is from genome assembly GCA_018290095.1 of Polypedilum vanderplanki. Taxonomy (NCBI): domain Eukaryota; kingdom Metazoa; phylum Arthropoda; class Insecta; order Diptera; family Chironomidae; genus Polypedilum; species Polypedilum vanderplanki. Next base: position 3,089,812 of record CM031382.1, on the reverse strand, counting down.
AAATCCGCTATGAAAAATCTAGATGACGCTTCAAAACGATCTTAGCGCCTCTACAATTTTTATAGCGGTTTTTTTTGTAAATTCAAACCACAGGCAACACAGGCGATCTGTATAACAACACTGATTTTGGTTTAATAAAATTTTAAAAATTATTTATAAATTTTTAAGTAGAAAAACTTTTTTACCTTGTCAAAACCATAATTTTATTTAACGATATCCTGACACTTTGGATTCTAACTCTCGTCATATTATGAAGATTAACAGTGACACAAATTGCTTCACCTGGTGTATATCCTAAAAATAATATTTTTATTTAATTAGATTTTTTAAATTCCAAAATTTCTACCTCTTTGTGGTATTGATGCACTCATATAAAGTTCCTTACTAGAAAAGTCAAAAGAAAATTTTCTCATGACTTCTTGCATTAATGGCACATGCATAACTGGTGACAATTGGTTGAGATCGAGTGGAGCAATGACAGTAAAATTATTGTCAAATTTCCAATTTGGTTTCCATAAACTTGTTACATGAACTTCAAGTTTGTATTTGATGCTGCCATTGGCATTTTTCCAATAACCTTTGATGCACTCCATTGTGCTTGGAATGTCATATGGAAGTTGAAAATTTGCATCAAAATCATACATACCAGGTTCAATTTGTGAAATATTCAAAAGAGAAATTTTTTTTTCAAGATAATTGACGCATGCTGTCAAAGGTTTTCCTTTTTTGCGTGATAAAAATTCACATTTTGCTTGACCAATTATTTTTAGAAAAATTTCTAGAAAAAAGTAAATTTAGTTAAAATAAAAATGATGAACTTTTTTACCTTCAACATTTATAGTCTCATTAACTTGTAATTCAATCAATAATTCAATTGTTGCTCCGGGTTTGTAAACTTTTAATGGATTATTTACAAAATTTATTGTACATTGCATGATTTTTTCAAAAAACTTTTAAACTTGAACTTGCAATGACAACGATGAAATGAAAATAAAAAAATTTGTTTGGGTTGGGCTGACATTGCCAATATCTTATCGTAATGAGCGTGCAAGAAGAATTAAGAAATTAAGTTTTTTTACAGTTGTGATAACGCATGGAGGGCAAAAAATATTTTTTTTCGTTGATAAAAATGCAATCAATGTCAGAAGTTTTGAATTATTTTGCTAATTAGCACAAACTATTCCAGATTCTCTAAATATAATAAATTTTTAAATTTTTCATAAAAGTTTCAATTTCATTAATAAAAAATACAAAATATTGAAAAAATTAAATTTACTGTTAAATTTTTAACTTAGTTTTTAACAAAAAAGAATTTTACAAAACTTTAATTTCTCAAAAAAAATTCTTAAATTTTTAACGGTCAAAATAAATTCAAAATTCTCGTTTCACAATAATATCATCTACCCTATTGTTTCTTATCTCCGAAACTTCGGCAATAAACAAAAACAAAAAATTCCAATCACCATAAAAAAATTAAAATTATCAATTTAGAACAGGAAATTTCTAACTTTAAGCGATGCCAAGTTGTTGCATTCCAGGCTGCAAATCAAGTACACATAGAGATGGTGAAGAAATTAGTCTTTTTAAGTTTACAAGAATTGAAAAACGGAGAGAACTTTGGTTTGATTTTATTGAAAAAGGAACCGGAGTGAGATTTGATGGAAGTGATTTTAGCAATGTAAGAAATTAAAAAATTTCTGTAGAATTGTAAAAAATCTACAAAAATTATTTTACTGAAATTTCTTAAAACTTGCAAAATAAATTTTAATCTTTTTAGGAAAAGCGAATTTGCAATCTCCATTTTAAGGATGAAGACATGACAGTAAAATATGATGATTCAGGCATTTGCAAACGATATCTCAATAAAGATGCAGTTCCATCAATATTTCACCGCAAAAATAAAATCAAAAATTTAAAATCAGCAAGTGAAATTCAACGAGTTTGCAGAATTTGTCTTAAAAAACTTCCGACAACAATTGAAAACTTTCCAATCAATGAAGAACTGCCAAGCATCAGTTTGACAATTATTGATGCATTAAATGATGTTATTGGGATTGAAGTGAGTACAAAAATTTTTTCAGTTAGAAACAACTTTTTCTCATTATGTGCTTGAATGCAAGAAGTATTTGATTTCCATAGAGAAATTTATGATTGTCAAAACATAAATAAAAAAAGTTGTTGGTAATTAAAATTTTTTTTAAAACTCACATTTTTTCCAACTTTTTAGCTTCGTTCACATAACACTTATCCATCACAAGTATGTGCCATGTGTCACAGTAATATACTCACAGCATATAATCTCAAATATCGTGTAATAAAAACTGAAGAATCACTGAAGAAAATGACACAAAATTATTCACATTCACAAATGATAACACGTTCAAAAGATGTAGAAACTCATCCATATATGGGTTTAAGAAGGCCAAATAAAAAACCAGCTGCAGTTGATACTAGTAATGTTTGGATGAATGACTTGCTGGCAAGGATTAAACGTGGAAAACCGCACACCCAAACAAAGCATGAAGAAAATATTGAAGTTAAAAAAGAAGACAATTTTTCAATGGTTGACATAAAAAAAGAACCAGAATCGGCATTTGATGAGCAAAATTTTGAGCCAGAAGTTAAAATTGAGCAGCCAGAAGAAGAAGAAGAAGGTGAAGAGCCAACCTATCTTTTTGAAGCATTTGAAATGGACAACAATCAAGCAGGTGGTGAAACAACTTTTATGGTTGAACAACCTGCATCATCACCAGAAGTAACTTTTATGTCAGATGATGATGAACCTGCAGTTGAACTTTCATCAGATGATGAACCGCTTGTGCTTAAAAAAACAGCAAGAAAAACATCACAAAAGAAATATGAACAATGGCCAGAATTACTTGAAAAGAAAAAACAAAAAACTGCCAGTAAAATTTGTAAAAAATGCAATTATGAAGCAAATACATTATTGGAATTAAATCGACATATTGATCATTCATCTCATAATTGTCTCGAATCATATGAGCCAAAACTTAAATGCTACATTTGCAATCGAATGTTTATGCTACAAATTGAAAAATTAAAACATATTAAAAAAGATCATGCAAAGTTTGTGGTCCGAGAATGCGACATATGCGAGAAGCCATTAAGAGAAACTGCAATGTCATATGAAAATCACATGAGAAGTCATTTTGAACCACCGAACTTTTTATGTGTAAGTTGAAACATTTTCTAACTTTGTCAATGCTTAATTAGGCTAAAAATTTGAATTTTTTTGTTTTCAAATCTGAAACCTTCTTTTATTTGATTTTTAATAATTTCTAAAATCTTTCCAATTTAGGTACTTTGTGGAAAAGGCTATTACAAAGCCAATCATTTGCACAAGCACAAACGTGACGTCCATGATGACAACTACTGGCATATTTGTGACATATGCGGTTTAAAATCAAAAGCAAAAATTCTTCTTGGTGTCCATATGAGAAAACATACAAAAGAGCGACCAGTCATGTGCGATATTTGCTCAAAAAGTCTCTTTTCCAGTATTTGCTTAATTAAGCATAAATTTACAGTTCATAAGACAACACAGAGACGCGTTTTTAGATGTGAAAAATGTGACTATTGTTTCCTTTATAAAACTGAATTTGAGAGACACATCATCAGTTGTGATGGTGGAACAAGAAATCCAAAATGCTATGCAAGAATTCGCTATACTGATTTAATTAGTGCAAGAAAAGTTGTGTCAAGAATGAATTAAGAAAAATTTCTCGAATGCAAAATTATTTTAAATCTAATTATTCAATAAAAATTTAAATTTTTAGGCTTAAAACAATCGCTTGCTTTTTTTCTTAAATAATAAAATTTTATCCTAAGGAACAAACAACTTGTGGTTTATGATGTAAATTATAATAACTAAGTTTTCTTTACTTATTACAGAATTATTAATAATAAATAACACTTTTTCCTTTTGAGGATTTTCCTATTTCTGATTCCGAAAAAGTATAATAATGTAAATATTTGAGATCGTAAAATACACGAGACATAATTTAAAAATGCAGTTAATATTGGAAAAGTTGATTCATTTTTATTCAGAGTTAAAATACAGCATAGCTGTAAAAAAAATTGTTGCGAAAATTTCTTCAAAGATAATTTTTTAATAAATCAAGTAAATACAAGCTGAAACTTTTATATTGCATCAAGATACTTTGTTTTCGAAAATAAAATTTTAGAATGACTTTTTAAATGACTTCAGTTCTAAACGATAACAAGATATGATCTTCTGATTTCATTTTAGTCATAGTTTCTTTAAGCTATCAATAAATTTTATGTCTTAATTAAAGAAATCAAAAAATAATATTCAAAAAAAAAAATATCAAAATTATATCAAAAAATATCAAAAATAACAAAAAATATCAAAAGAGTTCTCAGGCCTTGGTAAATACAATAAAAACATTTTTAGGTTCTTTTCAAAATAGTTTTAAGGTACAATTTTTTAAAATAACATGCAGTAAATTAATTAAATTTTGGCAATCAATGACAGCTGAAACTAGGTGCAGCTATTTGGCAGTTTTTCACTCTACCAATACAACAGGTCTCATTTACTATAGTTCAAACATACTAAGTACTTAGTACAGTGATTTCCAAATTTTTTCCGATTGTGACATACTTGAAGGTGAAATTTTTGGGAAGTTTTAGAAATTTCTACTTGATTTTTGGCTTCAAGAAAAAAATGACTTTTGAATAACTTAAAACAAATTTTGACATAACACACAATATGGACATCATAAAATTAGTAGTTTTGCATATTTTAACAAGCTTATTTGTATACTTTATAAAAACTTTCAAATAATCGTCGAAGAATAACTAAAGATTTTTAAAATGCATTTCGTTGTTTATACACATTGCATTTATTTTAGCAAAATATTCAAATTCATAAAATTTCCTTCGATAGCAGACTCAATTCGCTATATTCAAACTATTTAAATCATGATTTTAAAATTTGTTTCAATAAATTGACAAGAACAATCTGAAAATAAAAAGAATAATAAAAGAATTTTTTAAATATTTCTTATTGGAATTTTTTCAGTTTTTTTATTTATGGTTCTTCGTTTCACTTTTTTCACGTATAAATAGACAATTTTTATCAATAGTTTTACTTTTTTCACATTTTTTTATCGCTGGGATTTTCTTTGTTTTTCAAAAAACTGATTTCATTACCTATACATCGACATTTTTCTGTTTATAACTGATTTTGTTACGAAAATAATGAAGAAATTGATTATAAAAATTTTTCATCATTTTCTTCTTTATCTTCAACTTTTCTTATAATTCTTAAATGTTTACTGATTATATTTTTTTTATTTACAAAGAAATTCTACTCAGATTTTCTTTTTTAATTTCGTTTCACGTTTCATTCTTTTCTTTAACATATAAAAATCTTTTTCATCTAAATCAGTGTTCCTCATATGTATTGTAGACGTTGAAATTATTTTTCCTCTCACAAAAAATGAATATCGACAAATAGATTTTTTAATAAATTTTTTCATCAAAAATTAGAAATAAAAATTAAAAAAATTTCCATTATCAAATTTTCTTTTCATTTCCTTTTAAATATATATTTTTTTCTAAAATATTTTATATTTTTTGATCATCGAAAAAATTAGGACAAAAAAATAAAGAAATTTTAATTTTTTATTTTATAAATTTTTTATTCATCATGTTTTCTTTAATATAAGCTCGATAAACGTGTGTGTGTAGATTTTTTATGTGTAAATTTTTTTCTTAAGTTTTTTACACATAAATAAAGTTTTTTTACTATAATTAAATTTTTACAGTAGAGTTTTTTGTCACAATTATTTTTCATCTTGTCACTAGGTTTCAATTTTTCATTTTTTATATGTTCTTTATGTGTATATGCTTGTGTTTATGTAGGTATGAATAATTTTTATCTTTTCATCGTCTCAATTCTTTGATTTATCTACAAAAAAATCTTTTTCATGCTAAACGTTCCAGTCCTTCATTTTGGCAATTTTCTAGATTTTTTGGCCACTTTTTTGACACAAAAGTTTTTCTTTTATTTACAACTTTTTGTGTATGAAAAATCTTTTTTCATGTCTCATATCGGTAAAACGTCCTCAGCTGGTAGAATTTATTTTTTCTTGGCTTAATTTTAGTCTATTTTTATTGAGTTGTTCTAATTTAAACTTAATAAAATAATAATTTTTCTTGATTTATTTTTTATATTTACATAAAGAAACTTTTGTTTTATAATTAACTAAATTTATAAATTTTTATATTGCCAATTAATTAAAGAATTTTTTTTATTGATATGAAAATTTAATTTTTTTGATGATGATGAGTTTTTTTGATGGAAATTATTCAGATGCTATTTATTTATTACGAATGAAAATTATGAATTTTCTTGAAACGTTTTATTATGAAAATTAAAAAAATTTTAGGTAGCTTTACTGCATAATATTTTTTTTATCCGAAGAGAATTCCACGGAATATTTTAAAATTTCTAGCTGATATGTGAGAAATAATTATTCTCATTATATATTATCTTTTTGTACTAAAAGTGTCGCTTGAAATCTATTTTAATATCTGCCAAAATCTGATTTTTATAGAATGATTTTTATCAAATCAAAAAGGCCTACGCTCCTAAATTTTATAGTAGAAATGGAAAATTATCCAAATTGAAGTAACTAAATTCTATCCTGATTTCAAAGCTAACTGGCTACATACTGCCAAAAATTTCGACTATGCAGCCATTTGCCAGCTTTCAATTTTTTTATCGCAATATCTAAATAGCAATCTATTTTAAAAATTTCCTCAAACCTTCCATCATCACAAAAATATTTTTGTTCATAAGAAAAGGAAATTTTGTTCACAAATTATGGAAGCCAAATCAAAAATATAAAAAAATTTAAAATTTTTTCAAAAAGGATTAAAATAAAATTGGAAGAAGAAGAAAATCATAAAAAATAAAATTTTCATTTAACTAAAGTAATTAATGGAAGAATTGAAAGCTTTTTGTTTTTGCATAGCAAAATAAGTTTTTTTGTTTCTTAGTTAGTGTTTTTATCACGTTTTGTGTTTTTTTTTCTTAAGTCATCACAAGAAAGTGATTTGGCACAACAGGAGAATTTTTGAATTTCTTTATTGCATCCTGTTATGAATATTTTGAATTTTGATAAAACTTTGAATTGAATTAATTTTTTTTATGTTTTAGTTCAAAATAAATTATAAAAAATTCTTTGATCGTAGAAAATTTATCAATATTTCTTTTCAAAATAAGAAAAGGAGAATTTTATAATAAAAAAAACAGATTTGTTCCAAAAGTTGATCAAAATTATTTAATTCAATTCAAAATTTTACCTCAATTTTTTTGCAATCTTAACTTTAAAGCAAAGAATTTTCTGTCATTAATTTTTTCCTTGCACATTTTTTTGCATTAGTTAATCACGTGATGTCATGTGTGTCATTGTGTGTTAGATTTAAAGTTAAAACTTAATTTAATGTGGCACATTTTTGTTTTCTTTGTGTTTTTCTTTTATCAAAAATTTTCAGTTTAATTGTTTTTGTTTCTTTGAGATTTTGAGTGTTTTTTTTTTTTGAGAACTGAAGAGGAATTTTTTGGAAATTTATCAAAATTATAATTGAAATCAATTCAAAATAAAATTTCATTGGTTTGGTATCAAATTTAAATGAATATAAATTAACAACAGAATGTAGTCATTAAATTATTGTACATATAAAAATATTTGTGATTCGCAAAATAAGAAAAATTAAATTCTTTTCCAAAATCTCAAATTACAAAACTTTTTTAACTGTTTAAAATTTTCTCTAATTTTTGTTTTCTTTTCAATTAATTTTTTCAGCTCATTTAAATTTTCATCATCTAAAATTATTTTTATTAAATTGGTGAAGTCTCTGCGTAGATCAGCTGACAAAAATGCGTTAAAAATAAATTGAGATCAACATAAATAAATTGAAATAAACAAAAAAATCTTAAATTTTAATTAGAAAAAAATTGGACTATCTTGGTGAATTTTAACTAAAATTTGTGTGCGAGCATAAAAAATTTCCTGACATTTTAAAAAACTTTAAAAATCAAATGATGAAAATTTCAAATGAACCAAAAAAAAGTTAATTTTTATCACGTCACACTAATTGCATTTCCATCGTCACGATGATGAGAAGCGCCATTTGATGTTGCATTGTCTTTCTGTGCATTTGCATTTTGCTGCACAGCAGCAGCAGCTGCTAATTGAAAGTTAGCGAAATTCGCTGCATGAAACTGCGCTAAATGATGAGGATGAGCGAGTGGATGTGCCATTAATGGCTTTTGAAAAGGATGTGCATAATATCCGCCAGTATGAGCAGGAAAATCTCGCTTTGTCAATTGATTTACACTCAATGGATTGTTGACATCACGTGGATTAGCACCAACTGGATTTCTTATAATTGGTAGCTTATCATAAAAGAATGGATCAAGTCGATGTTGCTGTTGTAGATGAAGATGCTGTTGCTGTAGCTGCTGTTGTTGCTGTTGCATATTATTTGACTGATCCATTGGTTCTGTCTTTATTTGCACATCATTGCTGCCTTGTTTTGTTTTATCATCATTCAGCAAACCATTGCCACCATTTTTATTTACACCATTATTGCTTTTGCTTGCATCCCATTTGCTGCGATTTAATTGATTCACAAGTGATGCCACAAGACCATTTTCTTCATGATGATGCACTGGATGAGGTGTTGATGGTGATGCAAGCAAGTTAATGGGTGAGGCGAGTGAGGTTGAGGGCGATTGAAGACTAGAAAGACCACTGAGGCCACCAGGTGATGACATCGACTGATTGAGCGACTCTGTATCGTCATCTGGAGTATGAGCATCATCAACGGAACCACATGAGCCGAGATTATCATCTGATTGACTGTGATCGAGCTCATTTCGCTGTGCCGCTTCTTCTGCTGACTCTTTGTAACGAATGCACTTTTTCTTTCGCTAAAATAGAAATAATAAATTTGCAATTAGATAAATGCTGTCAAAATTGTTTGTTTATGTAGAAAATTTTATTTGCATTCAGAAAAGTTAAAAACATCAAAAAAATTATCGTCAAGTTTTCATTCTTGCGAGTTTTTTAAAAACAGCAACACAAAAAATTAAAAACATTCTTTTGAGAGTTTTCTTTAAAGAAATTGAAAACTTTAATTATGAAAATTTCCTGAAACATGTTATGAACTCAAAAATCTCTGATTTCAAAATATAAAGGAAGTATTTTTTAACCTGGTCTTTGGTTTAAAGGAAAATTAAAATTTTTTTTAAAAGTAACAAATTTTTGATTTGTTTTGTAAATAAAGCAATTTTTAAGTGAAAGTCAAAGTAAACAATCAAAAAACAAATCCTAAAAACTAAATTTCAATTATAAAATCTATCTTCAAAATTTTGTATTTTTGAGCTCTAATGTTTGAAGTTTTCAATTTCTAACAAAACATTTAGCTCAAAATATTTTTAAAAATCACTCTCAAAAAATAAGAATTGTATTTTTCTTTCTTTTTTTTTTTTGGTTTTTTAATGATTCATGCAAGAGTTAATTTTAAAAATTAAAAATTAATTTAAAGCTAAAACTATCTTAAAACTAAAAAAATTCTTTTAACAATATACAGAACACAAAATTTCTTGAATAAATAAAATTTGTCTTTGAATCCTCAGTTCATTTCCATGCAACTTATCGACTAGATTGATTAATAATTAAATTAAAAAGCTTAAAAATTATCAAACAAGAAAAGCAAAAAAAATCATTTTGAAATTTCATAAAAAGACAGCAAGGAAAAAACAACAAACAATCGAAGCAAAAAAACAGCACAACAAAGACAAAATAGAAACTGACTTTTGAAATTTTTCATGATCCTTGGCATGATTTTCATCCTCATTTAATTAAACATCCCAGGTCGAAAAAAATGAATTTTTTTAGTTGATAATTTAGTTTAATTTTCACAGCTTTGTAGTGAGATTTCTTCTTAATTATAAAAAATATTTTTGTTGTTGTTGACTTCACTGTTCATCATCCTCGATCTCAACATGTTGCGGTTTAGGTACAATGAAGTATGGAACCTTCACCATTATAAATTAGCAATAAGAAAAAGAGAAAAAATTCTAGCATTAAAATTTCTATTTCATCATCATCAGCAATCATCATGTAAATAATTTAATATTTTTTAATATTTTTCAGAAATTATAAAAAATTAATTTTTAAGGAAAAACTGATGATAAAATTTCACACTTTGGTTTGATTTTTGAAATTTACATTTAACAAATCTTAGAGATTTACATATGTCGGTGTTTGCGGTGAGGCTTGTGCACCATTGCTAGGTGATGCCATAGCACCAGCAAGACCAAGCAAATGCACTGATGATGATGATGAGGATGATGCTGACGATGTTGATGATGGAGGAATTATTGTACTACCAACAGCGGCTGCTGACAATAAAGATAGCTCAGGCTGTAGTTTTAAATTTAATGTGTATGTAAAATAGTGGAAAAAAGAAGCGATAAAGAGAGAAAGAGATAATATTCGATTATTATATGCTATATGTAACCAACACCTGTATAAGGAAACTTAATTGTTAATATTTTATAGACTTAAAATTATTTGTTAATGAATTGAAATCATAAAAAACCAAAAAAAAAAAAATCATAAATATTTAAATTTTTAGTGTTGGTTGTAATTGAATAAATTAAGGATGTATTGTCAAAAAAGTTATAGTCAATCTGTCAAAATTTGTCCTTTTTATGTCTTTTATTTCTTGCTATGATGATAAGTCAAATATTAAGTTATCACAGTTCTTTTTACAATAATTTCAATGGAATGATCTTGACTATAATATTATTAAAATCTAAAGTCTTTTGAAGAAAATCCTCTTTATTTATGAATTGTCAGTGATTCAAATGATATATATAGCGTAATTTTGATCAATATCATGCTATGTCAACTTTTTCTGTTATGATTTCTTAAAGATTATTTCATGATGAAACAATTTCCGAAGTTGATCATATTGATTTTCTTTTGATCAATATCTATACAAAAATCTCATATGAATGATACTTTTAATGTAATATCTAACATTATTAGACCATAATCATGAAAAATCAATATTCATTGTAATGTTATTCATTAGAATATTGTAATAAAAATGCATTTCTGATCTTCACTATTATGGTCTTTTTTTAATGAAGATCAATGTATAAAAATCAATTGAACAACTTTTAAGCAGTGACTTAAATTATCAATATAGAATGATGAAACCAATATCAAGCTTAAGCAAGATTTTCCGTAAGGATTTACTTAGAGTATTTTAATGAAAATCCATTTCAAATGGTCGTAAAAAATTTTGAATTTTGACTAAAGTTTTGCATTTTAAACTTTGTTTACAATCATAGAATAAACTAAAATTTGAATGTAAATTTTACTTAAATGACTTATTGACAGTGCTTCAAACTCTCAATAAAGTTTATTTTGATCAATATTAAGATCATTTATATAAATCTCGAATAATATTTTATAACGTACATTTTTAAATTTGAACAAGTTGCGCGCAAAAAACCTAAACGTGTTTTTCGTGATTTACGAATATTATGAAAAATATTTTAAGTGCTTATTTAATTGGAATAAAGAAGAATAACGTGTCATATAATAAGTAAATCAATAAATAAAGATATAAAAATGCATATGCACATCAAGAACTCTCGATAATTAAGTTTTGGAAGTGAAATAATATGATTAAAAATTCTTCATAAAAACATTTTCTAATTTTCTTTAATTTTCTCTATTTTAAGGTTTTTGATAAACTAATTCGTCGTTATTGGATATAAATCATCTAATTGTAAGTATTAGAAACAGCATAATATAAGGAATAAGCAGAAAAAATATCTTTCTGGATGTTTGAAAATGATCGAAAAATGTTTGTATTATGCATGAGTTCAATTTACCAGATTATCATTTTTTGGTTTTTCATTTCTAATTATAATAAGTAGAGACTTCAGGTTTGTTGTGTTTGATTTGTGCTATCGAGTTATTGGGAAGAAACATTATTAGAATGTTGCCACTTATTGCATTAATTAGGAAATTTCGAATTAAAATTTCCCAAATTGAAAAATGTAAACAAAGCGAAGTTGACTACGAAAACGACTACAGCGCCACCAACGGCAAATATTGAAACTTCAAATATTTTGAATATTACTCAACCGTTATTTTCAAGTTAACAAAATTTATCATAAGATTCTGTAAATTGAAGCTCAATTAAAATCGTTTACCGTACTTTTATGCAGTGTTGTTATACAGGCCGCCTGTGTTGCCTGTGGTTTGAATTTACAAAAAAATCCGCTATAGAAATTGTAGAGGCGCTAAAATCGTTTTATGCATCAAAATTTTATAAATATGAATCCCTTATATCTTTAAGTTTATTTCTATCAAATTATTTTAAAGCGTGAATCTGTTTCTCGAACGTGAATCTAATAATTCTGTTATTTGTTAACATACACTGATCTAGGCACAAAAATGCGCTAAAGTAGTCCCACTTAAGGCGGACACTTTCCATGTCATTTACAACGTTTTAATTTTTTTTCAGGCTTTTATTCGTTACAATGACTGAAAAAATGGATGAGGTAAATAATCAAAATAAAATAAAATCAATTGAACCTAATGATTTGAATTATTTATTCTAGTCAAATTTAAATATATCTGACTTTTATATCCATGACCAAATCGGTCAAGGAGGATATGGCAGCATTTTTTTAGCAACAAAGCGAACAGGAGTCGATAAAGGCGTGAAATTGGCAATAAAAATGGCAAATAAAGACAAAGTCAAAAAATCCCCATTTTTATATAACTCTTTTACCACAGAAGCCCGTGTAAGTATTTTTCTTTCCCATAAAAAATTGATCATTATTAACAGCAGCATAAATTACATTTTACAGATTATGGCTAAGCTTATAGATCAAAAATTCATCGTTGATTTTTATGGCTCATTTGTATCTTTTTCACATTTTAATATAGTGATGAATTTGGAGACAGGAGGTTTGCTTGATCTTTTGAACGAAAATTTATTTTTATGGGACGAAAATCAAGTAAAATTTTATTTTTCGCAAGTTCTTATGGGTATCGATGCGCTCCACAAGGTAGGGAAAAATATATTATATTATTATCAAAAATATTGTATTATTAATTTGCAGATCAACGTCATTCATCGTGATATCAAACCAGAAAATTTTCTTGTAACAAGTCGTGGATATTTGAAATTAACTGATTTTGGCTTAGCAGCCTCAACTGGACATCCACTAACAGAAATCATTGGAACACCAGGATTCATCCCAGCAGGTAAGAAAATATTTCATTTAATAAATTTATAATGAATGTATGTATATTTTTATTTTAGAAGTACTTAAGCGTGAACCTTATGGATTTTCTTTTGACTATTTTAGTGCAGGAGTTTTATTGCATATATTATTAACTCGTGTCAATCCATTTGGTAAATCAGATGAAACAATTAAAAGAAATATTCTTAAAAACAATATTCAAATCTCGAGCCATGTAAGTATTTTATTAACAATTAAAATTTTATAAATGTATTGTTTAAATTATTTATAGTTATCAAATGATGCAAAGTTATTGGTTGAACACTTGACATTGTTCAAGGTTCGTTTGAGAGTTTCAAGCCTGATGGAGGCAAAAAATTACGGATTCTTTTTTAATTATGATTGGAGATCAATTGAAGAGCAGAAAGAAATTGCGCCTTTTTTGTTATCGACACCTAAAGTAAATGAAAAATCACAAATCTCTCTTGAATTTCAAAATAATGGAAAGCACCAACTGATGAAGCCAAATCAGCCAACTGTCTTTGATCAAGTGTTAGAGAACATTCAAATTGCGCCACATCTTAATGAAGTTGATTTGATGGATACTTCGGAGCAAGCACAGCCAGATGATGTCATACAAAATATACTTGCTGCTGGAGAACAACTCATATTTGTACCAGATGAACTCAACCATGAGGCACTTGTACAAATTACAGAGCAACAATTGAAAATATATTTTAAATCATTCATATTTGACACTACTGATGGTAAATTTGTGTGTGCCATGAAAGCTTATTCAAATGTAAAAGGTAAAGGCACACTTGGTTCAGTAATTGCAAAAAACACACACATTAAACGAAAAATCGATAATTTTATTGAATTCGCTTATATTCGAGACAACCTTACAGCTGATAATAGAAATATTCTAAAAGTTGATGAAAATCTCTCATTAACAATTGAAACTTTATTATCATTACGATTCGAAGAATATGGTGAACAGATTGTTATGATGGATTACAAGGAAATATGGGAGCCTCATAAATTTGCAGAAGATTTTCGTCTATACATGAGCTCCAGGTTAAATACTGTTTTGTTTTCGAATCATCACTACATAACAATTCTGGTAATGGGCACGAAACTCATTTTTATTGATTCAATGCACAAGTTTTAGACTTTACTGGTATCGTGATATTCAAAATTTATTTATCGATCTCACAGCTTTTGTTGAAATTTCAATATTTACATAGCACCACGTAAGAGTCTTTGGTGATTTATATGTTACTGATTTATATAATAAGAAATATTTTTTTATTTACAGATGTTATTATTGATAATTTGCCTGATCGCAATATTCCATTACAAGCTAAAGATTCTGAAATAATAAACTTGGATGATGATGATGATCAAAATTTCGCTAATAAAGAAGCAAATAACGATGAGGAATTTTTCTCTTTCTTCAATGATGATGACCGTGCAGAGTTGAATGAAGAACTAGCTAAATTGAGTGATAATGAAGAAGAAGATGATACAGCAGCTGATAATGATAACGATAGCGATAATAATGATAGTGATGATGATGAGAATGATGATCCTGGAAATCTTGTTGCAGTCAAAGGTGCAATCGATCCAAAAACAATTCAACTCTTGGACAACCATGAAGAGATTTGAAATTATTTGGAAAGCGTTATTCGAGATCGTGATGCAATTAATGGAGTGAAATATGAACTTGCTGGTGAAGGCGATACAAAATGCCGTGTGATTGATTGTATGAATAAGAAGCATCCCAACAACACACAACGCTTTTGTTTCTTCCATGTGAAAGTTGCCACCTTATGTCTAACATTGACTAATGGACGAATCTGCACTACTCCCGGATGTGACAACAAATGTGATATGTATTCTACACAATGTCGTGGATGCCTAGCTAACATCGACCAACATAAAATTGTCATCGCAAATCGTACACGTAACGATGTTGATCGCTGGCCTCTTGATAAAGTTAAATCAACAGGAAAAGAAATTGCAGTAAAATATGCAGAAATGGTAAAACTAAACAAGAAACTCAAAGTTTATTTTGGAATTACATTACGAGACTTAATTTTGCGTCTTCGTGAACATTACAAAAATGGAAAGAATTTTGACCTTGCAGTGCTTGAAATTGAAGTTCCAAATCTTATTTCGCTTGCTGAACTTGAATATTACACAATATTGTACTTTTCTGAATTGGTTGAAACTAAACACATTGTTAACAAGGCACCTGGTGGTAAGTTATAACATGAAGTGATTTAAATAACGGTAATTAATGATAATTTTTTTATTAGGAGAATATTATCTTCCCGATATGGCACGCAAAGGAGTGCTCTATGTTTTATTGTTTTTCAATGCTGTCGGACCAAATGATGTTAATCCTGTTCGTGATTTTTCCATTCGACGTGGTCTACGATTCCGACGATTTCCAATTCTTACAAGAGATCAGCATATTTTATTGCCGAAATTCAGCAAAGTTCTTCAAATTAGTGACATCATGAAGCTTTTGGGATATGACTTGGACTTGACAATTTTTGAACGTGCACATGCAAGAACTGAAGGATTTAAGTGTACTAAATGTACTTATGTTGCACTAACCGACAAATGTTTGGAACGTCATGAAACTCATATGCATCGAGGACGTAAATTTCCATGCCATCTCTGCTCTCACGTATCAACTCGAAATGCTCATCTACGAAGTCACTTGAAGAAAATCCACAACTTTGATCTTCCAATTGCTGATCGAAAGAAACATCAAACCGAATATCCTTGCGAGTACGATGATTGTGATGAAATTTTCAAATCATCAGCTGAACTTTACAAGCATCGCTTACAAAAGCATAAAGGCAAAATTCATAAATGTGAGCGTTGTGGTGCAGCATTTTATGATTACACAAATTTGCGTAAGCATGCAATGATACACGGAATAAAATTGAAGAAAGCTAGTGAATTGAAACCAATCACACCATATCAATGTTGCAAGTGCAAGAAATATTTTAAGACAGAGCGATCTTTATTTACACATTTGGGCAAGATTCATAAGATGAAGAATATCACTATCACATTGCGAAAAATGAAGGAAGAAGAAGAGAAGGAAAAGAAGGACAAGAAGTAAAAACAACTTTATGATATTTTAAGGCTGTTCTTATGGATTATTTAGATATAAACATTGTTGATCATTTTTGATTTATTACTAAGAAAAAAAATACTAAAGAAGACTGAAAATATGAAACTAGAAGACTGATTTTGAGATTGATACAATTAAGTACTTATGATAAAAACTAATGTTCACTATGAAAAGAAAATAAAATAGTGAATTTTGAAACTTGAATTAAATTTTGATTGTTAAATCACTTTTAAGTTTTCAGGATTGTTTCCAATTTTACAAAATATTGGTGATTTATTGAAGAAATTTGGTGATTTAGTTTATGATATATTTTAAAAGATCACCAAAAATATATCACGCTTTATTAATTTTCATAAACTATTATACTAGGAGGTTTCCTTGAAAATGAAACTTTTTTTGTCACTTCATTCAAATGCAAAATACTCAATTCTATTAACTCATTTGATAAACGATGAAAAATATATTATTTGGCTTACTTATAAGCTGTTTTAAGATAGATTTATTCTTAATTTATACTCATTTAATATTTTTAATTCAACTCCAAAGTTTTGAACAAAATTGGATTTTTTTTCACTTCAAAACTTTAGAAGCGATTTTCTCAAAAGTTTCCAATTGGCTAAAATTCTCTTTGGCACTGTAAATTAAGTTTGTTTTGTACACTTAAAAGAACTGAAACGAGAATCAAATTATCTTTTGTAGATAAAAAGTTATGAGTAATCAAAAATGACGAACTAAAAATGGAGACTTTTACTAAATCGCTCAAAACTCGGAAAATACTTAACCAATCGAAAAGATTTATATGCCAATCGATTTGTCTTAAAATGAACTACAATTTAATGTGAAATATGGATTATTTCCAGTTACCATGACTTTCCATACATTTTCCAAAATTCTTTTGTTTACATCATGGCGAAATGTAAACAAAAGTTTTGTTAATTTTCATTAGCTCATATCTCTTCAGTAACATCGTTCAGATTTCTTATACTAACCCAGTTAAGTATAATAAGTTGTATTCAAACGTTTTAAATAGCAGTATAACTTTAGAACGATGTAAAACTGTTGAATTAAAAATATTAAATGAGTGTAAATTAAGAATAAATCTATCTTAAAACAGCTTATAAGTAAGCCAAATAATATATTTTTCACCGTTTATCAAATGAGTTAATAGAATTGAATATTTTGCATTTGAATGAAGTGACAAAAAAAGTTTCATTTTCAAGGAAACCTCCTAGTAGAAATCTTATATTTTGTTAATAAAAACTAATGTATCAGTAAATTGATCATTTATGAAATTGAAACCTTTTGAATTTTTATACTATGTCTCAGTGTTCCAAAATGGTTTTCAATGATTCTTTTAAAGAATTTTAATGACTTTAAATTGATCATTGTAAATATTTTTAAACATATTTTAGAATAGATGAATACGAAAATTAATTTTTTTAAAATTGTAATATTTTCGATTCTTTTAGTTTAAATATGATAACGATGATTAGAAGTAAGTAAGAATTTTGGAAAATAGCAAACAGAAATTTCAAAATCGTTTATTTATTTAGTTTAATTTTGTTTAAATTAAATTCAGAATTAATAGGGTAAACGCACCTAATTATGGACATTTTTTCGGATTTTGATTTTCAATCATAAATATCTCTCTTAATATTTGATTAAATCCATTTCTCGCGAAACTTTTAAATGTAGAATTTCAGCGTCTTTCATTTAAAATATTATTTAGAACACGGAGTTGAATATTTAAGTCTCAATATCCATTCAAATACCGAACCTAATTATGGACAAATGCTGAATTAATTATGGACAGTCTTTTTTCCTATTTATGGACAGTTTTGTTTTTATTCTGATTTTTTACACTTTTTAACAATTGCTGGCACTTCACAATTCTTTTAATCACTTATTTAATACAGCAAAAGAAATATAAACACATTACTAAAGAACTAAAAAGCTTAAATAAAGCAAAAATTAATATTTTAAAATTTTGGAAACATTTGAGCGCGTTTTTTGCAATTGGTAACAAAAATTCTCACGCGATTCTCGCAAAATTTTTCCATGTATTTTTGTAAACAAAAACTGTCCATAATTAGGTTCAGCATTTGTGACATGATCTTGCTTTCTAAATTTTGTGAATAAGTGATTGAAAATGAATTTTAAGTTTAATATCAAATCTTTAAAGGATTTGAAGAGTGAAATTGAAAAGAATTAGTGAATAACAAGTGATTGAAAATTGTGAAAAATTTTATTGTTTTCGAGAAAAATACAAAAATGCACGGAGAGAAAAATGTATTTTCTGGCATAGTTCTTATTATGAGTGTTATAAAGTCATTATAACTGATAAAAAAAAATTTTAAGACTTAAAAAGCTGTATTGGTGTCGTATAAAGTATTTATGAGTCTCATAAAAAATCGTTATAAGGAAGGAAACTTTTTAAGGTTTTAAAATATTCTTTATAAAACACTCATAATGTACATTTTAAAATTAAATAAAAACGCTAAAACGCTAACACGTTTATTTGTTTTTAGTAACAAATTTTGAAAAATTTAATTAATCGACAGAAAAACATCATAATTTAATCTAAAACTTATATTATAACTCAAACAAAGTGATAAATAATTATAATAAAGTGAAGTGTAATGGAATTTTATCCATCAAAAGAGGTAAAAATCATAAAATGTCATTTGACTTTTGAAAAAAATTCATCTCTTTTTTAGAGTATTCTTGATATAGTCGATATTGACTTGCAAATCGCTAATTCATTTTATGAAAAGAATAACGTTTAGAAGAAAGTCATCGAAAGGACATATCGCGAGTTGTTATTTCAAATATCTTGGCCATCAACAATCAAACATTGTAAGAACTTCAATTTGAAATAAGAATATTTTCATAAATAATATTTTTATACTTTATTATAGGATTGAGCCAAAACAGTTTAAATATCGCACATTTAATTGTTCAAATTTATCCTACTGAAATTGCCGCTAAATATTACATTCCAGGATTGAAGAAAAAGAATCCAGCAGGTAAACTTTACTCTCAATACAACAACTATCGTACAAAATTAAATGCAGTAGGTTTGTGTACTCGTATGAAAAATACAAATGATCAAATCGAGTATGGATCTCTTGATGTAGACAATGAAGAAAATTCAGAACAAGTTGATTCAGCTATAAATATAGTGAAATCGGATGAATGGGATGATAGTGCTAAATTTTATGATGCATGGAATAAGACATTTAATGAAAGATGTGAATATTTAAAGTCAGGAATGAAAGTAATTGAATATATTCAG
>CM031382.1:3028959-3069527 GCA_018290095.1 Polypedilum vanderplanki | reverse complement strand
TCTTATGCCAGAAAAAAATTAGCGTTATAGGATCAAAATCGTTATGAGCGCTAAAAAGTTTTTCTCTCCGTGTGGATATTTTGCGAAAAATACAGATAAATATTTGATATTGGAGTGTTAAAACATGTTTAAATGACATATTAAATCATTTTTAATCATAATATATAGTGTTTATGTGTTTTAATAGTAAATTTAACAAATCAAAAACTGTCCATAATTAGGTGCGTTTACCCTACATAAACTAGGTGAAAAAAGTTTAATTAGAAAAATCAGTTGTGTGGTTTTTTGATTGTTATAATTTTAAACCAGTGACCAAGTACCCATTTGGCAGATCGGTGTACTTAAGCGCATTTTTGGTGCCTAGATCAGTGTTTGTTACAAATTACAGAATTATCAGATTCATTTTAATGAAAATAGGTCCGCAATTTAAATATGTATGGATCGAATTAATTTTTCATTGTATGAGAAATTAGTCCGTAAAGCCTCGGTATATTAAATATAAATTTAATTTTTGTAATATACTTTTAGTTTCAAATGATTTAATGAATTTAAATTGTGGTGAAAATCAATAATTTAGCAGAAAATTCTTTATTTTGTTTTAATTGTTTATATGGAAATATAATTCATGTAAATTCGAGTTATGTAACTATTACGAGCGATTCTTAATCATTTGACTTTCCGATTTCTTTGTAAAATATTTTGTTTGATTGATTCGAAAATAACGGTCGAGTCGAATTTAAACTACATGTGTTGCGCGACAATCGTTTGCAACATTTTGTTGCGTGCACAAAAAATGTTGCGCGACAAAAAAGTTGTTTACAATTTTCAATATGAAAAAGTAAATTCGCAATGTCCCACAGTGTTATGACTAGTGACAGAAATATAAATAAGCGTCGACCTGCACTAAGCTTATTAGCAACAAATTAAACACATAAAAACCGGATAGTCTCTTAGCTATATAGTTTTTCGAGATCTCTAGAGGGACGGAGCCGCCACGCCAGTCCAGCCAGCCGAATCAAAGGTGAAACTATAAGCTGATTGTTGTTCAAAAGCTGCTAAAAAACCAAAAGAAAAGACACTTTTTCAATTCTGTGTTTTCAAAATTGTCGATTTCCTTTACCCGAAAAAACTATATTTTTAATGAGTGCATGCTTGCTGTCATGTTTTCATTTCGAAGAATCATAACCTTTTGACCAACGTTATTCGTCCCAATTATATATGTAATATTTCTAGTTTGTGAATTTCGTTAAAATTATATTTCAAATTAGAGTCAAGTCCTAATTTACTTCCTGAAAGTCTTCTAGTCCAGTCTGAAGAAAACAGAAAGCAGTAGTTGTTTATCCGAAAAAGTCGTCCGACGAATCGTGCGTTAAAATCGTCCATCGTCAAAATTTTCAAAAACTTTTTGTTCACAATTCTGGTTACTATATTTTTAAAGTCTTAAATACTAATGTAAAACACGAGAGAAAAAAATATTAGTTTTTTTAAAATTTCAAAAATTTCCTAATTTTTTAGCTCCTCTAAATAACCATACTTGACTAATTATGCCTATGCATATAAAGAAGTTTATAATTCTTTTTAGGGATTTATATTAAAAAAAATTTGGTTGATTAGCTCATGTAAAAAAGTATTCTTTAAGACCTTTCTAACTATATAGTTTAATATGTATGTAATGCTATGAACTTCTCCAATTTGTGTCACAGAGCGCCATAAAATGATGCACGCTTCGTTTTTTAAAAAGTGAAGAATTTGAAAGTACAATTTGAGACTTAATTTAATTTTCATTTACTTTAATTATACTACTTAATCTCAACACATGAAAATGTTTCATGAGAAGTTTTTTTAATAATGTTTCGACTTCTACGCGCTCTGAATTATGCATTTGAAGAAAGGTGCTTTACACTTAACCATCAAACTGCCGCTACATGACCATTTAAAAAATATGGTCTGCTACAGTCATAGAAAAGTTATTTAGAATAAGCTTCTTTATGATGTAAATATGTATATATGTTTTAAAATATAAACTTACTAAAACCTATCCATGTGTTACGATTTTTTTACAAATATCTTACAATTTTTTTATAAAATTTAAGAGCAATTTTAGTCTTTTCTACTGATGTAGCAAACCAGTTATTTTTTAAATAGTCTCGTAGGGAGTTATGGGTACAAGCAGAAGTTAGTACAGCTAACCTTTCTTCAAATGCATAATTAGAGCGCTATGAAGTCGAAAAAAATTTAAAAAAATTCTCTCTGAAAACATTTTTGTCATGTGCATTCTAGTAAGAATAAATGTAACAACCCTTCGCGATCGAAAAGCATTAATTAAGTGTTTCAAATTTATTTTCAAAATTTCAACTTTTTAAAAAGAACTGAGGTTGGCATCATTTATGCGCCTCTGGTGACCACTAGAAATGTGCAGACAGTTCACTACATACTAACATAAATATTACATACGTAGAAAAGGTCTTACAAATCACGTTTTGTTATGAGCTATCGAACCAAATTTGTTATTAAATCCGCTAAGAATTATAAATTTTTATATGCACTAGACATTATGTCATATTGGTTTTAAGGGCTAAAAATTAGGAAGTTTTTGAATTTAAAAATAATATTTTTTCTCGTGTTTTACAATTAGTATTAAACGACTTTAAAACAATATAGAACAGAAATTGAACAAAAAGTTTAAAAAGTCCTGATGTTTTTTCGAACTGTTACATAACAACTTTAAAGAGAATATATTTTTAATTTTATACTTTTAGAATGTGGAGAGGATTGTTAGTAAAAATTTGACTTGTAAAACAACATTGATAAGTTATTAATTGTTAATCCATTTTGAAAGAGTGTTTAAATTTATCATCACCAGAGTTGTTACAAATGACTTTTTAAGTACTGTTTGTGGATGTTTTTCGTAACCTGAGGAAAACAAATAATCCGAAATGACAAAGCTCTTTTGCAACTCTATTTCAGCAATTGTTTCACCTTTAAAACAAAATGCCAAATTGAAATTTTTGGTTGTGTTTTAGCCGAGTTTATGATTTTTTCAAAGTGTCTCGCCTATCACAAAAACCAGTCGCAAACACTTGAAAAATAACATGAACTTCGGTCGAAAACACAGCAAAATTTCATTGGCATTTGTTTAAAAGGGTGAAACAATGTAAATAATGTGTGCAAAAGAGGCTTTTGACTCATTTCCGATTATTTGTTTTCCTCAGGTTTTACGACAAAATGCACAGGCGTATCTTGGCGCTTGTAACCAACTTCTGCTGTCAAACTCTTATTTAACAAAACTCAAATTTTGTGAAAATAAATAAATGAAAAGGGAGCTCACTCCAAACGAGCAGAGGGGCTCCGCATATTGGCGAGGGTATTGCGCGCCCACCAGAGTTTCACGGGATCCCGGTATACAGGGCCTTGCATGGCTTGCACCAAAGCGCTTTTGATCCAGTCCATAGCGAGCCGACACTTTTCATACTAGTCCAGCTACCTAGGACAATAGGGCAAAAGAGAAAGGGTAAATATTAGTATATTTCATTAAAAACACTAAAAATAAAAGATTTATATAATAACTTTTAGATTAAAATATTTCATGAAACTTTTATGTGTGGTTACTTCAAAAATGTTGCATTTTCCAGCCACGCTCATAAATTTTACTTAGAACGAAAATTTACTTAAGTTATCTTCTTATCTTTCAAATGTTAAATTACGAATATTGAGTCAAAAAGAATACATTATTTATTGAAAATTTGAAATGAATTAGAATTTCAATAAATGAGAAATTCCAATTCTTAGTACTTTAATATTTTAAACCACTTTCAATCACATTTAAACAATTTTGTTTCATTAACCCTTAACTTGATGATAAACATGAAATATTTAAATCCAACACAATTATTATTATAAAACAATTTTTTTCACTAAGTTTAATCACTTTCTAACAATTTGTGAATAATATAATTACCAACTGTAGAACAAAAGAAAATGATTAAAATTAGTCAAAAAAAATCTTATAAAATAGTCAAAATAGCTTCATTAAATATTGATTTCTGAGCATGTTGATTGAAAATAAAAATAAATAAAGCTTTTTTTCCTTAACATTGTAAGTCACCACTTGTTAGCCATTCAAACAGCCAGCAAAAAAAAAAAGAAGTAAAGAAGAAAACAAACAATGAAGGAAAAAAAATTGACAAGCGTTCCGGCTGATGCCAAAGCTATTCATTGATGCTCTAAGTATGTAAGAGACATCTTATGCCGATACTGCGTGTCTAATGGCTGGTAAATATTGACAATTTTAATTTGAGCTACAATGATTGAGTTTAGAGGCTTCAAAAGAAGCTTCAATGAGATTGTGATTATAATGAGGTAAGCGACTTTGTTATTGATGAAATATCTTTTTTTTTCGTGAATAATGATAAAATATATGTGAAAATTCAATATTTCTTTTTAAAATTAAAACTTTACTTCTTTGTGTAAAAACAATGAAGAAAAAATTTAATTTTTATAAATTGATCAGAGTTGTTAGGTACTCGGTGCCAAAAAAAATAAATTTTTGGAAAAAAATATTTTATTATTTTTTTTAACCTATTTTTGCTTGTAAACAACGAAAAAGAACAAAATTTTTAAAAATTCCTAATTTATTTGGGTTCTAGACCCCTAAAATCATACCTATCTTATGTATTTATAATCAAAAATTCATAACTTTTGACCAACTTATCAGAAAAATATGGTTGATAACTTGTTAGAAAGGTAATTTTAAGTCTTTTCTAACGATATATTATATGCAATATATAAATTAAAACTTTGGCAACAAGAGCAACATTATTGATGTTACTTCGTGAATTTTTGGCATTTAATTAGGTCAAAAATTCGAAAAAGCTATATAAAAATCATTTTAATGTCTTAAATTATTAGTTTGTATTATTTTCACACAAAACATACAAAGTTTTTATAAAAAATTGATTTCCTGCATCAGTGCATGCCTTATTGAATGTGCTACCAGTCTGCGAAAGTTTTTTTGGAAAATATTTTAAAATCACTTGAATTAACTTTAAAATGACAAAAAATGATAAAATATGGAATAAAATAGATTTTTCAGGTGATATTTCATTTTCAAATTACATCTCAAAATTTAATGAAATTTATGAAAATTCGTCATTTTTTGGATAATTTCGATACATTTTTCTCTGAAAATATCATCGGAAATATCAATTTTTTTATATATTTTATCATTTCTAATCATTTTAAAGACATTTCAAGCAATTTTTGATCCATAAGTTAGTGTTCTTAGAACAGTAGCAATGCAATAAGGCCATGTACTGATGGTGGGAAATCAATTTTTTTGTAAAAACTTTGTATGTTTTGTGTGAAGAATAATACAAACTAATAATTTAAGAGCAGTTAGAATGATTTTTATATAGTTGTTTCAAGATTTTGACCTCAATAAAATGCTAAAAATGAGCGAAGGTAACATCAATAATGTGTGGCTCTTGTGACCAAAGTTTTAATTTATATATTGCATATAATATATAATCTTAAAAATGACTTAAAATTACCTTTCTAACAAGGTTATCAACCAATTTTTTTGTATAGAGTTGGTCAAAAGTTACGAATTTTAAACATTAAAATAGGAAAAAAAACAACATGAAAACAGTTTTTGACGCAAGGAAAAACGAAAATTTTGGAAAAAAATTCTAAAAATATTTTTCCTATGCTATTCTAGTAATGATATACGAGCAAGTAAACAACCACAAAGGCAAGGAGTTTCTTCTTTGATAAATTTTCTTTCGAGTCCGAGTACGCCGTCGGTATAGAAGCGGTACCCATTTTTAGGTACCTGGTACCCGAAAGGTACTGGTACCTAAAAGGTACTGGTACCAAAAAAATTTGAGGTACCAGTACCTTCGAGGTACCAGTACCTTTTGGGTACCAGTACCTTTTGAGTACATAACAACTCTGAAATTGATTAATGATTAAATGGTGTATGAATTTTTGATTAAATTGACAAGAATTTTTCAAATAATATTTTACTAGAAATAAAATGATAAATATTCCTTCTTTATTTTTGTTACATATTTTTGTCAATTTAATTCACAAGTTTTGTTCAAAGTGAAAAGTTAGCATCAAAGAATCTTTTTTTAAAAACTTTCAAAAAAAGTAGATCTGAATGTTTTTTAAAATTTTTTAGAGTACTTAATCAATTTTATAAATAAATATGTTTTTTAATTATAAAGAAAAACATTTTTAGAAAGGACTTTTTAAAATTAATTTTTAAAATCATCAACAGCTTTAAAATTTGACATAAAAGAATATTTTCTCTGATTGGAAACAAAAAACAGTTTATCCACAAAGAAGTTTCAAAAAAATTTAAAACTTTTAAATTTAAAAAATCGTCTAAACTGTACGCTGTAATTTTTTTTAGAATGGTTTGTTTTATAAAAAAATGTTTAAAAACATTTTATCATCAACTTAAGTGTCTCAGATCTTGAAAATTGGTAAAAAATTTACTAATTTTGATTTATTGAACTTTTCTTAAGATGCAAGTTTTCTAAAGAATTTCTGTAGTTTTAATTGCAGATTCAGAGATGTTACAGGCGAAAAAACAGGCGGCCTGTAAAACAGGCACGCCTGTAAAAAAGGCCGCCTGTGAAAACAGGCCGCCTGTACAGGCGAAAACAG
The DNA here is from genome assembly GCA_018290095.1 of Polypedilum vanderplanki. Classification (NCBI taxonomy): domain Eukaryota; kingdom Metazoa; phylum Arthropoda; class Insecta; order Diptera; family Chironomidae; genus Polypedilum; species Polypedilum vanderplanki. Next base: position 3,062,855 of record CM031382.1, on the reverse strand, counting down.
GCGACAGGCGAAAAAATTTTTTCATGGGAAAAATCTGCTCTGTGGTTTTTTAGTTGTGATAATTATAAAATAGCATGGGAAAAATATTTTTAGAATTTTTTTCAAAAATTTTCGATTTTTCCTGGCCCAAAAACTGTTTTTCACATGCATTTTTGTCTATTTTTGTGTTTGAAAATTCATAACTTTTCACCAACTTATCTAAAAAATATGGTTGATAACTTGTTAGAAAGGTAATTTTAAGGCCTTTTTAATGATTTATTATATGTAATATAAAAACTTAAAACTATGGCCACAAGAACAACATTATTGACATCACTATGGGATTTTTTGGCATTAAATTAAGTCCAAAATTCGAAAAAGTTTCAGAAAAATTATTTTAGTATCTTAAAATATTGTTTTGGATTATTTTTATACAAAATACACAAAATTTTTCCAAAAAACCCATGTACAACAAGAGTGCATGCCCTAGGGCNCTATATTCGAGGAAAGACGGTAAAAATCAACTAAATTTTTTTCGATTATTTATAAAAGCCTTATCGATTAAATTTTAGTTGAAAATTTTAATTGAATAAGTTTTAGTTGATTTTTAGTTATTTTCAACTAAAATACCAAACGGTTTCGGACTCTGCAATTTACAGAATCTTATTATAATTTTATTGACTTTAAAATAACGGTTGAGTAAAATTCAAAATATTTGAAGTTCTAGTATTTTCCGTTGGTGGCGCTGCAATCGTTTTGCGCGACAAAAAATTTTTGTTTACAAATTTCAATTTGGAAATTTTATTTCGTAATTTCCTAATTAATGCAATAAGTAACAACATTCTAATAAAGAATGCCGCCAATAACTCGATAGCACAATTCATTTAAAACAAACTGTAAGTCTCTAGCTATTATAGTTTTCGAGATCTCAGAGGGACAGCCAGCCAGCCAGCCAACCAGCCAGCCAGCCAGCCAAAGTGAAGATATAAGCGGCATTGTTGTTCCAAAAATGCGCTAAAAATGTTTAAAAACATTTTATCATCAACTTAAGTGTCTCAGATCTTGAAAATTGGTAAAAAATTTACTAATTTTGTTTTATTGAACTTTTCTTAAGATGCAAGTTTTCTGCAGAATGTCTGTAGTTTTATTTGCAGATCATCTACCAACAGTTCAAGTTTGGAAAATTTTTTAAAAAGAGTTTAAGATGCTAAAATTTCACTTTAAAATATAATAAAATATTTTGTAAATTTTAAAAATAATTTCAATAACATTCCGTTAAAACAACATTCAAGTGCAAAATTTTACTTCATGCAATAAATTATTTTACTATAAACTAATGCATTCTAATAAATATGCAGAGCAACTAAAAAAATTTTGGCAATTTCATTTTATTTTTTGCAATTTTTAAAAAAACTAAATATTTTCTGATTGGCGCAACAAAAAATGTTTTTTGTATCAAAAATTTTCCAAATTTGTTTCTTTTTTCTCAGATCACGATTTTTTGATATAAAATTTGGCAAAAAAGCGAGAAGAAGTAGAAGAATTAAAAAAGGTAAGTTAAAGGAAAAAAATTATTTTTTTCTCATATTATTTTTGTGTACCTCCATCAGTGGGTTCTTGCTTTCGTTTCCGCTTCTTGCCGCGCGTTGCATTCGTTCGCGAGCTCCAATCAGGATACATTTGCATGTGCAATTGACGTTCGCGTCTTGCTAACTCATAATATTTTGCTTGCTCCTCTCGACCCAATGCATGCCACTGAGCGTGTACAAGTAAAATATCGAGAAAAGACACAACGAATGAAGAAGTTTTTTTTCATAAATTATTTTTTGTATGGGGATGATTGTTGTTGGTTGGTGTTGCAAAAAAAAATATAAAAGAGATGAAAAGAAACAAAAAAAAGTTTTTCTATGTCAAAAAAGAGATTTTTTCTTAGTTTAGTCGTAGAGAGAAGAAAATGACGATGATGAACAAAAAAAAAAAAATTTGCAGAGGGCGGTTGAGAGCGGCGAGAGAAAAAGGAGACGTTTTTGTTGTAATTCAAAGTGATAGAGTTTCCGCTCCAATTTCCTTCTCACTCTCTTTCATTTTTTTAAAAAATGATCATCAACAAAAATTTAATGCGGCAAAAAAAATTTTATTTCATTTTCTTCTTGTTTATTTTTAACTTTGAATTATTAAACTTCTTCAGTAAAAAAATATTTTTTTTTATTATTTCAGATTAAAGTCGAATAAACGATAAAATTTTCTCGTGTATCATAAAAACAACCCCAACAACAAATTCGGAATGACAAACAAAAACACTATCGAGTAGTGATCAAGTGTTTTTTTAGTAAATTTTACTTTTTTGATATGACTAATTAATTGCAACTAAAATTGTTAACAAAATCAATCAAGTTTTTTTGTGAAAGTAAATTTTTTGTTTTAAAAAATTGATTTTTCTTTATTATACTCTCATTTTGTTATTTTTCTATTTTTAAGAAAAGTCGTTTTGAAGTTTACTTTAGCAAATCGATTATTTGATCTGAATAAAACATTAATTATAAATTTTCTTGAAATATTCAAGTTATTCGTAATTTTTTAAATTTAGGAAGGAAATTGAATATTTTATAAAAAATTTGTAAAAACCATTGATTTAAAAAATTTACATCATGATAATCTACAATTAACCAAGTAGTTTTAATTTAATTTTTTCTATTAAATTAGTAACATTAAAAATAATTTTTCTTTTATAAACTGTATTTTATTTCTTGAACTAAATTAAATGATATTCTAAAGTTTCCAATATTTTTTAAAACAGAAAAGCAGCCAAATTAATACGGGATACTGTTTTATTATCCGGCTACTTTTTTAAAAATTGATTGAAAGGTGTTTAAACGTTAAACTTTAATTTTTGACTTTTTTGTATGCAAAAGACGTTTCAAACATTGCAAAAAAATATTAGACAATTTTGTTTTTCAAGGATAAATTTTGACTCAAAATCTTAATTTTTATGTTTATTTTTAGTTATCAGATAATTTTTTCATATAGCAACATTTATTGCTTTTTATCAATTTTGTTTTCTAATTATTTAAAAATTTATTAAGAGTTTTTGTTTAGAATGTCATATAGAAGATAAAATATTAGAAATTATTTTTTATCGAATGTTTAATAGTTTATTTAATAAGAAGCTTGAATTATTAATATTGTCATTATATTAAAGAAAAATCAATTTTTTTAAAAATTTAATTACATATATGATTTGTTTTTTCTATAATTTCATCATTAGTAATTTAATATTCCGAAAAATAAGTAAGGTGTGAAAGAAAGAAAAGTAAAAAAAAAAAACATGTTTCACATATTCATGCGTACTCTAATGTCATTAGGTGTGATATTTAGTTGTCATTACGTGTAATTAAGGACGTCACTTCCTCCTCTATATATATGGGATTTATCTATTCGAGCTTATTACAATGGCTAAAGGTTAAGACTAGAATTTGAAATATAAGACACTTCTAGACTAATAGAAATAGAGAAAGAGATATAGAAAAGAGTGAGGAGGGTGAATAGGAAACACACATGAATTAATAGTTATGGATAGAAATAGAGAAAGATAGGACAAATTATTCTTGTCTAAGGATTCACACTCTAATAGTTAAATTAGCTTTCAATTTAAATTTTTCTCATATATCAATTCTACCATCATCACTCAACATCTAAAAACTTCACGAAACGCAAAAATTCAAAACAAAAAAAAAAAATTAAAAAACATAAAATTAAAAGAAAAAATTGGCAACTAAAAATTATCACGATTTTAATTGTTCTTAAAGTTAGAAAAAAAAGTTTCCAATTTCATGCAACATTAGTGACATTATTATTTCCCTAATAGAAATGGTGTCGAATTAACTATAGAAGAAGTCATAGAAAAGCTACTTAAATAACTTTTCACGCGTTTGTGCATTAATTACATTTAGAGGGCTCATTTGGCCATACCTAAGGTCAAATAGTTTCGATTTTATTATTCCTTAAAAAATAAAAATTATAAATTTAATTAAGGGAAAAAGATTGTTGTAGAATTAACTTTAACTTGTTAAATTTTTTTGATGGTGTGAAATTAATCTAAATAATTAATTTAAAATAAATTGCAGAAAATACCAAACATTATTTAAATGATATAGAAAATGACTTTAAATCTTAAGTTATTTTTCTATATGAAAGTCTAACTGATCATTTGCGCTTTAAAAAGTTGAGTTTTAAAAATTAAAAAATTCATTTTGTTTTAATTTTTTTTTTCAAATTTAAAAACTTTTTTTTTGAAAATTTTATAGAAAATTTTTTTTCTTTGCAGTAAATCTTAAGTTTAAATATTAATTTTTGATCTTATGAGAATTTTTGGCTACATCCAGATTTTCTCAATGTTCAAATATTAAAACGATCGTTTAGAACAATATCGAATGGCTGTTTTGGTATGAAAGGATAAATGGTTAATATTTTATCGTACCTCTTTTAATTTTAAAAATTATTTCCTAGCTAAACATAAATTTCACACCCTCAAAAAATAAAAGAAAAAAATTTAAAAACTAAATCAAAATATTCGCAGTTGTTTTTTGCCAAATTTTTCATACATAAATAAAATACAATTTTTTATCAAACATTTTTTTTTTGATGCCAATCAGAATATTTTTATAAATTATAAAAAAATTCGTTTTTGTTTCCTCAAAAGTCACTTTTTATCATAAATCACAATTTGAATGGCTAAAAAATTTTCACATTTTATTTTTTTTTCGTCAAACTCATCATAATAAGAAGCGAAAAATTAAAAACAAAAAGAAAAACCAGAAATCAATAAAAAATGAAACCCAAAATAATAAAAAAGAAAATTTTTGTTTTCATCTTTAGTACCTCCCGAATCCGCGGGTGATCGATCTTTTTTTCGTTTCTTTTTCTTGCTACCATAACCATAGTTGTCGCGTGCACTCCACCCCGGATAAAGTTCCATATGTAGCTGTCGTTCTTGTCGTGCCTTTTCATAATAGACACTCTGTTCTTCACGGCTCAGCGAGTGCCACTGTAGAGTGTGTCAAATTTTAAGTTTTTTGGGTTAAAAATTTTGATTTTTTACGATGATGAAAAAAAATTAAAAATAAACCAAGGATTTAAAATAAGAACAAAATTTGAGAAATTTTTCTCATGAAAGAGAAATTTTTTTAAAAAGCTTTTTTAAAAAAGAAGTTTTTTTTATAAATTTTTATGCTGTCTCAAAGGAGAGAAAATTAAAAAAAAATAATTTCTTGTTGATGTTGTTTTTAGTTACTTCATTTTCATATAAACATTTTTCATTTTTTTGAATCAAACACGGTGAATTTAAAAGGTAAAATTTTGACAAACTTTAAATTATTTTAATAATTCAAACTTGTTTTTATGTTGTTGGGAAAAAAAATTTATGAGCTAAATTTTACGAAAAAGCTGACAGAAAAAATTTTACATTTATTTAGCTCAATTTTTTGTAATCTTATACTAAAGTTTATGTTTTAAAATGAAAAGTTTTCTGTCAGCAAATAAATTTTTATTAGATTTTTTCATTAATAATTCTTAAAATTATTTAAAAGCAAATTGGGAAAACAAAAACTCCTTACCTTTCTCCCTAGTATCTGATTTATGGCTGCTGATTCTTTAAGCGTACATTCTGCCACCACCTAGAAAATTTTCAAAAATTTATTTTATTATATGAAAAATTTTATTTTAATTAAAATTAAAATTTTTATTATAAAAAAATTTATTTATTTTCATTTTGAATTCTGGTTTAAATCAAAACAAGTTTTTTGAAAAATTATTATGATGGAAAATGGAAAAATATTCCAAAAATTTAAGCACAATAATTTGAATGTTAAAATTTAGTCATGAAAAAATTTTAATTTTATTTTAAAATGATATTTCCTCTTAATATATTGAAAAATAGTTTAAAAATTTTTTTTTGTATTTTGATTAAATTTCAAATTAAAAATTGAAAAACTATTTTTGAAAAAAATTTCATTTCGAAGAGAAATTTTAACTGAAGAAATTTAAACTTTTGAAATTAAATCAAAAAATTAAAAATTTCCCTTTGTTTCATTAAATTTTTCTCACCTGCGCTCTCATTTCTTTCATGTAAAGCATAAATGCATTTAGCGGCTTCTTGATATGTGGTTTTTTCTTGTCTGCTTCCGAAGTTTTCATATTTTCTGATGATATTGAACTAGATGTGTTTTTACTGTTCTCTGATGACGATCTAAAAGGAAGATTTACAAAAAAAATTACAAAATTTGTTCAGAGGTTTACAAGTTCATTAAGATATTTGTTGTGATTTGTCAATATTTTGTGAGATTTAATGAAATAACTTTGATTAATTTTATCATTTGGTTTTTGGAATAGATTCAAGTTTGTTGACTTAAAATCAGTATTGACCAAAAAGAAATGTTTGTTTGTTTTTCTTAACCAAAATTTTTAAAAATTTTTTTATAAACAGAAATCTAAACTTTTTAGAAATGCTTAATTTTAAATAAAATATTTTTCTTTTATCAAAATTTCCCAAACAACGTTAATTTTTTGTTACCTCTTAAAAGCTTGAATGCGACTATTATGACCATTACTACTTCCACTCTGTTGCCCACTAGTAGTGCCACTATTTGCAGCACTAGCATTTTTAAGAAAATCAAAGAAAGTTTTTGTTGCACTAGTTGGCGTTGGCATTATATTATGATGATTGTAGTAGTCACTATCACCATCATTACTATTGGTCGGACTTTTGTTTGCCTTGCTATGATTGTGCCCATTTGTATTATTATTATGATTACTATGACTACCATTTTTGTTATTACTTTGATTGTTATTATTATTATTATTATTATTTATCAGGTCATTGATTTGCTGTTGTTGTTGCAATTGTTGTAAGAAATTATATTCAATCAATTTATGGAGAAAAAGTCTAACACCATCTTGTTGTTGTTGTGTTGATGATGATGTCATTGAGCCATCACATGAATCATCACCATCATCAACACGATCACCACTTGTTGACTGATGATTTGCCAATAATAATGTTGCTGCTGCATTAGCTGCTGCTTGTGCATTAACAACTGGTCCTTGCTGAAAATGCTGTAAAAATGGTGACATTGTATTGAGATAACGATTTGTCAATTTTAAATATTTGTCTAAATGCATTTTTGCTTGTGTTCCATCTATCATATGTTGTTGCACTTGCTGTTGTTGTTGTAGCAGTAAATACTGCTCAAGTTGATGCTGTTGTAATAATAAATTCGGATTAAATGGCGCGCTGCTTTCTGTATCCAATTCTGACTCATCCGGCGTTGGTGATGTGCCGCCGTTTAATTTCTTATCACAGTTTTTTGGCAGACACGCATCATCATAGTCAATTATGTGCTCTCTATGAACTTCTTGCTGCTCATCAGAAGAGTTTTTAGTACAAAGATTTAATGGCTCATTACTGATGTCCATTGTGAGAAAATTTTTAAAACTTGATTTTGTGATTTTTTTTCTATGTGAATAAATTGAGGCAACTGGCTGCTTACACAACTACATTGATGGTGCGGCGAGAGGGTGAAGAAAATATTTTTTATGTATTGGTACACGCACACTATTATAAAATGATGCTTTATGTTTGTTGTCTATCTCTCACACTCCTTCTCACACTGTTGCCTGCTTTGCTCTCTCTCTCTCTTTCTCTTGTTTGACAAGAGTTGATGAAGTTATAAATTTTTGTATTCTGCTTGATGCTTGGGAAATTGAGAGAAAAAAAAGTGTGTGATGCGCTTTGATGTCTTTTTACTTTTTAATTTTCCTTTGTCTTTTTATTTATTTCTTATTTGGCACTGAATTCTTTTTTAAATGTGATGGATTCTTTGGTAGGATTTTCAGAACTTTTGCATACTTTATTGATTGATGGAAGAAATTTTTGATCATTTATGAAGAGAGATTGTTTTTTCGAATTTGATTTGATGAATGTTAATAAATTAAAATTTTTAATTCAACAATAATTTTGTGATGATTTCTTTGGAATTTTTTGATTTCTTCCAGTTGTGATCAGATTATTCTTCTAGGTTGTGACATGAAATTATTTCAAGTTGATTATCAATTTCAATTACGAATTGAACTTCAAACAAAAACTTTGAATTTTCCACTTATTTTTCTTAATTTTGTTCAGTTTTAGCTCTTATTTAAGACTTCTAGTTATTGACTTTCTTAAATTCTGATCTATTGGTCTTCTTTGAGAATTTAGATTTTTTATTCTGAATTTTCCACGTTGTTTATTATGGAATCTTTTATTAATTTTTCCGTCCTCAAATTAATAAATTTGTTGTGATTTTTTAATGCTTTTAAAAAATATTTCTGAATCATAAAAAAGTTAATTTTTTAAATGTTGAAGTTGTAAACCAAGTTTGATGTTTTCAAACATGAAATTTTTTGTTATCCTTTGATGAATTAAAATTTTGAACTGAACTCTGATGACTTTAATGAATTTTTTAAGTTCTTTAATTTCTTTTAAAATTATTGTGAATTTAATTATGACAACTTTTGACAAATCACTAATGAAAGTTCTTCATTATAGAGTTTTCAATGTCAAGTCTTTTTATAAAGAATATTTTTCTTCCTAATTTATCACTTCACATAAATCACTATTTCTAAATGACAATATTTTTTTTAAAAAAATCTTCAAAAATTATCTTCACTTGGTAAAAACCTTGATGTCATTTTTATTCAATAAATTTAAATTTTTAATCTTTTCTCTTCTATTTGACTTGACTTTCTTTTCCTTTTCACACACACAAATTTTTTTCATCCTCTAACTTCTTATTTTTTTTCTTATCAACACTTGGTTTTTTCTGTATTTGTGCGCGAAAATCCTTCTTTTGATGTTTCTTATTATTTTCTATTTTATTTGTCTGTAAAGTCTCGTTTTTCACTTTTCTCTGTTTTTCACCGTGTCTGTGTTTTCCTTTGCTCTTTATTTTCACACACAAAAATAAAATTTATTCCTCTCTATTTTTTATCTGTGTGCGAAATGAAAAACTTTTTTTTATTCTTTACGAGGAAAATTTTCTTTAGCACAGTTGTATTTGTCGTCGGAAAACTTCCTTGTTTGATGTGATGTCTTTGATGGATGGCCGAGTTTTTCCTTCTTTTTCTTTTATTTTGGCACACGAGAGACCAATTTTTGAAACTGGCAATGTTGATGCTGTTACTTTTATTAGTTGGAAATTATCACTTTTTTTTATGAATGTCTGCTTTGTGGTGGAATCTTTCTTTTGATTTATTTTTCTTTTATTTTGTCACTGTTTCATGTTTTTGACTTTTGAAGTCTTTTATTAAAAAATTTGTCACTTTTTAAGTTATCCATTTAAATATTTTTGGCACACTTATTTTTATTTTTTGAAGATTTTTTGTCATCTTTAAAGAAATATTTTATTTTTCATGTTTTTTGATGAAATTTTAATTTTTTTGGAAATTTCTTAGTAAAATATGCAATAATTTCAAAAATTTATTTTTTTATAATTTTCCAAATTTCTAGATATCAATAAGCAAAACAGAAATAAAAAAAAAAATTCAAATGTTTTTCTAAGTTTTTTTTATTTCCATCCCTTGTATTTTATTTAGTAATTCAAGAGCTCTTTTAAAGGAAATCGATTGTTTTTCGTCTCGTTTGCGAATAACTTAAAGACAGAATTTTGAATTTTAAAATTTATTGTACAGAAAAACTATCACTTTTAAAATATTATCTATATTTAGTTAAATATGAGAACACTAAAAATTTACTTTTTAATTTTGTAGAGAAATTTCAATTTTCATATTCTTCAGGATTCTTTGTAAAATTTTGATTAATAATTTTTAAAATTAACAACTTGGGTTTATAAATGATGAATTTTTCATTAAAAAACTTAAAATTCTAAAATATTCCGAAAAGTTTTCGTAAGTATTTTTTCTTTGTTTAAATTTTTAAAATTGTTAAAAAATTATAAAACAGAAAATTTTAATTTAGCAATTCAGCACATAAAAATTTGTGACAATTTTGAAGATTTTATAAAATTTTAAAAAAGTTTAATTTAATTTTTTCAAAAACTTTTGAAAAAAATTCAAGATTTTTAACTATCCAAATTTTTACGCTTCAACAAGTATTCAACCCTCGCCAAAAAATTTTTTTCATTTTCTTCAACTTCCTCAACAAAAAAATCTATACAGTCTAATAAATCACTTTCAATGAATAAATCAACATGATTTTGAATTTTTAACAACTTTTAAAAGAACAAACCAAAAGAGAAATTTTTCGTAAATAAATTTTTAATAAATTTCCGGATTGCAATTAAAAAATGGAAGTTTCTAATTAATTTCAACTACACTCAAAATTATTCCCTAGAAAATTTCACACAATCACAGAAATGAAAAATTTCTTTAATCCTCTTTAAAATTTTTTAAAATTTACACTAATTAAATAAAAATTGTTTTAATTTTTATCATTTTATATCCTTTCATCTTAATTTTATCCTTTTTCTACTTTTCACAGCTTCACTTGATGATGATGAAAAAAAAATTTTTTTCCTATCTTTCTCTACTCTCACACAAACAGTATGTATTTATATATAGTGTATGAGAAAATCCTCGCATTTCGTTTCCATTCCTTTCATTTGATGGATTTTAATTTTTCTTTTTCCTCTTCTTTTTTGTGCTGCTCTCGCTCACATTACTTTTGTAAATGTTGAATTTTATTGATTTTCGCAACACAATCAAAAGTTTTTCTTCCTTTTTCTCTCTCTGTGCTCGCTTTGGCTGCTCGCTTTTTTCGGAGTCTCATCAATTTCTATTATTTGAGATCTCAGAATCCTTTGTTGGTAGTTTCATTTTTTACTTTTATTTTATTTTGTTGAATGAGCAAGATAGAAAATAAAATTTATGAATGTTGAGAGAAGAAAATTATTTTATTACTTGATAATTGATTATGATGGTTATTGAATACTTGTGGATGAGACTTTTTATGGGAAATTTATTTAGATTAGGTTTTCTTTTAAAATAATGATTTCAAGCAAATGTGAAAGATATTGAAAAAAATTTCAATAAATTTTAAAACCAGTTGTAAATTATGTGAGTTTTTTAATTTTTTAAATTTCAGGATTTTTAAAGTTTTTTTTTTTGGTATTTCAATAATTTAATAAGCTAACTGATTATTTAAATTTTAAACAAAATAAAGTTGAATATTGCTTTTAATTGAATTTTCTTGCTTGAAAGTCCTAAAAATTACTTTTTTAATTCCTCTTAATTTTCTAATATTGCAAAGAACCAAAATAATTTCAAAGTAGATTCAATATATTTTAAGAATTTTACTAAATTTTCAAAAAAGAAAATTTTAAAAATTAAAAAGTTTCATTTAAAGCTGTTTTTTTAATTCTTTAACAAATTTGTAAGGTTTTATTTATTTTATCATTTTTGATTTCTTTAAATGCATTTTTGTGCAAATAAAAATATTTAAGTCGATAGTTAAAATTAAAGAAACAAATTTTGATCAAAACAAATTAATTTTTTTTTTGAAATCTTAGAGAAGTTTTTATGTTTTTAGCTTTCTGAGATAAAAAAGATTTAAGATCTTTTTGAAAATTTTGTTAATTTGTGGACGATTTATTTTTAATACGTCAAAATGTTCTGTTTATTTGCCATGGCATGGATATTATATATGAAGAGCTTAAACTTATTCTAACTAATTTTTTAGATTTTTGAAAAAGTTTTGAAATTTTTTTTCAACATTTTTAATGTTTATTATAAAAATCTAAATTTTTCAAAACGTGCAGTAAAAAGTTTAAAAATTTTATTTAATTTTATATAAAAGTTGAAATTACAAAACTTTTTTAACAAATTAAAAACCAAAATGACATAAATTTTTTTGAATAATTATTGCCTGTTTTATAAAGATTTAATTAATGAAATCAGAGAATAATTTTTCTTTAAAAATTTATTGTCCATTTATAGAATTGACCAAAAAATAAATTTTAAAAATTAATTTTTTTAACCCTTTGACAATTTTTAATTACACACAAAATTTTTTTTTCATTTTCATTATTTCAATTCCCAAATTACAGCCATTTCTATCTCACACTTTTTATGACTTCCTGAATCATTTTTCTTTCCACATAAATTTTTTTTTTTCATTTTCATCCATTTTTATAAAATTTCTAAATTTTCACTTAAATTATTGCATGTTTTACTCAATTTTTTAATTCCCAAAGGATTTTTCACCTCAATATTTAAATTTTCATCAAAAAACACAACGAAAGACAACAAAAAACTTTTTTTTATAAATTTTTCTTCTTTACTAAAAACTTTTTTTTTCTTTCAAGTCTTCTTCTTCCTTCTTTATGTATTCTTTTTTTTCAGAGCAGCCACGAGAATTTTTTTTTCCTCTCTCACTCCTTGTGTGTTGGAAAAATAACTTGTTGATAATTTTTTTCCTCTTTTTCTCAAACAAATAACACAGGAAAAAATTGTGGAAGTTTTTTTTTTGTCGTTGGACATGCACAGAAAAAAAATTTTTTTTTGCTCACACACACTCTTAAGATTTGCTTTTGTTGTTTTCTACCATAAATTTATGGTTCTCGCGCGTGTCCTTGCTGCTTGTTATTGTGACTGATTCTGCGACTAAATAATTTTCTTCCTATAACTTTTAATCATTCAATATGAGCTTTACGAAACTAACTAGAACAATTTTTACCTTTTTAGCCGAATGTCATTGGAGTATGAGAAATGAATGAACAATCAAGTCGCTAACAACACAGTCTCAAGCATATATTTATATATACATTGTAAATCATATCAATTTGCAATCCATATGTGAGAGAGACACACAATCGTACTAGGCAAATAAATTTCCTTGTGTCTGAGTGTGTGTCCGGGGTGGTTTGAGAGTGTTGCCAGCCAAAAAAAAATTATTGTATAAAGAAATTTTCTATTTGTGAGATGCAATAATCGAGGGGTTGATGAACTTCGAACTTTTTTTCTTCCCCTTGAGTTAGGATAGAAATTTTATCAAGTAGTGGGGTGGAACTTTTTGTATTTTTTCAATTCCATCTGTTAGAGAGTAGTTTGCTAATGGAATGAGATTTGATTGAATTTTTGGAAGCTTTAGAAACAAAAATCTTTTTTTTGTGACAGAAAAAGAATTTTGCTAGCTTTTGTCTAGAATAAAATTTTAATTGAAATCTTTTATAAAAATTTTAATTTTTATAAAAATTTTTTAAAATTATCCAAAATTTTGACCTAAAAAATAGCGAATATTTAAGAAAACTTTCTAAATATGTGATTTTTTTTGAAAATTTTAAATTTTTTTTCGTTGGAATTTCTTGGTTTTACCAAATGTAAAAATTATTTATTAAAGGATTTTTTGATTCAAATTTCATTTTACTTCATTTTAAAAATTTTAAGTTACAGATTTATATTTAAATATTTTCTAATTTCATACTTTAAAAAACAAAAAACTTTAAAACAAAATTTCCATATCAAAGAATAACAAAAATAAACTTTTCCCACAAAACACAAAATGAACTTGAAAATTTTTGTTTATCAAAAGAACAAAATTTTCACTGTTGTTGCTTTAAATTATTCATGAATGTCTTTTTGTTGAATGATCAAAGAGAAAATTTTTGAATGAAAAGTATGGGAAGGAGAGAAAAATTAAAGTTGATTGTGGCGGTATTGTGACATAATTTGCTTGAGATTGTTTTGAATGAATTGTAAATTTAGTTTATGTTTTGATGAGTGGAAAAATTATTTTTAGAAATCCATTTAAATTTGATGAAAAATATTTTGTAAAATTTTTATTTTTATAACACAAAAATCGAAATAATAAAAGATTGTTTTACACAATTTTATTAATTTCCAAACGTCTGTCTGTTTTACAATTTTCTACTTCTTCATAACAATTCTTTTTAACATAAATAAAGATCATCATCATAGTCATAGTCATGATATCACGAATAATTAGCATACATGCAATTAAGCATTAAAAAGAAGTAAAGTAAAAGAGTTGTCGGCAGAATTATGTCATATGAATGATACTTGAAATTGATACAAGTTCCACTAATTGCTTTCATTGAGACAAGTTGATGCTTCATATTTCTGAATATGCATGTAATGAGCTCAAAGTGAGCTGATTTAAAAGTGGAATATTAAAGTTTTTTATCAAATGAAAATTGATGAAAAGAAAATTTCTACTCAAAAGCTACTCGTGGGAGGCGACACAAAAGAATTTTTTTCTTTTATCGCGCAGAATTGGAATTGATTTTTTCCTTCTTCTTTCAAAGAGGTTTATGATAAAAAAATTTCTTCAAGTTTTAAAATTTAATAGCATATCTTTTTTCTTATTATTTGAATAATTCTTATATCTCACAAAACATGACAAAATCGCTTTAAAAAAATTAAAAAAAATCCAACTCACCTTCCATATCGATGATTCGTTTCATGACTTGATTCTGTTTTTGATCCTGATGACGATAGCGTTGGATGTGAATTAAGCATATGATGCGGGTGTACTGAAGGCAACAGGCTGGTTGGTGAAAATCTATAAATTATAAAAAATTACTTTGCTATCAAAAGAAAATTTAAATTGAATTTACCTCGATAGCGTCGTATTAATTGGCAGCGATGATGGATATGGACTACGAAAACTAGAAGCTGCTGAATACATTGACGGCGTATGCCATGATGCTGCTGTCATCTCAGGACTAAGCATTGGATATGGATACTGAGTGGCGGGAAATGGATAAAGTGCGGGTCGCGTTAGACCTGTAATTAAATAAAAAAAAGAAAAAATGTCAATTTTGCAATTTCTGATATACAAAAAGAAAGCTTTTAAAGAAATTCCATTAATTCATGAGATTTTTTTTCTCCCTTTAATTATTAAAAACCTTTCAGACATTTTATTCATTATTACTTGCTTCTTCTTTGCTTTCAATCTCTTGACATCAAGAGCTCCCATTAGATTGCTTCATAAGTAATTATAACATGCAAAAAGGCTTTCTGATGCGAGAAATTTTTCTCTTTCTTTGCAACTTTTTTAATCACGGAAGGAAATGTGAAAGTGAAGTTATAATGGAAAAATTTTTTAAATCGACGCTGATGCATTGGCTTAGAGCAAGAATTATTGAGATTTTTAAATGAATTTTTTTCTATATTTTTTGCATTGGGGAATGAAAAATAAAAGTAATCTTTTGCATGCATGTAATTTTTATTAAAAATTCTAAAATGAATGATTTTTTTTTTGAAAGTTTAAAGAAAATTTTATTTTTTATTTTTTAATTTTGCATGCATACTCTTGTATATAGCAAAACATTCTGGCATGCATGCGAAATTATTTAAAACATACTTAAGTTTAAAAAAATGTTGACAAGAAGTGTAAACTTAATTTATGTAAGACAAATTTATCAAAGAAATTTTTTGATGGTTTCAAACAAAATTTTTAATTTTCAATGATTACTCTTTTTTATATATTAAAAGCTTTTAGTATTTAAATATTTTAAATCAAATTTATAAGATTATTTTAAAGAACAAAGAAAATCTTATAGATGCTAGTAATACCAAATAAATCCACCAGCAAACCAAAACCACAACAAAAAGTGCTCATTCATGATCACCACTTGATAATGCCCGATTAAGCATATCATAATCCATAAATGTCTGTATATGCCAAAATTATGAGTCAATAAACAACCCCTCTAATAATAATTTTCCTTTTCTACCCTTCTCTCACACCAATTACATGCCTTATAATCGTCTCAAATATCTTAATAATTTTTTTCAATCCCTACGTGCGCATTTAACCATAATTTTTATAATATGTGCAACTTTCATTTCATTCTGCATGCTCGGATGGATTTATGATTGTTATTTTTATTGTATACAGAGCAACTCACATTGTTGAATGTTATTATTTGTATTAATAATTGAGGTTTAGCCTTCTCAACGTAAAAATAATTTTATTTTTATTTCATTGAGAGATTTTTTTTCTCCCTTTTATAATTTTTGTTCTTTTTGGCTACTCAAGTGTTTTTTACGAGTTATTAATTCTTTTTACATGGAATTATTTTCATGTTGTTTTTTTTACTTGTTGGTGGTCATGTTTTCGTATTACTTTTTGACATATTTTTAATTGAAATATTTCTTAAAATTTTGTTTTTGAGTTTTTTAAATTGCATTTTTAAAGAAAATTTCATTTAAAATTTTTCTATAACTTTTTAAAAAAGAATTTTTATTGAAAAACTTCCAAAAGTTTCTCTTTAAATAATTTGCAAAATAAAAAGTATATAAATTTTGTTACAAAAAAATATTTATCCTACATTAAATTTTAAAAATTTCAATTGTTCCCTTAGGACATTTTCTGTTATGAATTTCATTCAAAACCACGAAAATGTTCATTCATAATTCGAGAAAGGGAAAAAAATAAAATAAGAGGATAAAAAATACAAGCACGAGAGTGATTAAGTGTATAAAAATACGGTTCATAATTCCATCATTAATTTGAGTTTGTATAACAAATTGATGACATGTGTCTCATTATAGCAGCATGATGAAATGCGTATGGGTGTTTTCAAGTGTTGTGGGATTGTTTTGACTGTAATTTGTGCTTGATCGATTTTATGAAGTTAAGGTAAATTGTAGCAAAATTTTACTGTAAATTTTAACAAAATTAAAATTTATTTAATGAACCTAATCAATAATAAATTAAAAATTTTGATTTCATTTTGAGACAAAATTCAATGTAATATTTTAGGCGCCATTGAACTTGTAATAATAAGATAATTTTTTGTTTATTTTTATCTTGAATCAGTCTAGGGTGAATTTCAAATTAATGTTACACAAAAAAGAGACTCTTTCTTATTTTTGCATCACAAACTTGACATAAATTCAAAATAACTTCTATTTAACAATAAAAAATTGATTTGCTTCTTTTTACTTATATAACATCCCAACAGTCTTTAAAAAAAATTTATCTCAACTTTTTTTAAACAATTTTTACAATTTAATTGTTTTACTAATTATTGATGTAGAATTGGTTTAAAACATGTGTTGACATTTGTCCGATACAAAAAGGCAAAGAAAAGATGAAAGAAACTTTTGCCGAAGTATAAATTTGAGATGATTGAGTGAAAAAATTTTCAGTCTTTTTATGAATTTTAAAGAAGTTGGAACACAAGAAAAAATATTTGAACAAAAATTTAAATTAAAGAAATTTTGTTTATTTTGTTTTTTTTTAAATTGTTGTTTTGAAAATTAAAAAGAAAATTATTAAAATAATAAAATAGTTTTAAAAATTAAAAATTCTTCAGTATTTTTCAAAAAAAAAAAAATTTTAAAAGATTCAAGTAAAACTTTTAATATTGACAAGAAAATTGATTTGATTTAAAATATAAGAATAAATTTTTAAAAAAATTTAAAGTAAATTTTAAAAAAACTTCGAAAAAGTCAAGAATTTGAATTTAGACCGTTGAAAAATAACAAGAGAAAACTGGATTAAAAATTTTTTAAAATGTCTCAGTAAGTTGAAATTTTTTCATGATTAATTTTTTTAAGTTTCATAATAATTTTGTTTTTCCAGTCACACAGTAATTTTTCTACTTCTCTGTCATGCACATACAATCAAATCAGCATTTTTTCCACCAAATCGTAACAACAATCACATCAATCGTCTTATGACTACTCATATCACTTTAGAATGTGACTTTACTTATACATCATTAGGCTATTCTTGTAATAGTCACAACCTAAATATTGTTTCACCTAATGTCACAATTCTAAGAGTCACTGGTGAGCATCATATCAACACACGAAATATTGAAGTCAGCGCTTTGTCAATTTCAAATCAAAATATTCGATATATTCCCGAAAATCTTGCAATGTTCTTCAGAAATCTTGAAAGTTTGACAATTTATCGATCAAATCTTGAGCATTTAAGATTTGTTGATTTTAACGGACTTTTTAGATTAAGAAAACTTTTCATACAAGGAAATAATTTGCAATATATTGAAGAAAATGTTTTTAAAGCAATTCCAAACCTTGAAATTCTTGACTTAAGCGCCAATCATATCACTGTCATTCCCTTTTCAATGTTTTCACTCGCCAAAAGTCTTCGATTTCTCACGTTGTCAAACAATTTGATAAAAATCTTTGACATTTTTCCATTTCCTGTTAATTGTCAACTTGAGGAATTGCGACTTGATGGAAATCAATTAGTGAGAATCAATTTGGCAAGTTTTATGAATGTATTACATGTGAGACGAATTGATTTACATGGTAATGTTTGTATTAATCGAAGTTTCCCAAATGATGCAAGATCTTTAATTGCTTTATTTACTGAAATTGTTCACTTTTGTAATACTGGTATTGAGAATGGTTGGATTCATTATCATTAAAATTAATTTTTATAAATTGAAATTTGGATAAATCTTTAGAAATTGTAAAACTTTTTAATATTTATTAAACTTTTTGTAATGAAAATTTTTACTATTTTTAAAATTATTAGAAATTTTAAAATTTTAACGGAAAATCTAAATTGTTTTGTTGAAAGTAATTTTACTTATAAATTATGTTTATTAAGTTTTCTAAAATTTCTATTTTTCCTTTATTATTTATAAAAATTTTGAATTTTTAAGAATTTTCATAAAAAATTATTTTATAGAAGATGAAAAATTTGTAAATAACAAAAATTTATGAGAGCATTTTATTGACGTTTTGTATTAAAACTTTTTTTAAATTTATAAATAAACTAAAAATTCTATTCTAAAAAATCCTTTTTCATTTCTTTTTTATTTACCCAAAAAATTCTCAAGAATCTTTTTTTCTTTTTTCATTTTTAACTAACATAAAAAACCACTCAAAAAAAGAGAATTTTACACAAGCATGCAATGTTCACAGCTCAAGTGCCTTTCTACAATAATTAGTGAGCAAATATAGAAAAAAGCATTCCAATGGTATATTTCATTTGTCAAGCATCCACTTGAGAGCACTTTTAACTTCTCGCAGTAAAAGAATGTGTTTGTGTGTGCTGTAAATTGCAATGGTTGATGTTGTTAGGACATTTTTTAATGAAGAAAATTTAATTATGAAGTTTAATGTGTAGTGGATATTTGTTCTTTCCTGTTTGAAAATATTTTTTAAATTAGAACATTTCAAAAGAAAAATTTTAAAAATTCAAAAATGTCCAAAGATTTTTAGATTTTTTGAAAACCTTAAACTTTTGTAAACTTTCAAAAAACAATTAGAAAAATTATAAAAAACATTCAAAACAGATTAAAAATCTTCGTTACAAAAATAAAAAATTATTTAATATAAAAAAAATTTGAAAATTTTTCAAATTCCAATCACAAACTTCCATCATTAAGCGCCAAAAGAAACACCAAATTATCATCAATATTTATAGATGAAAAAAGAAGAAAAGAAAAAATTTGAATACAATAAACTTATAATTCATCCTCACACCTTTCTTCTTAAAAAATAATTTTTTTGTTCGATACGGAAGCCATAAAGCACGCAACAAACAAATGACTGATGGACAAATAAGACACAAACACCGAATAATTTTTTTATTCAAATTCGCGTGGCAGCTCATTAGCAGGCTGGCTACTTTTTTGCCATAAATGTCTGATGATCATTTAGAGTCAATAATTATATAATAATCGAAGTCATAAAACTTGTGACTTTTTTTTGTTTATCAAAATGTGCTAAAATGATTTTTCTCACTGTTTACGTATTTTAATTAGTGTAATTAGCATAAAAATCTCTAAGAATTTTCATTTAGAAAAGATAAAAATAAAAATTTTTCTTTCGTTTATCATATTCCAAAAATAAAGTTCATTTAGGGTTATTTAAATAATTGCTGTGTATAATTTACAATTTTCTTTTTTGCTTTCTTTATTGTCATGTCTATTGAAATATTAAATTATTTATAGTTTGTAAATGGCAATTTTTTATTGAGTTAGTAAATTTTTAATAAAAAGAAAAATGAATTGAATTGTTTGCGGGAATTTTTAATTGTGTAGAAGCCGAAAGGAATTATGAATGAAATTATTGGGAGCTACTTGAGTTTATTTATGAATTAAGAGAGGTCATTGGAGCGTAATAATTTTAAAAAAATATAAAATTTAACAAATTTGTAATAGAAAGTTCTGGATAAGAAATATCAACTATAAAAATGCAGTAGTTTAAGTAAAAATTTTAAATGAACCAAAACTTTAAGAAAATCGTTAAAAGTTTTGAAAAAAATTTTAAATTTTTATTTTTATTTAAATTTACTCCACTTAACAATATCAAATTTTCTTCCCTTTACATTCTTACTTTAATTCAAAATTCCTCAATTATTGTATTTTCCTTTTCATATCTGTCTATCATATTTACCTTTTTAACTACCGTCAAATTGAGACATTTATCGAACCCACAACTTTAACACAAACCGCTCATTATCAACTTGACATTAATTTCTCATGTCCGCACATTAACAAGAGTCGGAAGGAAACAGGAAATTTTCCTTTACTGACGATTCAATTTAGAATTCAAATAGCGTGACGGCAAAGCATTTGTTATGGTAAATTAACCTAGGACATGGAGATGAATTATTGTGTAGTTTTTTTTATTGTTCAACAAGTTTTTATTATTTATCTTTTTTTGTTTTATTGGTTGGAAGTTTTTGAATATTTTTGTAACAAAGCAAAAATTTCTAAATCTAATTACTTTTTTAAGGTTTTTATATAATTTTTAGAATTTAAGAAAAATTTATGTTTTTATTTCTGAATAAATCTAAAATTATTAACAAAATTTTTTCATACTTCAAGGACTATAAAAAATTTTTTTGCTTTGTAAATTTATTCTGAATTTAAAGCTTGAAATTTAAGATTCTCAAGAAAAAAATTCTTTCTTTAAAAAATTTCATATAAATTACTTACACATCAACCACAAACAAGCAAAGTACAAAATAAAATTCTCAGAAAGTCATATCTGCCCTAAAAATAAGGTTCAATTCACACAGAAACAACATTTTCGCATTAAGCACGTCTCGTTGATCAATAATCAGTGAAAGAAAAGAACGAAAGAGGCAAAAAATAAAACAGAGGAAAAAATGACAGAAAAAATTTTATTTTTCGTGAACTAAAAAAAACTCAAGAGTTTTCTTCAAATTTTTTTGTACATTAAAAAATTAGCAAAAAATTTAAATTTCCAATGTAAAAACTTTTTTAGAAATTTTTTACTTAAATCCAAAAAAAATTTATAAAATTTGTGACCTAAGGTCACCTGTTTCTCCTTTCACTTTATAACCATCTTCAAAATACACCAAAAACTGTTCAATAAACTTTCTATAATTATTCCAATTGCAAACAAAAAACCCAAAACCAACCACAAAATTTCAATACACAAGCACACCCAATAAATGATGCATGTCATTGCCAAAAATGAATAAAAACCGAAAAAAGAAAAAAAATTTTAATGAACAATTGGAAATTTGCACCAACTCATCATCAATGTGATACGCACGAGTGCTTTATGCTCATCGATATAGCCAAATAGAGCAGTTGAAGCACCAAAAAAATTGAAAGAAAATAATGTAAATAAATGAGGATAAAGAAGAGAAGTTGAATTAGTGATGAGTGAAATTGGTTGGATCAAGAGTGAAAGAAATTTTTTATTTGATCTTTTTTTGTTATTAAAATTTTGTTTTATAGTATTTTTAGAGGTGAATTTTTCTTTTTATTGAATTGAGGTTTTTAGTGCAAAGTATTGAAGAAAATTTTTTGTTTTTAAAATTTTTAATTGAAATTTTAGAAAATTTATTAATTTTATTTTGAATATTAAAAATTTTTATACAAAGAAAATTTCATAAGAAGTTCAAAGAAATTTTTAAATATTTTTGTTGCAAACTTTTTAAAATTTCTTAAAGAGCACTTTTATTTTTATAAATTTTTTAATTAATTTTCTTTAAAATTTTTTAATTTTTTATTAATATTTTTAGTTCTGTTTTAAATCTTTAAATTTTGATTTGAACTTTAACTTTTCTCCAAATTTTTTTACAGAAAAAATTTTCAAAAAGTTATTTCGAAAATTTTTTATTAAATTTGTTTCTCCAAAATATTTTTACAATTTTTGTTTCTAAAATTTTGCTTTTAAAAACTTTTCAATTGTTTATATTACAAATAATATTTAAAATAAATAATTTTTTAACAAGAATCTCATTTTCATATTTCATCAATGAACTCATCGTAAGAGGCAAGAACAGCAGTAAAAAATCATCATCCATAAATGGAATTTTAATAGCACGTTTTTCTCTCTCTCTCTCTTGTTGCAAAAAAATAAGAGATCTCTCATTTCATAAATGAGCAAAAATATAAAGAAGCGATGAAAAAAATTTCCCCTTAAGGCATTTAAACGTGCTTGCAAACTAAACAAAAAGATACTACCACGAGCTTTATAATTAACTTCTTCTTTTGATTGAATAAAGATGAAAAAAATATTTTTTTTACTTATTGTATTATAATTTAAAAATGGAATGAATTTTTTGTGTGTCGCATCTGTTTTTTGGTAAACGTATGTTTACAAAACTTTTTTGGCCATTTATTAATGATTAAAAGAGAGAGAAATTTTTAAATTGTTGCATTCAATTTGTTTTTGCAAATTTCTTTTTTTGTATAAATAAAGAAATGAAGCAATGATGGTCAAATTTTTATAGGCCAGTACATAATTGTTTGAAATTTTATCTACATCACATTTGTTTTTAAAATTCAAAACTTTTAAATTTCTTTCTCATTTTCAAAAAAAGCAATTTTTGGCGCCTTTAAATTTTTTCTTTCTCACAAATATTTTTCTTCACAAATCCATCAAAATAAACAAGAAAATTGAGAGTTAAAAAATTTAATTAAGCACATAAAAAGAATGAACAAGAATAAAAAGACGTTTGTTTCATTGCACCTTTCATGATATTTAACTAATTCACTTAACAATCTCTTTTTTTCTCTTTTCTTTTCTTCTCATGTTTTATCACGCAATAAAGAAAAAGAATATTTTTTCGCTCACTAGCACCACACCTAATCCTTATTGACTCATACAGCTACACGTACGTCCAATTATTACCGTCAACATCACTACACGATTTTCATTCTTTCTTATTTTTCTCTGTTTATGGCTGGTCTCGTTCTAAGAACAATCAAGTAAAATGAAAACCAGCAATTTACACATCTTTTAAGAAATGCAACATTACAGACGATCACGCATTTGTGTGTAAGATTGCCTTCTGGGTATAATGCACACACAATAAAGGAAGAAGCAAGGCGCTGGTTGAAATAATTGATGCCTTTAATCTATCTTCTTTCCTCACTTTTATGCTTTTTTATTTGCTATGTTGAAAGACTTTTTTAAATTTTTTTTCAAGGTGTTGAAAATACTCAAAGATTGAAAAAATTTTGAAGAATAAAATCAATTTAACAAAAAATCCTAAATAGCAATCTCAATAAAATTTTAACATTTTTGTAAATTAAACGCTTTAAAGTTAAAAATGAAATTTCGATTTTTGATACTTCTTAGAAATTTATTATCAAAAAATTTGTATTAGATTTTTATTAATTTTGATACAAAAAGTTTTTTTTTTGAAGATTTTAAGTACAAAATTTTTGCTCATAAATTATATTCATTTTACTTTAATCTAACACACATAAAAAATAATTTGTTGAACCATAAAGGAAGTCATCACCTTTCCTGCTTCTTCCCATAAATCCCTTTTTTTCTTTTTCCTTCTATTTTTTCATTTCAATAGAATTGCATCGCATTTCTATTCACACAGTGTATTAAAGACCATTGAAATATTCCATAATAATGCAAGAATTTTTTCACTACATAGGAATGAATAGGAGAAAATATTTCAAAAGGCATAGCATATTAAGCCTACACTTTGCAGGTTTATTTTGTGAGGAAGCTTGTTAGTAATTTTTTTATAGTTAATGTTGTCATTTTTTGAATAAAAATTTTTTATTTTCTGTTACTGAAGTAAGTAAAAAATTTTAAAATAAAATTGAATGAAATAAAAAAGTAATTAAAAAAGTAAGTGTAAAATTAATGAGAAAAATTTTTAATTAAAATTCTAGAGTGGATAAAAATTAAATTTAAATGAAAGAAAAAATATAATAAAGACCAAAATTTAAGGGTCTATTCAGATATAATGAGTAAAATTTTATTTAAAACACTTTAGAAATGAAAAATTTCTATTAAAAATTATTTTTAACAAAATTTTTTCTCAAGCAACAAATAATTACAAAAATTTTAATCCTCCTTCCTCATTTTTTTTTATTCTTTAATAATGTCATACTAAGAAAGAGAGCAGATTCATATAATAGAAAGAGCGAACATTACACAGTGCCTTTTGCTATTATTTTCATCACTAACATAGAAGTTACAATGAAAAGATTTCAATGAATACAAAATGTTGCACAACATTCAAAGTCATCCAATTGCAAATTGTAAAAGACATCTTTTTTCACTTCTTTTGTATTGCATTGAATTTTTATGCTGTTGTTAGTTGCAGGCAAGAAAAAAAATTGTTCAAGTTTTTTGAGATTGAAAAAAAAATGTTGAAGGATCATAAAGAATTTTTTGCTGCTTCTTTTATGATTTAATGACATGTTTCCGCTCTTTCTTCTTTTATGTGTTTTGTTCGTTTTCAAATGATATGACTTGCACATCATATTGCACATTATGACAGAAAATATTTCTTTTAAAATATTTTGATTTTATGTTTTTAAGTTTGTAAAATTTGAAAAAATCATATTAAAATTTTTTATTTTTCTTTTAGTTTAAGAAACTTTAAAATTTTGTAAAATATTTGAAATATTTTAGTTTAAATTCAGTAAATTTAAAATAAATTCTACAAAATTTATTTTAACATTTTGAAGATTTTTTTTTCATTTTTATTAGAAAACTTCCAAGTAATTTCTAAAAATTCATTTCATTACTTCCATCACAATCCTATTATCCTTTTATTCTTTCTCTCATTTCTTTTTACTTATCTAACAACACAGAAAAATAATTTTTTCCCTTGAAACACTTCAAAACATAAATTAAATAAACCAACAAAACATTAGCAAGCAAACATGAAATCCAAATGTTGAAGAAGCAAAGGAAAAAAATCTCACGAATAAGAGAAAATTGCAGGGTTGAAAATTTTTTCTCTTATATATTTTGAACCATAAATAATGCAGTTGAGACATTTCGAAAAGGCAAGAAAGAAAATAACACACAGACGATGCAGGTTATCGAATAAATCACACACAAAAATAAAGTTTTTAGAAAGGAAGAAATTTCACACATTTTTATGTATTTTTTTGCCATTCTATGTCTGTGTGTAAATAAAAAAGTGTTTTAAAAATTGGATGAACAAACACAGCTAAAAAATTACACAAAAAACCTTTTTTAATGCGTAAATTGAAAAGAAATCGGAACACAAAAAAATCTTTCCCTCGATCCTGCATGTGCTTGGCCTATGCCAGGTATAAATTATTTGAAAGCGACACCAGAACTAAAATTTCTTTCTTTTATAAATTTCTTTCAATTCTTTTTAAATTTACAGCAACAACAACAACAACATGGAATAAAAGAAGGCAATAAATAAAAAAATAATAATCATGTTCATTATTGAAAATATTGGAAAAAAGATTGAGAAAGTCATCATTATTGGATCCTTATTTTAGTTGGTAATTTTTTTATTTTACCTGATTTTTGATTATTTTTGGAAAATTTTCTTAATTTTGTGAAAAAAAAAAACTTTTTAATTCAGTAATAAAATAAATTAAAAAATTTAATAATTTTGGGTTTAATTTAGAAATTTTTAAAATATTTCGAAAATTCTTAAAAAAATTACTTTGAATTTTTTCAATCTTAACGCATTTTTTGTAAAATTTTGATTTTTTTTCTCAAAAATTTTTCAATTTCTTGAAGACTTCTTTTTTAAAATTTTACAAGTCAATTTTTCTATTTTTTATTTTTCATACATAAAAAATTTTGACCTTCACAAAAATGACTCTCATCACTTTTCATCATTCATTCATTTTCCGACTTCTTTTCTACTTCAACCATCCATGAATTTCATGATTTTTTTTTCAATCTCTTCAAAATGCATGCACGTGGAAAATTCTTGTGAATATTAAAAAATTTCCTCATTCATGAGATAGAAAAAATTCCAATTACACACGTTCAGTCTTTTGTTACATAACCCCAATCATTCTTTTTTGCTTTTTAATATTTGATGATCATTTTTTTAATTTCATGCTCTAAGAACTTTTGTAGAAATTAGAATTCTTTTTAAACCTTTTTTAAAACTTATACAAAATATTCAAATATTTTTTTAAAACTTAGAAATTTTTTAAAACCAAAAAAGCAATAAAAAATATTTTGTTAAAAATTAAGAAAATGAAAAATTTCGTAAGAAATACTTTTTATTATTTAATTTCAAGTAGTTGAAAAAAATCCTCAAAACTTGAAATTTTTTTATAAATTTAAAAAAATATTCTCATAATTTTTAATTTTTTAAAGTCACAAAAATGAAACTATCGCACTTTAAAAAATTCTTTTAATTGATTTTTCCTCATACTTTCTCATCATCAGAATCATCTCCATTTTGCATAATTTTCCTACATGTGCTTTTATCATAAAATTTACATGTCTATATGGAAATCAAAAACAAACCAAACTGAGCATGTGTAGATGTTGATGAAATGACAAAAAATTTAAAGAGAAAATTATCATGAATGAACAAATGTGAGTGACTGACTTCAAGTATTGATTTAAATTTGTTATTTGAAGAATTTGTGATTTAAATGAACAAAAAATTCTTTTTCTATTTTGCCTTTTTTGCAGGTGAAAATTATTTATAGGGTGAAAAGAAGATTGAAATTTGAGGAATTTGAATGAAAATAGAATTTTTTAGTGTTTACATGACAACAACAAGAGATGTTTTTGAATAATGATAAAGAAGTAGAAAGGTTGAAAAATCGATATTTAATTTTGATGACGTAAATTCAAAATAAATTTTTTTATATTAAAAAAAGTTTTAGATATTTTTGATTAAAATTTTGTTCTTTAATTTTTTAATTAAATTACTTTAAATTAATTTAACTAAAAAAAAATTTAAATATTCCTAATTCCTAAGCTTCAAAATTTAATTTTTTTCCTTTTTCTGTTTTAAACATAAAAAACAGAATAACTACAGATAATGAAGATGTCAATGAAAGAAAAAACATTAACTAAATTCAAAAAAGTGTCAGAATATCAATTACAAATCAATAGACAGACGACACAAATGACATCTTACTTATTTTCTTTTTTACTCTCATTCTCACTCAAATATGAATGATGAGCATTAAATTGAAATCTTGACCTCTCTTGTCTGGTAATTTAGTTTTCATTTAGTTTAATTTTTTTTCAAAACTTTTTTTTTGATAACTAAAAAAATTGTTTTTTTTGATAAAAGAATTTCTTATCCCAAGAAATTGATGTGGTGGTCTAGTATGTTGTAAATCAAAATTTCAATCAATTTTTTGTGATAGTGACGTCTTTCGGCATCATAAATCTTTTATTTTTTTATTTCGCGAAATGCCAAATTTGTCTAACTCGTTGTTGTATTTGATAAGCATGAAATGCGTTGATAATTTTTTTTCTGCTCGCTCATTTAATTTTGAGTATGACAAACACACATAAATAGCTCTATTGACATATATTATTGCTTGCTTGCTTGCTCACTTGTTATTGTGTGGGTTTCAATGATGATGATTTTTCTTCTTTTTGATGACTGTGTAAGTGTGTATATCATGCCTGATACTTATTATAAGTTGAAGTACTTTTTTTAAATGAAACCAAGTTGATGAACTTGAAAAAGAATATTTTTTAAAATATTTTGAGTATTTACATTTTTTTGTTATTGAATTCTTTTAAAATAATTTAAATCATTAACGAAAATTTTAAAAAATTTCTTTTTTTGAAATTTTAATGCTGATAAACAAAATAATTTTTACAATTTAGAAATTTTTGTACGAAACTATTTGAATTTTTTTCTTAAATTGACAGATTTTCGAGAAAAGGTTCACATTTTGTATTTCATTCTAACTGGCTGATTTTTATGAAATTTTTTAAATTTTTATTCTTTTATTTTAAATAAAGTTGCTTATAGAAAAAATCTCAAATTTTTCTCATTCATTCATGCATTCTTCAAAATTCAAAAAAAGTCAATAACTGACACCAAATAATAATAATAATTTCTAGTGCGTACATGCATGCTATGCTATCTGTATTTTGGTGTGTTTTTGAAGGCAAACAAATAGCTGTGAATTGTTGATAAGGAAAAAAATGTATGACAAAAGCGACAAGACAGATGACACTTAACCAACTATTTATTTATATGTTTTTGAAAAAATTCATTAGCCATTATATCATCAGTGAAATATTTTTTAAGGAATGAAATCTTTTAGAGAAATTTTTCTTTAAAATTTTTGAAATCTTACAGAAATTAATTTTTTAAAAAAAATTTTAAATATAAATTTATATATAAAATGGACAATCTAACAAAACAAATGTATTACAAAATAATAAATTTTCACAACTGTCAAAATAACTTCAAAATAATAGTAAAATTTTTTTAATGAAAGTTTCGTTTTAGGTTTTTTTTTTTTCAAGAAATTTCTTGAAAAAAATCAAATTACAAATTTAACATTTTCATAATAAAAATATTGAAACAAAAATTTACAACAAATGTAGAAATTTTTAAAATTAATATAAAAAAACTCAATGCTAAAAATTCATACAAAATAATAAATTTGAAATTTTACAGAAAAATTTTAATTTCCGAAAAAAAAAATCAAAACTCCATAGAGTTCAATCGTCAGCCATTTAACAATAAGCCTTATAATACAATTCAACCGTAAATTGACTACTCTTTAAGCACATTAACGACGAGCAGCATTCAGCCTCACTTAAGTCACCATAACAGAACATTCTCTCACTCGCTCTTAATCGCAGCACCTCATTTGTGAAGCCTTAACGAGGCTTAAGCACATTCCAATCACGAATGCGATGATAGAAGGTGTTTTTTGTTTAACTTAAAGAAGAAGAAGATTAAAAAAAGAGAGACGAATACAGAAAATTCCGGTTCCTTTCAGCCATCGAAACTCGTTTCTCGCATGAATAATGAACGAGAAAAATTCTCGCGTCGTCGCTGTGCGGTTGAAAGATGAATTTTTTATTATTGTTGTGTGATGAATCAAATTTGAAGTGGATGTAGACAAAATAGAGACAGATTAAGAAAAAATTTTGTGACATTTTGTATTTCAATAAATTTGTAAATTTTATAAAAAAGTTTCAAATTTATTTGCTGTTTTGCATATTTTTTTTAAAAAATATTGTACTGTAAATAACTGATTTTGAAAATTTAAATATTTTTCCGTTAAATCTAAAAATAAAAACAAAAATTCTTCCTCCTTCATTAAAATTCTTCTCACTAATCTCAAGTGCTCGTAAATTTGAGACTAAGATGCTATAATTAGCAACATTACTACGACATCATCTTCATTTATCTTCTACAGTATCATCATCATTGTCACATGTTTATAAACAACAAACGAGCAATAAAAACATTGTCACATTTGTCATTCCATGATCATCATTGATGACATTAATTTTTTTCGTCTCCCTCACTTGAAAATTTTTTATAGAGCAACAGCAGCAGCCCCTATAGAATGAACAATCCTCAATCCTCTACAAATTACGCATTATTAAGTAATAAGTGCATGTTTTACATGAACATAAAACTACAGTGATGATATAGCCCATTGTGCATCATCCCTAACTTGCTCACCCCTCTTCAAAATAATAAAAATATACACGATCGATTTCTATTTACCAAAGGGATAAACAACTTTTTTTTATTTTAATTTGAGTTGAGGGAAGTGAAGTGAATTGAAATGAAATATTGTGATTTAATAGGGTGGGCTTGTAGTTGAGATTTTTGATGACAAATTTTTTGAATTTTTTTTTCGAGGATTGTAAAATTTAACTTCATTAAAAGGTTAAGAAATGCTTTAAAAATGGAATTTATTAAATGTTTTATTTCTAAAATTCTCGTTAATTTTTATTAAGGATTGAAATTTTGAAAATTTACTAAAATTTTATTTAGATATTTTTTTCAAAAATTCTATTTAAATTACTTAAAATTTTCATAAAAATTTTTGAATAGTTGATTTTTTTTAATTTTTATTGTGTACAAAAAGTTTGCATTTCTTTTTAAATTTTTCATTACAAAATTTTGAAATTTTACATAAAATTACAATTTTAAAATTCATCATCTTTCTTTAGATTCTTTCAGAAATTCACTCTAGAAATTTCACAATTTTATATTTTTCACAGCAATAATATCATTGTCATAGGAAAATAAATTCTAGGAATTTTGCGCACAACAAGTAAACAAAACTTTTGCTTTGACGGCTCATATTTCAAATCATTTTTCAAAAAACTTTTTATTTGCCGCTTTATTCTTCAAATCTTCATCTTTTTACTTTATAATTGCGAAATTGTGAAGAAAACAAATTATAGAGAAAAATTTATTAAATTAAAGGAGAAGTAACAATGACTGTTGATATTTAGAAATTTAATGATTAAAAATTTTTAATGACAGAAGCAAGGTAAAAGTAGAATTTTTCTGATTTTACCTTTTTATTCATTATAATTTTAATTGTAAATTCATTACATGCCACATGTGCACCTTTTCTATCTTACAATATCTTTAAAATTGTGCATAATGACATCATATCCTTGCTATTGTCATAAAATTACATGTACACACTCTAGGCATATATCCCGCATGGGTATTAAATCTAAAAGAGAAAAAAACGTTAATGGGTTTCATTTACATTCGTGAACAATCGATGACAATGACAATGATGACATAGAAGAGGAACAACGTCACATGTAATGCAAAGAGAATAATCCCTTGTGATAACAAATTACAATTACTACAAGGGTGGAAATTCATCAAATACAAATAAAAGAATGCACTTAACCGCTTTTAGATTGCTGTTGACATCACATATGTCATCAAACTTCAATTTTTTATATTCTCATATGCGGACTATGTTATTAGAGCAGAAAAATTAAAAATTTTCATGATTTGAGGGTTTTCTTTTTTTGAATTTTCAGCCATTAGTAGAAATTAATTTTCTAAAATTTGTGATCAATTATTCAAATATTGTTCAGACTTTTGTGGAAAGCAAATAATTACTCTAATTACATTCAATATAAAAACAAAAGTTCAATTACATCAGTCAATGCAGAAATGGAAATCAAAATAATTAATTTGAATTGAAACCAAATGAAATAATTCAATAATTTGTAGAGACAATTGCAAAAATTATTTCAAAATTTCTTGTGAACTTTATGAATTTTTAATTTTATTAAACTGCAAAATTTTTTAAAAAATTTAAATAAAAGTTTTATATATTTTTTATAAAAATTTAAAAATTTACACATAATTAAAATTAAAAAATTATGTACAAAGAACAAAACTTTTGAATTTGCATGGAAAAATTATTGAATTCTGTGAATTGATTTATTTTTTTTATAAAATTGTAGAAGTTTACAAAATATTGAATAAATTTATTAAATAATTAAAATTTACAAATTTCAAAATCTTTCAAGAATTTTAATTATTAATTTAAAATATCTAATAAATTCTCAAATTTTTCTTATTTTTGCAAAATTTCTAACAAAATAAACTCAATTATTACTTTTTATTCTATAAATATAATAATCCACAAAAGTAAGTAATGGATATGAAGGCAATATTATAATGGAATGGGATTTATGCTCAGCATGTGGTCACAATTTACAGACTCATTATATTCTTTATTGGATTGTTATGGTGTGTTTATCATGTATATTGAATTCACATTAGTTGTGAATGAGGAGGAAATTTTGTAAAGAAGAAAGAATAGAGCAAAAAAAATTCTTTTGAAAATTAATTTATTAAGTGAAATAAAATTAAATGAACGAAAGAAAAATTGCAAAAAAAGTGTGTGGTGTATTTAAAATATTTGGAAAATAATAAGAAATATAAAAAAAAAAAAAAAACATTGTTGAAAAAAATTTATTGCCTAAAAATTTTCAATAAAAACAAAAACAACAAACATTAAAAATTTCTAATTTTATTTATAAAATTTTAAAATGAATTTCCATTTAAAAATTTTTTTTTCAATTCTTTACTTACAAAAGAAATTTTATATTTCAAAAATTTTTGGTTTTTTTATTGATTTATAACCAACTTCTGTAACTTTGTTTCAACTTGACAATTATTTTGTCAACAAATTTTTAACACCATAAACTAGTGAAATTTGAGTAACCCAATACTAAAAAATCGATTAATGAGTCTTGAAAATAAAACTTGCAGTCTCAATTACCATTGATGCGACAGACGACATTTCGAGTGCACACGCATAAACATAAAAAAATTTCTTGTCATTAAAATTGCTTTGTAGATATTGAATGTCACGTGCCCCGGAAATCATTGTTTCTTTGGTTTTTTCTCATCATCGTAAAAAATAAAACTCATAGAGAGAAAGGAAGGAAAATTAGTGTGGAAAAATTTTATTTCCTGTGGTTTTTACCACATAATTGGGATGAGAATTTCACCGCGTTAAATCAGTCATGGAAAATTGAGAAAAAATCGATGAAATTTTCGCTTTAAAAAAATCTACAAAAGAGCATGAGCCGAAAAAATTTGTGAAAAAAGGAAAAACTTTTTGTTCTGCTCATCGAAGTGGAAATTTAAATCCATCAGAGAGCTCTGATGCGATCGATAAAATAAAGAAAAAAGTTGTAAAACTCTTCAGTGTGTGTAAATTGAAATTCAACGATTTCAGCATCGATGTAGAATTTTTCTCGCTTTGTTCTAACAAGAAGTCATTAGCATTCACATCGCATGACATCATCCACGATATACAATACATATTGATGCCAAAGCAACATCGCACTTCTTTTTTTTCTACTCTTT
Organism: Polypedilum vanderplanki; assembly: GCA_018290095.1. Lineage (NCBI taxonomy): Eukaryota > Metazoa > Arthropoda > Insecta > Diptera > Chironomidae > Polypedilum > Polypedilum vanderplanki. The sequence continues at coordinate 3,029,812 of CM031382.1, read as the reverse complement.
TTTTAATTCGATTTGATACAAAAGCGAACAGTGAGAAAATAAATTGAGATTTTTTATAGATTAAATTTTTTTTGGCTTCTGACTTTTTTAACTTTATTGAAATTCTTCTGTAACTTTAGAGAAATTTAAGAAAAAAATTTGCACAAAATTATTAAATAAATTTTTTCAAATATTTTATAAAATTCCCCAATTTTTGTTTTAAAATAAAAATATGAAATTTTCAAAAAAAAGTTTAAAATTTGTTCGAATATTTTGTTTAAATTTTTTGTCAGTTTATTTTGAAAATTTTTAAATATATCCGTTATTTTTAAATTTAAAAACCTAATAATTTTTTGATAAGTTTAACATTCTTGTTTTCTTCAGCAATTTTTATTTTTAATTCCAAGCAAAAAATTTCCTTCTTCTGAAAATTCACGTGATTTGTCAATTAAATAAAAAATTCTTCACTAAAAACAAAAAAAAAAGACTGAATTATAAAATTGCAATCTTAAATCTTTAATCTCACTAAAAAATAAAAATTACCATTCAACATTGTTGCCATTACAAACAAGTCAGCTCAATTTTTTCTTCTTTCATTTTAAAAGCAATAACAACAAGAGATGGAAAAAATACCAATCTAAAGTGAGATGAATCAGTTGAATGATACAATAAAATTGCTTTTCTTAATGTACTCAAAATGAGAATTGATTCCTGAGAAAAAAGCATTAAAAAAGCGAAGTGAAGATCAAAAATATCTGCATGTTCGATTAAAGTGTAAAGAAAGAAAAATTAGAAGAAAAAAGTAAAAATTCAATATCAAAGGCAGTTATGAATTTTTTTACAGCTTCAAATGGTAGATGAATTATGAGGGAAT
>CM031382.1:2923186-3028918 GCA_018290095.1 Polypedilum vanderplanki | reverse complement strand
ATTTTTTTTAATTTTTATTGTGTACAAAAAGTTTGCATTTCTTTTTAAATTTTTCATTATAAAATTTTGAAATTTTACATAAAATTATAATTTTAAATTTCATCATCTTTCTTTAAATTCTTTCAAAAATTCACTTTAGAAATTTCACAATTTTATATTTTTCACAGCAATAATATCATTGTCATAGGAAAATAAATTCTAGGAATTTTGCGCACAACAAATAAACAAACCTTTTCCTTTGACGGCTCATATTTCAGATCATTTTTCAAAAAACTTTTTATTTGCCGCTTTATTCTTCAAATCTTCATCTTTTTACTTTATAATTGCGAAATTGTGAAGAAAACAAATTTTAGAGAAAAATTTATTAAATTAAAGGAGAAGTAACAATGACTGTTGATTTAGAAATTTAATGATTAAAAATTTTTAATGACAGAAGCAAGGTAAAGTAGAATTTTTCTGATTTTACCTTTTTATTCATTATAATTTTAATTGTAAATTCATTACATGCACCATGTGCATCTTTTCTATCTTACAATATCTTTAAAATTGTGCATAATGACATCATATCCTTTGCTATTGTCATAAAAATACATGTACACACTCTAGGCATATATCCCGTATGGGTATTAAATCTAAAGAGAAAAAAAACGTTAATGGGTTTCATTTACATTCGTGAACAGTCGATGACAATGACAATGATGACATAGAAGAGGAACAACGTCACATGTACATGCAAAAGAGATAATCCCTTGTGATAACAAATTACAAATTACTACAAGGGTGGAAATTCATCAAATACAAAATAAAAGAATGCACTTAACCGCTTTTAGATTGCTGTTGACATCACATATGTCATCAAACTTCAATTTTTTATATTCTCATATGCGAACTATGTTATTAGAGCAGAAAATTAAAAATTTTCATGATTTGAGGGTTTTCTTTTTTTGAATTTTCAGCCATTAGTAGAAATTAATTTTCTAAAATTTGTGATCAATTATTCAAATATTGTTCAGACATTTTGTGGAAAGCAAATAATTACTCTAATTACATTCAATATAAAGAACAAAAGTTCAATTACATCAGTCAATGCAGAAATGGAAATCAAAATAATTAATTTGAATTGAAACCAAATGATATTAATTCAATAATTTGTAGAGACAATTGCAAAAATTATTTCAAAATTTCTTGTGAAATTTATGAATTTTTAATTTTATTAAACTGCAAAACTTTTTTTAAAAAATTTAAATAAAAGTTTTATATATTTTTTATAAAAATTTTAAAATTTACACATAATTAAAAATTAAAAAATTATGTACAAAAGACAAAAACTTTTGAATTTGCATGGAAAAATTATTGAATTCTGTGAATTGATTTATTTTTTTATAAAATTGTAGAAGTTTACAAAATATTGATAAAATTTATTAAATAATTAAAATTTACTAAATTTCAAAATCTTTCAAGAATTTTAATTATTAATTTAAAATATCTAATAAATTTCTCAAATTTTCTTTTATTTTTGCAAAATTTCTAACAAAATAAACTCAATTATTACTTTTTATTCTATAAATATAATAATCCACAAAAGTAAGTAATGGATATGAACGCAATATTATAATGGAATGGGATTTATGCTCAGCATGTGGTCACAATTTACAGACTCATTATATTCTTTATTGGATTGTTATGGTGTGTTTATCATGTATATTGAATTCACATTAGTTGTGAATGAGGAGGAAATTTTGTAAAAGAAGAAAGAATAGAGCAAAAAAATTCTTTTGAAAATTAATTAGATTAAGTGAAATAAAATTAAATGAACGAAAGAAAAATTTGCAAAAAAAGTGTGTGGTGTATTTAAAATATTTGGAAAATAATAAGAAATATAAAAAAAAAAACAAAAACATTGTTGAAAAAAATTTATTGCCTAAAAAATTTTCAATAAAAACAAAAACAACAAACATTAAAAATTTCTAATTTTTATTTATAAAATTTTAAAATGAATTTCCATTTAAAAAATTTTTTTTTTCAATTCTTTACTTACAAAAGAAATTTTATATTTCAAAAATTTTTGGTTTTTTTTATTGATTTATAACCAACTTCTGTAACTTTGTTTCAACTTGACAATTATTTTGTCAACAAATTTTTAAACACCATAAACCTAGTGAAATTTGAGTAACCCAATACTAAAAAAATCGATTAATGAGTCTTGAAAATAAAACTTGCAGTCTCAATTACCATTGATGCGACAGACGACATTTCGAGTGCACACGCATAAACATAAAAAAATTTCTTGTCATTAAAATTGCTTTTGTAGATATTGAATGTCACGTGCCCCGGAAATCATTGTTTCTTTGGTTTTTCTCATCATCGTAAAAAATAAAACTCATAGAGAGAAAGGAAGGAAAATTAGTGTGGAAAAAATTTTATTTCCTGTGGTTTTTACCACATAATTGGGATGAGAATTTCATCGCGTTCAAATCAGTCATGGAAAATTGAGAAAAAATCGATGAAATTTTCGCTTTAAAAAAATCTACAAAAGAGCATGAGCCGAAAAAAATTTGTGAAAAAAGGAAAAACTTTTTGTTCTGCTCATCGAAGTGGAAATTTAAATCCCATCAGAGAGCTCTGATGCGATCGATAAAATAAAGAAAAAAAGTTGTAAAACTCTTCAGTGTGTGTAAATTGAAATTCAACGATTTCAGCATCGATGTAGAATTTTTCTCGCTTTTGTTCTAACAAGAAGTCATTAGCATTCACATCGCATGACATCATCCACGATATACAATACATATTGATGCCAAAGCAACATCGCACCTTCTTTTTTTCTACTCTTTTTTTAATTCGATTTGATACAAAAGCGAACAGTGAGAAAATAAATTGAGATTTTTTATAGATTAAAATTTTTTTTTGCTTCTGACTTTTTTTAACTTTATTGAAATTCTTCTGTAACTTTAGAGAAATTTAAGAAAAAAATTTGCACAAAATTATTAAATAAATTTTTTCAATATTTTTAAAATTCCCCAATTTTTATTTTTTTTAATTTTTCAGAATTTTTTTGTTTTAAAATAAAAATATGAAATTTTCAAAAAAAAGTTTAAAATTGTTCGAATATTTTGTTTAAATTTTTTGTCAGTTATTTTGAAAATTTTTAAATATATCCGTTATTTTTAAAATTTTAAAACCTAATAATTTTTTGATAAGTTTAACATTCTTTGTTTTCTTCAGCAATTTTTATTTTTAATTCCAAGCAAAAATTTCCTTCTTCTGAAATTTCACGTGATTTGTCAATTAAATAAAAAATTCTTCACTAAAACAAAAAAAAGAAAGACTGAATTATAAAAATTGCAATCTTAAATCTTTAAATCTCACTAAAAAATAAAAATTACCATTCAACATTGTTGCCATTACAAACAAGTCAGCTCAATTTTTTCTTCTTTCATTTTAAAAGCAATAACAACAAGAGATGGAAAAAATACCAATCTAAAGTGAGATGAATCAGTTGAATGATCACAATAAAATTGCTTTTCTTAATGTACTCAAAATGAGAATTGATTCCTGAGAAAAAAAGCATTAAGAAGCGAACTGAAGATCAAAAATTACTCTGCATGTTCGATTAAAGTGTAAAGAAAGAAAAATTAGAAGAAAAAAGTAAAAATTCAATATCAAAGGCAGTTATGAATTTTTTTACAGCTTCAAATGGTAGATGAATTATGAGGGAATTTGAATAGAGATAAAAATATGACAGAACGAGAAAGGAAATGAAATATACAAAATTTTTCATATGATAAAAAATTATTTGAGTCATTTTAGTTTTTAAATAGAAAATGACAAAAAAAATTAGTTTAGTTTAAATTTTACTTTCAAATTAAAAAGACTAAAATTGTACAATTCTTTTGAGTGTAAAATGAAACCTCTTCTATTTTTTATCCTGTAAGTATAAAAAATTAAATGTAAAATAATTTTTTTTTATGATAGACTCGAAAAATTAAAATTTAAGATAGCTTAAGAGTTTTACTACGATTTAAATTGTTAAAACTGTTTTAAATCTTTTACAAAAAGATCTTAATGCATTATTTTTTTGCATTTATTTAAGAACTTTCTTTGCAAGTACTAATGGAATCGTATACATTTATTGCACTTTAAATGAGACTACATGTGTTTCTAAACATGTAATGGTTGACCAAACCAATGAAAATAATTTTGATTTAGTGACAGTGTTTAATAATTCATCCGAATCTAACCAAATAATAGAAGATGATGTTGCTAAAAGAATAACAAAATTAGAAATTAAAAACAAAAATATGAATTTTATTCCACATAAAATTGGCAATTTCTTCTCTAATTTGGAAAAATTAATATTTTCTAATAATAAATTAAAAACTATTACACTAACTGAGATGGACTCAATGAAAATGTTGCAAGTTGTTGACTTTTCTCATAATGAAATCGAATTTATTGAAGAAAAAGTTTTTGTTAAAAATTCTCTTTTAAAAAAAATTAATTTAAGTTGGAATTCGATAAAATTTCTTAATGTCGAGCTTTTTGTTGACTTAAATTACTTAGAAAATGTTAGTTTTGAGAAAAATATTTGTACTCAACAAGAAATAAAAGCTAAATCCGTCAAAAATTGGAAAGATTTGCTCAAAAATTGTACTTATGAAAAACAAACATGCAAACATGTTTATGAATTAGAAGAATTCTATAAACTATCAAACAAAACAGAAGCAAATTTTGTAAAATTACAAAATCAAGAAAATGAAACAATTGAGAGATTTGAAAAAATTGAAAAAAGCTTTGGCGAAAAATTAGAAAATCTCGCAAAACAACTAAATAATGCAAAAACTTCAACAACCACACCCAAAAATTCTGATGAACTGGAAAATTTGAAATTTGAAGTTGATAAAAATCAGAAAATGATTCAAGAACTTCATGAAACATCATTCAACTCAACTGACATCATACTTTATGTTCTCATTGGAATATTTTTGGTTTTATCCATCTATTTTGGATACAAAATTTATTTTAATGACATAATTGTGATGAAGGAAAGTTACAATGTGAGTAAACGAATAAATCAATTAAAAGCTCTTGATGAATTGAGATTGAGAATGAGAAATGTTGATTCTTCTGCAGTTTAAATAATTATTTGAAGCTTTCTACATAATGAAAAATTTTTATATTATTTTTTTCGATTTCCAAATTAGAATTTGCTTGCCTAATTATTAAATTTTATTTTAAATTTGTTTTGCAAAATTGAACTTAAAAATCATAAGAAAGCATAATAAATAAAAATTGTATTTTAATCTCAAATTTATTAAAATAAAAATTGAAACTTTTGTAAATAAAACAAAATTTAGCAGTTTTTTTACAAAAATTTCTAATAATTGATTATAAATATGAAAATATTGTAAATTTTTTACATGGCAAATTATGAATAAATCTGGAAATTCTTTTAAATAAAACCATCAAACTGTCAATTTTCAATTTTCTATACAAATCAAAATTTTTTTTTAAAAATTCATGTCTCAAAATTGACACAAGAACCAATTTATGACTCAACAACAACTTTACATTTCTTGTAAATAATGACGACAAAAAAATCGTCTCGTTAGAAATTCAAATAATAAAATTTGCAAAAGACATCAAAAATTTCTGAAAGAAGAAAGAAAAGTCTTTCAGGTCCTTCAAAAAAAAAAAAATTAAAAAAGAACCAAAAAGAGAGAATCGTAAAAAAGGCAGTCACGAAAATTGAGACTCGAGAATGAGAAAATAAATGGTTCAAGTGGTAATCATTTATACATCAATAATCATAATCATCCATCGTTAGTCGTTAGGGGCCCCGTTTGCGCGTCGTCATCATCATCGGTCGTTGTTGGATACATTGGCACACTCACAAATATAAGACGACGACGACGAAGACGTTGTTGTTGAATAAAGGAGAAGAGCAAAAGAAAAAAGGGAAAATAACGAGGCAGTCGAGGCACTTCTTGTTCATTATTTATTCTCTCTCTTTTACTTGAGTCTTTTGCCTTCTTCTCTTCTCATTGCTCATCGTTATCGACATGATTTTATTTTCTGTTTACTAAGAATCGATTTTTTATGCTTTCTAGAACTTATTTAGATTATGTAATAAAAAACCATGATTTAAATTCTTAACTGAAATTTACAGATTTTAAATATAAAATTTCCGATAAATTTATAACCATTTTGATTTAACGAAAATTTTTATTTAAAAAATGTTGAAATTAGAATTATAAATACAAAAATTTAAATTTATAGCATAATTTTTATATTTAAATTTGAAAACTTAACAGCAATATCAAAAATACTTTTTTTAACCAAACAAATATTTTAATTTTAAATTCATAATTTGAATTTAATAGAAATTTAAGTTCTGACTTTTAGTTATATTTTAAAAATTTTTATATTTTACTAAAATTGATTTTTTAAATTATTGAATTCATGTTAAAAATCTCTGATAAGCATAAAAGTTCTAATTAAAATTAAAAACTTTAATTCTGTTTAATAAATTTCAGTTATGGCCTAAATTTGAAAATTGTGTAAGATTTCTTAATTTATAAATTTCTTCGTTAAAATTTTGAATCTTTGAATTTAAATTAGAAAACTCCGTTCAAATTTTTTTTTAAATTTTTAACACAAAACCTTAAATTCAAAATAAAGAAATTTAAATTTTAACGTTAAAAAATTCAAAAGTATGAAATTATAAAAAATTTCCAAATCAAATTTTGCTTCCTCACTCATTTAAAAAATTTTCAACATCATTACCATAAGAGTAATCGCATTCAAACCACAACACTCATTAAACTTTCATTCTCATTAAATCTCATCATGCTTCATCAATAAGATGGCTCCATAACATCATTAACACTTCTTCTTATTAACTCTTCTCGCTCTGTGTTCTCTCTACTTAAATTTCATGAAAAAAAACTTTTTTTACAAGAGACGAAAAAGAAAGAAAAAAAACTAGTTGGATGGAAGAACAATAAATTGAAGTTTAAATACACAAAAGAGATGAATAAAGTGAAACAAGAAGAAGCTCAAAGATGTTCTGAACCTCCCAAAAAACCAAGAAATAAGAAATGTTCAATAAGAAGGAACGGCAAACATGGAGCACAATTGTGTAAACTTCTTTTTCATGTTCGAGAGTTTCTCACTTTTGCTTCATGATTTGCTGTTGTTTTGTTTTTCTTATGCCTTTTGCGTGTACAATGAGTTAGTGAGTAAAATTAAGAATTTCTTTTAGTCATGTTTATCGATTGTTGTTCTTAAAAAATTATAAAAGAAGAAGAAAAAATTAAAGTCTTTTGACAATAATTTTTTAAAATTTTTTGCCAAAGTTTGAAAACTTGCTTACAGGCTTTTTAGCCCTTGACAATACCCACAAGATATAAAAAATATTGATTTAAAAATAAAAAAATCCCAAAAAGTCATGGATTATTGTTCCCGACAAAATTATTTTGTTTTCAAAAACTCACCCATTGTCTTTGGATCTATCTGATATGGTGGAATGCCACAATGTGCTGGTGGTGGTGTCGTTAAATGATGATCACCATTGGGGCAGAAGAAAGGTGTCAGTCCTATTTTGTTTGCCTAGAATTAAAAGAAGGAAAAATAAAATTTAAAAATATTTTTAAGTTTGAGAATTCTTTTTAAAAAATAAATTCTAGTTTAATTTGTTGATCTTAATTTCTAATTTGATTCAACAGTTTCGTCAAAATTCTTCATAGGATTTTTATTTTAAAGAAATTAAAAAAATCTTAAAATAAATTGTTCAATTTTTAGAAGTTCAATTAATAAAGAAATAAAATTTCAAAATGTATAATGATCTACAAAATATTGCTGTGATGATTGCACTGTAAAAATAAAAAAAAACCTACGAAAAAAATTCATTCATCATTAAAAAATTTCATCATCAAATTGATTTTTTAATGTTCATTATTTTTGCGCTTCGAAAAATCCAGACTATGAGTAAAAGAGAGAGTATGTGTCTTTTTTGTAGAATGAATGAAATAAAAAGAGAGGAAAGTCAATTGCAGTCGCGTATGAAACACATATATGCAACAGAACATGCAGTTCAATGAACTTTTGTAATTTTACAATTAATAAATTGTGACTAAATAGAATTAAAATTATCGATGAATGAAATTTTTTTTTTAAAAAATTGTTTTTTTAATTAAAAAAAGTTTTTTAAAAAAGGAAATATTTTTTTCAATGAAATTTTACAAAAAAGCCTTTTATAGAAAATTTTTAAATTTCAACTTTTGACTCAAATTTTTATAATTTTTTTAATTTTTTAAATTGTTTATAATTCATAATTTCTTTTACAAAAAACTTTTTTTACAAATTTTAATAATTTTTTTTTTGAAAAAATTTAAAAAAAAATTTTTGATTGTAATTTTTTTGTAAAATTAATTCAAATAAATTTTTTTCTTTACGAAAATTTGTATAAAGTATTTTTCTTTAATTCTCTCGATTGTTAATACAAAAACAGAAACCAACAATTGTGGTTGAGTTCGAAGCAAGTCAAGGTTATAGCTGATGTTGATGCTGAGGCATAAAAAACAGAAAATGACGATGTGAAAGAAGAAAAAGAGAAAGAGATTGATCAGGTCAGATAATCAGAACGTCATGATGTTCTTTGATGTTTTTAAAAAAAGAAAGAAAGAAAATTGAATGCGATGGAAGAAAAGAGAAAGAAAAAAAATATTTTCGTGTAAATGACCAGAAGCGAGAAATCTTGCGGATTTGTTTTAATTGATTCGCGTGGATGAGCCAGTTGAGAAAGAAATGATTTGTAGGTAATTATTTGTTGAGCTGTGAATGATTGGATGAGGATTAGCAATATTTTTTTCTGAGAGATTAATATCTTTTAGTTAGTTCTAGATTCAATGAATTTATGCTTGATTAATGAAATAATTAAACAAATCATTAATTTTTTAAGAGATCAAAACAAGAAGAAGAAAAATTCATTGATGAAATTTTGAATTTTCTAACAATTTTTTTCTTGCTTTTTTTGAATTTCTAGAATTCAAATTAAAATTTGTCGTTATTTAAAAAATTTTCAATAAAGACAGTTTTCTTTTAAAATTCTGAAATTTCCTATTTGTTTTGAAAATTTGTCTAAAATAGCAAAATAAATAATAAATTTCTACAACCTTAAATTCATTCATAAATTTTTCACCCACCTAGCGAATTTTTTTCCTTCTTTTTCTCATTAATTTATTTGGCCAAAAAATATTTTTTCTTCATTTAAACAAAAAATTTTTCATTTCCTAAATTCTCCATTTAATATAAAAATTTATTATCATAATTTCAACAAACTTTAAATTTTCATTTTATTTCTAAGTCAGCAAAAGAATTTTAAAATGGCGAGCACAAAAAAATTTTTTCCTCATTTCAATTTTCATCTCATTTCATAGAGCTCAAATTAAATTCATTGCGATGGAAAATCCATAATTTTAAAGCACAAGCAATGATGATGAAAATAAGAGAGTTTAATTAATGGAAGCGACCTCCATCCCTCAATTTTTCTGCCTATCACCCACTCTTTTAGCATAAAATCTAGTCGAGAACTGTTGCCATGGCAACTTGGCTTTTTCTTGCACAGACTCAGGACGAAAATTTTTTTTTCTTTCTCCTCCCTTGAATCGTATTTCCTTTTCACTCTCTCTCTTGTATGCTTGGTTAGATGAAAAATTCTTGAACCCTTTTTATGGAAAATATTTGCCTTCTAATATCTATTGGGAGATTTAATTTAAATAAATTTGTTAAGTTGAAAGATAGAAAAATATGAATGAAAGTTTTGGACATTTTAACATAAATTGATGGAATTTTCTTAAAAAATTCATTTTATATTTTGCCTGTAGCTATTCAATTTGAATATTTTTTAGCGCATTTTTTGCTAAAAATACGCTGTTATTTGAATTTTAGACCGTTTTATTTAAATAGCTCCTGAGCTTAATTCAAAACAGTTTCTAAAAGCAATGTTTGAAAAGGCACCAAATTATTTTGTAAACTAAATATTCATTACTGCAGTTACCAGACTCTCTTGCAACTCTAATTAAAGTTTACCAATCTATTTTTTTTACCTAATAAAAACCAAAAAAATTTGACAGATAAAAAAGTAGCTACCAGCTACTGGCTGGTTGATATGAAAATGCTAAGCAGTAGCAACAAAAAATAAAAAGAAGCTCAAATAGCATTAAATAGAGAAGCTCATTATCTTGATCTTGAAATGCTCTTTGATATGTCTCTTTCTCTATTTTTTCTTCTGTTTCTTTTAGTCTTCTCGTCGTATCAATCTCATTGAATAATGTATCTATTTATCTTTATCTTTTTATATTTTTTTTTTCTTTTGCTATTTACTCGTTTTTTTGCTACTTTAAATTGACTTTCAGTGAAATATAAAGTTAGTTTTCTTTTATGATGTCTGAAACTTTTTTTAAGTTGATTAAATTGATAATGATGGAAAAACTTGAAAATTGTAATTTTTTTGTAAAATTTGCCAAGATATTAAATTTTTGAAAAAATTTTTAAAAAGTCTGACAAACTAGAAAAAATAATTTTTTGTTTCATTGCTGAAAATTTTTTGCTATTTTCTCGTTTATAAAAATTTTAAATTTTGATTTTATTATTGATAATTTTCAAAAAATACGTAAAAAATTTTATAAAAAAATTCAAATTTCAATAATTCGTTAAAAAATTTTTTTCTTATGGTTGAATTTTAAAAATTATTTTCATGTCTAATTTACATTCATACACATGATGTATCAATAACGAAAAAAAGTTCACAAACTAAAAGAAGCCACTTCATGTCAAGTTCACTGAACATAGCAAACACGCTAGCAAATTGAAAGGCTTCGCTTTAATCAGATCAAACCTCACAGATAGCAAGAAAAAAAAAATAAAAAAAGAAATTCCAACATTTCTTTTTCTCTTGCTCGCTGTTTGCCAATCAATTCCAATCAGTAAATCGACTTTTTTTGCACTGCTCTCTCAACAACAACAACTCTCTGACAAGATTCTAGCCATAAATGGAAGCTTGCCGCATTATTATGGTGAGAGATGGCGAATAATGACGATGATGACGAGCTAAAATCATGGCTGTTTATGTCTGGAAAAATAAAACACACAAAGAGTCTAAAGAAGTGAAATAAAATAAAAAATTGGGGAATATTTTACGCTAAATTATTTGAAGTTTAAGGCTAGCGCAAAAATACCATGAAGATGGACAAGACATCTGGGTGAGATGTGCGGTAGACCATAACTCAATAAATTATGATTAAAGCTTGTAGATCGTTTTGGCCATTTTTGGGATTTGCTTGTTTTGATGTGAAAACGGTGATTTACGCACTCTACCGCGCGCTAACTGAATATGGTCACTCGATCGAATCGCCAGTTTTGAGAGGCTTGAAATATTGAACGTCTTGCTAATTGATCGGCGTGACACAGTTATTATGTGTGATTGAGAAAATATATAAATTAAGAAAAAATAATAATTTTGAAAGGATGGAACGAATTTTTAAGTGCAATTTAATTTTCAAATGATGAATTTTTATGCATTTCTGACAATTAGAAATTTAGGGAAAATGTGAAATATTTTAAGAGAAAGTTTTAATGTGTTGTAAATTTGATAAAAATGAAAATTATTTTTAATGTCGTTTCAGAAATTATGAATTTTTTGAAGACTTTTTATTTTGAATTTAGAAATGTTAATTTTAACGTATTTTTTTCATTTTGAAATTTCGAAGTATTTTTTAACGTATTTTTAAAAATTTAAATTTTTTACATATTTTTAAAAAACTAAATTACCAAATTAAACGAATTTCTTTATTTTTAAAATGTATAAAAAGTTCTATAAATTTCAATGAAAAATTTTTTTCAGCGTCTAAACCTAATTAATGAAAAAAAGATTTTAATTTCTCACAACTAGGTAGAAAACCCAACCAGCTTTGAAGTGCATCACCTTATCTATCATGTACAAATGGCGGTGAAACAAGTGCTTTATTACACCAATAAATTGCAAGCCATTGGCACTCAAATTACATGCCACTGTCGATATATATTGATGTCATAATTTGCCAATCATTACTCAAACGACGACGACAAATTGATCAAATTTTCTTCACTCAAATGGCGTCGCAAATGGATTTTGTCGTAATTCAATTTTCATTCAGTCTTGTTATGTGCAAAAAGTAGCGGCTGCTATTAAGGAAATGATTTTTTACGCAATTTTCTTAAACAAGAAAGGAAAAGAAAAATTTTGTTATTTTTGTCCATTTGATGCTTCGTTTCTTTGTGTCTTATAGAAGGAAAAATGTAATGATGATGATGTTAAGGATAACGTGAAAAATTCAATTTCCGGACTTTTTCTTCCTTCTTTTATTGTCATAGAAGAAAAATTGACTTTCTTTCTTTTTTTGTAGCTTCAAGGTAAAAATAATGAATAGACAAAAAAAGTTTTTTAATGAATTTTTTTCCTTATCTATTTTTAATAAACAAAGCAAGCAATGGCAAAAATGGCGATGAAAAACAATATCCTTGTCATTGCTTGCTTTTGTCGCTCACTGTTCGCTGCTTGATGTTTATTTTTCTTTCATTCTTTTGTTGTCATCGCTTTTTCTCAATGTATACACTTTATAAACATCTTTTACAGAAATATTGTATAAAAAATATGTTGTTGATAACAAAAGCTGATTTCAAGATTCATCTTAGAGGGATTTTTTCTTCTTTTCTATGTATTAAAGAATCAAGGAAAATTGTTGTTTATTTCTTAAGGAGATTTGTTTTGATATTTTTTTGAATAGAGAAAAAAAAGAAAAAAAGAAGGGAATAAATTTGAGAGGATTCAATGATCCGATGAAAATTTCATTAAAACAGTGTTGTCTAAACTGTGTTTCATAATGTGAGCTACAAAGTTTGTTATAAAAATTTGCCAAAAACGAATTAAGTAAATTTACAAATTTTTTTTTAATAGAATTTTCATTTTATAGATTTTTCTGAAAATTTCATTAGTTTAGTTTTATTAATTGTTTTCTTTAATTACTATCAAAAAACTTTTGGTTTACATTTCATACTTACCAACCAATTTTTCTAATCTTTAAAGCTTAATAAATTTTATATTTATTTTTCTCCATCCATTTCATACATTCATCATCGAAAAAAAATTCCAATTTTCTCAATCAAAGAAAACACGATTTTCCACCACCATCATCAAATTTTTTCAAACGACGATGATGATGACAACAACAAACCCCTTTAATTTTGCTAAAAAGTCAACAACACAAGCAACTGCGATTGGCAGTGAACGCTTGAAAAAAAGCGAAATATTTTTCTCTCAAACAAGATGGAAAACATCAACGAACAGCGAACGAGTGAGAGAAAGAAAAAAAAATAAAATAAATGAAATAACAAGAGTAAGAGCGAACGATGAAAAAATGGAAGAGATGCGAGGGCGCATTTTTGGGAGTGAGTGAGTGAGAGGGGTTGGAATGGAAATTTTTTCATCATTTTTATTTTTTTTTCCTTTGATGTTTTATTTATTTAATTTTAATGTTCATGTGCTTCGATGCTGCCGGCTCAAATATTGCATCACATCTAGAGAGAGAGAGCAAAAAAAATGTAGATTGCTATCTGTCGTTTGCTGATGATGATAATAATAATGATGTATGTGTGTATATACGAAAGAGCGTGTGTGTTTTATTATAGAAAAAAAATTGTATGTTGATAAAATGGAATTGTTAGAAAATAGGGAGGAAGGAGGGGTTAAAAAGTTCATGTTTTTTTAACGTTACACGCGTGTTTTCTTTTACTACTGATATCCCAGTCTGAAAATTTTCTTTTATTAATAAAATTTTAAATTAAATTTTTTTTCTTTTAAAAATTTCAAAATTAAAAATTTAGTTTAAAATTTTTTTGGAAAATTACTTTCATGCCAGCATGAAAGTTTTAGTTTTTTAAAATAAATTTTTTGGCTTCTTGTCAAAAGTTTTGAAAACGAACTTCACACTAAAAAATAATTTTTGTAAAATTTTTAAAAAATTCAAAAATTCAAAAAAATTTTTGAAAATTTGAAAAAATCAAATAATTTAAAAACTTTGTAGAACTTTTTTAAAAATATCATATTTTTTTGGATAATTTGAAAATATTTTAGAAGAATTGACTTTTCGAAAATTGTCAAAAAATTTTACATTCTTTGGAATATTTTTTTAGTTTTCTCACTGGGTTCAAAAGAATTTAATAAAAGAAACACAAAAAAGAAGAAAATTTCTTCATCAACTTTGTTATTTTTTCTTCATCTAACATCGAAAAAGAAAAAAAGAATGCTAAAGGATGCTGTGCATATTTTTCTTCTTTGACATGACATGTTTTTACGCTAATTTTGTTGAGACTTTGGGAAAAGAAAATTTTTTCTCATCCTTTGAGTTCTCCTTCGACGTTTATGTTAATGATAGCTTGTTGTTTTTACCTTTTTATGTTATTAAATTTGTAAACAACAAAATAAAATTTGTTAATAAAATTTTTCTTATCTTTAAATTTCTTAAGAGCAACAAAAACTTTTTTCATTTTTATTTACAAATGAAAACTATAACAACATTTTTTTATGAAATATTTACATTTTTTTTTTCTTATCAGGTGGTCGAATGTAAATAAAATTCACACATTTACACATCACTTTAAGTGTCGAATGAGAGGTGCTAACAAGCCATGAAGTGTGACTATGAACAAAAACAATTTTACTCTCTCTTTCTCTCTCTTACACATTCTGTCTTGCTTTTGCCGTTATACTTTTATTTTTTAAGTGCTGATAAGAAATATATAAAAAAATAAATAAATTGAAACACGAATCTATTTCTTTATGATAAGAGAATTTTATGTATCGATATCATTTTTTTACCTTGCATGTGTAGAAATGATAAAAAGAATGTTTTAGTTTTTTTGTTCTTGGTTTCTTTCTAGTTGTTTTTAGGAACAAATTAATTTTTACAATTTTTTTTTTAATATTTTCCTGCTCTGATTTTCTATTTTTAATCTTGAAGTAAACAAACAAACAATTCTTCCTAAATTATTTATTTACATTTTCTTTTCAAAATTACAAAAAAAATTTTAAGTACGAAATTTTTTTTGCATAAATAAACAAAATAATCTTCATCCAGAAAAAAAGAATCATCAAGTCAAAATTTCTTTGAAATTAAATTTTTCCTATCAATTCTTTTAACAAAAATATTTTTTTTATCCATTTCAAAACAAGGAAGTCTTATCTTAGCGCACAATTCTAGGTCAAAAAACTTTTATTTTTTATTTACTTTTTCAATCCCTTTTATGTTGATGTTTTTATTTTTCAGATCATCACCTTAAAACTTCCATCTTTCTACCTAATCTACAAAAAAGCAATTTTTTTATTTATTTTTAAAACTCCAAAAAAGAAAACGAGAGATAGGAGACGACAGGGACGTAAAAAGTTGAAAGTCCTATCAAAACAATAACAACAAAAAATAAATTGTAAAAATAGAAAAACATTTAGATTGTAATGGATGAATTGAGACAAATTTGTCGTTGCGACCCAAACTTATTTGAGTTATTTTTGATTGTTGGTTTTTTAGAAAACTTTTTGGATGAAAAAATTTAAATTTTTGAATTATTTGTATAAAATTTGGTCATTTTATTCTTAGAAAATATTTTATAATGGCTAAAGCATTCATTTAACTCTGAACTAAATTTATTATAAATTAAGAAAAAAAAATGAAACTTTCTTTAAAAAATTGCAGAAAAAAAGAAAATTGAAAGAAAGAAAAATTCACTATATAGTGTCTAAAATTTATTTCTACCGTAAAACCATTCAAAACTTCGTAATTAATGCATTAAAAATTTCTAACAAAAACTGAACATCAAACTAGCAAAAAATCCCGCTTCAAATTGCATTCATCAGGAAAATCAAACTCAAATAACTTTTTTCCTTTATTTATTTTTGAGGACTGTTTGGACAATGGATATTGAAACTCATGATGACAATTTTCTCTCCCTTTTTTCCACTGTTTGCATGTTTGATCAATTTCTTTATTTTCACATTGTTTGCATTGACAATGATGATGATTTTTATTGAAGCGAATGAATAGTCCTCTTGTGTTATAGAATAGAATTCAATTGAAGTATGGAGAAGGAAAGAAATCATTTTAATAACGCTTTGATGCGCTTTAGTTTAGTTTGCATTGTGAAAAGAATAAAAATTATGAGAAGAAAATTTTTACATTAAAACTTGAAAATTTATATATGGTTTTTACTTTTCCAAAATTTTTATGTTTAATAAATTTTTAAAACAAGCAAAAATTCCATTAGGTCATCACATCAAGCATTTTTTAACAATCATAATTCTCACAAAAAAGAGCAATTAAAAAAATTACGATAAAAACAAGAACTTCAATTTAAGCGTCATTTATTGTTTTCTTGATAATTTTCTTTTCTTTCACATTTTTTTCTGTTGCTGTTGATAATTGTGTAATTATAGACATTAAATGTGATATAATTTATGATTATGACATTTTTTTGATTCATTTCTTTTTGGGGAATAATGAAAATTGAAAAATTTTATCAGAGTCTTATTTATGTATGTAAGGTAATTTTGTTAAATGTAGAATTGTTTACTTTAGAAATTTGTTCAAATATTTCACATCAATAAATAACTGTTAAAAAAATTTAATTTTTAAAGGTACCATTTAGGTATCATTTCTACAACTAGCTAAATAAAACTTCTCATCTGTCATTCAACTGTATTAAATTTTATACAATTCTGATGAAACTTAAATTCACCAGATAACATGTCACATACGCAATTCACTGTAAAAAAGAGTAAAAGGGAAAATAATCAAAAAAGGATTAAAAAGGGGTTGCAAAGTAAAATGAGACAATTCAAGTTTCAAATCCCATCATCATTACAATGAATTTTATGTGATCATTTAAAAACTCTTGTCGCAGACATTAAAGTAAATTGCAACTCTCAAATTTCTTTCTTTTAACTGTAATTGATATTGCGCAATTGAAGTGAAAATTGTGCAATTTTTTAACACTTTCGATGCAATTATTTTTATGTGAGAAATATAAGACTTGAAATGAACTTTCTTTTAATGTTTTTTGAGATTTTAAGTAAAAAGCAAAGAGAAAAATTAAGGAAAAATTAAGAATTTTTTCATTAGTTCTAAAATATTTCAAATGGACAACTTTTTAAAAGAAAATTTAGAACTTTTTAACCCAAACTTTTTGAAAAAAATATTTTATGTCAAGAAAAATTCAAATTTTTTTTATAAATTTTGATTATAAATATTTTGTTTACAATTCTTCAGAAAATTTGTAATAATTTTTTTGAACTTCTTTTTAAATTTTTTAACAAAGCTCAACAAAAATTTCTAATAATTTAAACAAATTTGTTCAACTGACTTTAAATTTTTTAAAAATTTCTAAAAAACTTCAACAATTTCTCTGATAAAAATCGACCCTAATTCTCTACTTTTTTCTTCTCTTTCTTTCATTCATCCACATCAACATCATAATAGCAGTGCGCACGACAAATGGACGAACTGTGAAATCCATTACGACATGCCTCATAATTTTCTGCCAACAATCCACTTCAATTTCAATTCATACAACAGAAAAGAAAAAATGTGTTCGCTCCGCTGTGTGTGCGACTCTTATCAACATTTTACGATCAATCTATAATAATAAAAATGTGAATACATATTGAGCTTGCTGTAATGATATTGTACTGCAAAGTGCTGCAGTGAATTGATTTTTCCTATGCATAATGGAAAGATTTTAATCAGATTTTGAAATTATGAAATTGAGATGACAATTTTTTTTTACTTCTTTTGTTTAGTTGAGTTCTAGTTGATTAGAGAGGGTAGATATGAAATATTGAATATAAAGGATGGATAATGATAGTGATATCACAATAGATCTTTTAAATTTTTAAATAATTTTTCTAAAATATTAAAGAATTTTTATAAGCACTTTAATTGAAAATAAGTAAATTTTTAATAGCAAAATTTTAAAAAATTTCATAAGACAACAAAAGTTTTGAATTTTTGCTTACATTTTTTTAAAATTCGATAATTTTAGAAACTAAAATTTATTTTCTAATTCTTTCCATTGAACGTTACAAAATTAGCTACCGTAAAAATTCACTCCAGACAGCCAATAACCTCTTTTTCCTTTTTTTCCTTAACTTTTTAGCAAAAAATATAAAAAATTCACACACGAAAAAAAAATTTTTATCAGACCATTTAACATCAATTTATTATCTTTAAGTCTTCACAAAAAGCTAACAACAAACTCAAAAGAAGGAAAAAAAGTTGAATCAACATTTTTATGACGATATAATTTATGTAACATAAGTCTTTTTAATTATGTCTACTCTCTACCCTCTATGAATATTCATTTCTTGTCTTATTAAAAAAAATTTAATTTCAAGACAAGACAAAAAAATTTTATTTTTATTCCTTCATCATTAGATGGAACGAGATAAGGCAAAGAGAAAAAAGAAATCAGAATGATGTCAATAAAAAATAATAAAAAACGAAGATTTTTTAAGGAATAAAACTGGATTGGGATTATAAAAAATTGTGAACAGTGAGAAAGAAGAAAAGAAATAAAAAATGTTGAATGGAATTTTTAATTTCCTCATTTTCTGTTTGCCTTTTTTCTCGTTTTCTTCTCTTAAATTTCATCACTGACTTGATCATGATGATGATGATGGCGACGATAGGCCACCTTTTATGAAAAAACAGAAGATAGAAAATGATTAAATGATCGGTCGTTTGTTTTAAAAAAGGAAATTTGAGAATCTCATGCATGTATGCATACTCAAATATATATGAGGGCATCACAGGTGTATATGAGTAGGATGTTGAAAAAAAAATCATTAAGTAATTAAGGAATCTTTTGTTTATGAGAAAACTTGAATGAAGAAAAGAAAAGGAATTTAATGACGATAATTGTGATTATTTTTTTGTTGCCTGGTTAAAAGAAGGAAGAAATGAAGAAGAAAATGGTCAAATTTTATTTTATGAGATTCTCATTATGATTTCTTGGGGTTGTTGAAGGAATCATTATCGAGGATTACTTTTGAGATTTATTTTTTAGGTTTAGGAACCTCATTTGATTTTAATTTGAAGACAGGACATTGAGATAAAAAATATTTTTAATTTGGTAAACAATTTTTACTTTTTAAAAAACAAGTTTTGAATTTTAGGAGTTTTCAAAAATTTTGTAATTTTTCTTAGTTTAAATTTAAAGCTTTTTGAATTTTTAATGATTTTTTTTTAAAAATTTTAAGTTATGAAGAAAAAATTTTTAAATGCGACAATTTTTTAAATTTTTTATTTAGAATTTAAACGAAATTTCATATAATTTAAAATTTTAAGGTTTCTGCTACTTTAAAATTATTAAATTTTTAAGCTTGAAACTTTTGAAATTTCAACGGCTTCATAAATTTAAAAAAAAACTTTTTTTAATTTTAAAGACCTAAAAAAGTTAAAGTTTTCTCTGGATATAGAAAAGTTTAATAAAATTTAAAAAATTCAATGAAATTTAAGTTTCGAAAAAATATTTAACGGTTTTTCAACGTTTATAAAAATATTTTATTAAAACATAAAATTATCTTATGTGATTTTTTAAAATTTTCAATTTTGGTTTTGAAAACTTTTGATTTTAAATATAATTATTGAATAACCTCATTTTATCTCTAATCAGTTGTCAATTTCTGACAAGCTTTCAATCTTATTAAGCAAACTTCTTATTTCTTCTCACTCATTCATTCTCCTATAATTTGTAATTTTTTTGCTTTACATCAAATCGCTCCTCATCAATTCTTTATGCTGACGATAATAAGAAAACAAAATATGAAAATTATTTATGGTGATGATGATGCACATGCAACAGCGCAATTAACTTAATTTTTCTTTTTTTCTTATTTTGCATTTGCGAGATATAGCAATTGCACTTAATGTGTATGCGCAGACACATACAGACTTAATTTCATTTTGTTGTTCTCTTTTTTCTGCATTTACTTTGCAGTGTCATTATGTGTTTAAATTGAAATTTGTGTCTTGTTTGAGTGAATATTGCAAGATGTGGGACATTTTGTTATAAAGAGAAAAAAATTTATTTTTTTAAAATTGAAAAATTTTAATTTAATTTGTT
The DNA here is from genome assembly GCA_018290095.1 of Polypedilum vanderplanki. Lineage (NCBI taxonomy): Eukaryota > Metazoa > Arthropoda > Insecta > Diptera > Chironomidae > Polypedilum > Polypedilum vanderplanki. Next base: position 3,008,710 of record CM031382.1, on the reverse strand, counting down.
GTCCAGTTTAAAAAAATATTTTGGTGATATTTTTAAAAAAATTTTGATTGACATTTTCTTTTTTCTTCATTTTTTTCAAAAGAGTTGCTTTGTTTTAAAAATTTTATTGAATTGAAAATTTTTATTAAAAAAGTTTCCATTCATTTTTTTTCACAACACACAAAACGCAGCACACAATTCATTATTTTTCACTTCGTCTATATTTATGAGATGCACATGAGATTTGCATCTGGCAAACATGCTCCACTCATAACTATATAAAAATGTGCATACACATTGAAATTACTCAGAAAATGATCGACAATAAGAGAAACATTAAAAAGTCTATGTAGAGGAAATTCCGAGTGTTTGTGCATGCATTAAAATAAATTCACTCTCTATGGATATAATTGTAAAGTAATTATAGTTTTTTTATTATTATTTCTTTATTTTTATAATTTTATCATGTCCATATTGAGAAATTAAACGAGTAATTTAAGTGCTTGAAGAGCAAAAAGAGGTTAAAGAATAATCGAAAATGATTAGAAAATTTTATTGGAATGGAAATATTTGTTATTTTAATTTATTTTTTTTAATAAAAATTTTTAACGGATTATTTTTTTTTTAATTTTTAGAAATGTTTCTAAAATATTCTTTTTACTTTCAAAATTTTATATTTTTTGAACAATCTTAAACAAACTTTAGAAAGTAATAACTATTTATGTTATGGAATCGAAAAAAATTATTTAATTTAAATTTTTAATAAAATTTTTTGAAAACTAAAAATGAAATTTTTAAATTTAGAGAAATATTATTTTTAATTCAAAATGGATTTTTATTCTATTTTTGTAAATTTTCAAACAGCCAGCCAGCCAGCCAGCCAGCCAAAGTGAAGATATAAGCGGCATTGTTGTTCCAAAAATGCGCTAAAAATCTTAATATTTTAGTTTGAAAAATTTGAAATGTATTTAGAAAAAAAGTTTCAACTTAAAAGTATTCACACTTTCAAAATTTTTCTTGATATTTTAAAAAATGTTGTTTTTAAATTTTAAAAATGAGCATTAGAATTAATTAAATTTTTCCTTCGAAGTTCAGTAAATTAATTTATTCAAAAATTTTCCCAGAATTAGAAAAAAAGAAATAAATTAACAAAAATTTTGTATATAAAAAAAAACAAGACAGAGATGAATGAATGAAATGAGATGGGATGCAGGAAATAGCTGCCACAAGAGAAGAAAAAGTAAAGATTATAAAAGAGTCATACAACACACATATGTAAATGTAGCAAAAATGAAAAATAATTCTCGACTTTATAAATATAAACAACACTATGGCATCAATCTACATTTATTACCGCCGTCGCCGTCGTCCGCACAAATACATTGACAAATAAATGCGAAGGCGCGCAAAATAAAAAAAAATCAGTCAGTTAGAGAGAAAAAGAATGAGAAGCTAATTTGCGTAAAGGCGGACGAAGTGCGAGAGAAACGCGAGATAATGATGAAGAATTGATATGCAATGTGTGAATTTGCTATTTTCTCCTCGTGATCAAGTCATGTTGATTATGACTAAAAAATAAAATTTCCTATAACCCCTTAAAAAATCTCAATTTTTATTTTTAAAAATTTTAACCTCGACATGATACAGCAACAAAAATAATTTTTTAATATTCCAACTTTATGACTTCCATAAGCAATAAACAGTTTTTTTACAATTGCAAATGTAACTTCTTTAACTGTTTTTCTTTTGCTTCTTGCAATTCTGAAACCGCAAATAAAAAAAAAACATAAGAGAGAAGAGTGCAAGAAGCAAAAAATAAGAAAACTTCGCACATTTTCACATTCAATGTGCTTCTGCTTTATCGCAATTCCCGGAGAACTCAATGAAATGTATTTGTGTATTTATGGCACTTGAAATGAATGTCTTGCTCTCATGTATTGTTCTCAAGACATTATGCCGCACACACATGTGCATGCTCTGTTATGCTTCAATGTTTTTTTTCTTTCTTAGAATTTCAACGAACTTTTTTTTTCTTAGCATAAAAATTGATTAGAAAGTTATAAAAAATTGTCCAAAACAAATTTTTAACTCTTGATGAAATCTTGGTGATAAATTGATGACCAGACAAGACGGATTTTGCACTAAACTTAAACGCCCCCCAATTGAGCACTTGGCAGACAATAAAATCATTAATTTCTCATTCACAAAAGATTTGGATTTTTTGACCTGAAGCTTAGTTTGGTAATTTTAAAGCTGATGAAAGGCGACAGTGAAAAAAATTTTTATTTTGTAAGAGAAGAATTTTTAAAAATACATGATGATTCATTAGAATGAAATTTCCGGCTTGGATTTAGCATTAAAATTTGTCGCTAAAAATAGAGAGATTTCAAATGAAACATAATTTTTATTTTTGGTTGCATGAAATTAAATGAGATAAAAAGAAATGTTTTAAAGACGATTTTTTTGAAAATTTTTTAATTAAAAAAAAAATAAAATTTTAATTTAAAGGATAAAAAAGTTTGTTTGATATTTTCAAAGCAATAAAAACTGAAACTTAAAAAGTTTTATTTTATATCCTAAATTAATAATTTTTGGATAATTTTGAAACTTTCTCTAAAAAGTAAAGAACATACTAAATTTTTATCAACAAACAAAATTAATATGTCGATTTTTATTTAAAATTAAAAATTTATAAAACTAAACAATCTTGGGTCATTTTTTCAGAAATTTTTTTTGATGGTTAATAGCAAAAATTTTAATGAATTTTTTTTTACAATTTTAAAAACTTTGTTGGATCAATTTATATTTCTTTAAAATGATAAACCTCAATAACTTTTTAAATGTAAATTTTCTTCTCTAACCATGCATTTTCTAAATATTGCAATTTCTTTCTTTCTTTTTCTTCATCATATCACAATCACATATAATTTCATGCCAATTTACAGCGCGAGTGAGTGAAGAAAAAATTTAAAATTCAAATTTTGCATATCAAAATAATTCAATCTCACTTACATATGCCTTGCCTTCATTCCAAACATACACTTTGCACAAATTGACTCAGTAAATTATCAAAATGAGGAGAAATTTATGTAAAATTAAAAAAAGGTGCGACAAAATTCAAAATTTTATTTTTTGCAAATTTAGATCGACATAGAAAAAATTAAAACTGCATAAAATCGAGACATATGAAAAAAAATTCCATCATCAATTTAAATTTTTCATCTTTCTCATAACAAACGAACTACAAAAAAAAAATTAAAATTCATCTCTCGCGCGACAGTCAATGAGTGAGAGAAAAAAAACTTCATTTCAATGTGCAAAAACAAAAAATTTAACAAAATGTGTGAGTGTATGTTGGACGCGCCGACGACGACAGTGTCGAGAGTTGTTTTTAACGGATTGCGCGCGAGAATTGAATAAAACATGAAAACTTTTGTGATTTTTTGGAATATGTATAAACGACGATGATCTATGTTCAATTGGTAATAAATAAGAAAAAATATTAATGCAACTGAATTTGAAAATTTTGAAGAAATTTTATTAAAAATTCGGTTGGTTTATATTAAAAAAATTCAATTTTTAATGATTTTTAAATTCTCTTACTACTAATGTAGTAGTAATCATCTTAAAATATAGTAAATTACCAATTCAAACTCTTAATCTGCCTTTATTATCGTTGATAACTTGATTCTTGTAGGATTCTGCACAAATTGCTATTTTTTCCAAATTATTTTGTAAATTTCTTTTTAGAACATTTGGTAATTTTCAAAAACAAAAATAAAATTTCTATTCTTACTTTAAAAATTGACTTTAAATTTCTCCATATATGTACAAATTTCCATATACAAAGAACAAAATACTAAGAAGAAGAAGCAAGTCACATACATAAGAACCTTCACATTTATTTAAAAGAAAACATGAAATTGAAGTGAAAAAAGTTCTCGAGACATGAATAAGAAATAAAAATACAAAAGAGAGAATAAATTCATTTTTCGACTTTTGCTGCCTCTGTATGAGAGTAAAAGACTCGTTGCAAACACACTCTCAAGAAAAAGCCTCCGTTTTGTGTGTTGTTTAAAGAATCACAAAATTCTCAGCTTGTTTAGCCTTTCTGCCTTCTTTTTTTTCTTTCACTCTTCGTCCGCACTGCTAAGTAGATGATGATTTCGATGTGTAAATAAGCAGGCAGAAAAAAGGGAAAGATATGGTGAAGTTGTGCGAGAGGCGCTCCATCTTCGGTTTGGATGAGGAAGAAAAAATATTAAAAAATTCCTCGAAGGTACAAAGACGAAAAAAAAACTTTTTCTTTGTTCAACGGAACGATTTTGCTATTGATATTAAGAGAAATTAAATTTTTTAGGCAACTGTGAAGTAAATGATTGAATTCTTGGAAGTTCCGAGATGGGCATGAAAATTTTTCTGTTTGTATGGACATAAACAAACAATAATAAATTTTTTTAGATGAGCATGTGTTTGGATGCATGTATTATGGAAGACTTTTATGTTTTGACTACTGGTCATTTTTCATCATCAGCAAAGTCATTTTTCAATTGTATTTTTTGCAAAATCTCTACAAAGCCATTTTTTCTTAAAATTTTGTTATATTTAATAAATAAATAAATTTTCTTTTTTTATTTGACAATATTTTGCCTATTTTTGGTTTGAATATTGCATAAAATTTACAATTTTTTAATGAAAAATTCAGGAATTTTAAATTTTTATTAAAGTAATTTAAAATTTAAAAGTAAACAAGAAAAGATAAAATTTTTACTTTTAAAAACAAAAAGTCAAAAAAATCTATCTCCATAAAAAAGCAGAACCGAATAAAGAAAATAAGGCACAAAGAGTAAATGAAAACAAGAATCTCATTCCTTTTTGCCTCGTTTAAGATTTCTTTTCTTCAATTCTTAAGAATTACACAATACCCAACATACGAGTCTCGTCTTTTTAATGTGTGAGTGTAATAACAAGTTTCTCGTTTTCTCTTCCAGCGCAATCATCACCTTATATCTCAAAGTTAACAAAAAAATTGTGCTCGTTTGCACGCATTTAAAGGAGTTTTAATTTTTTTATTTGTACTTACCATTGCGGCAGGTAAAGCACCGGCAGCACCATTTGCGTATGAATATGGCGACACTAAGTAGCTCACATTAAAACCAGGATGATGCGGGTCAAATTTTCCATACAACGGACTATCTGTTCGTTGTGGTTTTTCTGTTTTGTCCTAGAGAAAGTAGACAAGTTTTGAAATTTTTAGAATTTTTTGGAAACAACTTTTTTAAATTTTTTGAAGAAGACAATTTTTTTGAAACTTTTTTCAAAATATTTTTTTTAATTTCTTCATTCAGAAATTTTAAGTTTTTTTAACCTTTTCAAAATATTCTTTTTGTAATTTTTTGAAATATAGTTTAAATTTTTTTTTTAAAATTTAACTTACTTCACTCTCGGTGAGATCAATGAGGCTGGATTTTTCTTCTAAAAGAATTTCCGATTGCTGTTCATCCTCTTTGTCACCTTCGTCCTTGAAAACTTTGACCTCATCGGTGCTGCCAAAGTCATCACCGGGCGATGAAGGCGCAGCGGTGGTGTGATTTGTGTGTGGCATTTTAGTGGTGGCGCTAGTGCCGCCACTCGCGACCGATGGCACGATAATAATGGCGTCTGATGGATGATGATGTCTTACAGCAACCGTTGACATTCGAGCGGCATTTCACAAATTTTTAAATAAAAGTTTTTCTTCACTTGTTTTTAAAGGAATTTTTCTTTTCTAATTAATTAATTTCTTTTCTGCTCTTCACACGCTTAATTAATCACACTCATATTGCACTTTATTAAAATATAATTTTTTATTTCTTTCTTGCACTTTTCAACTTGCACTTTGAAATTTTTTAAATTCTTTCACTTAATTAGAAATTTTTTTTAATCTTCTTCACTTATGCACAAGATGTTGGTGGCCTTTAGTAAACTTTTTTTATCTTTCACTTTTTTGTCATTTTTTAGTTTCCAAATATTCAAACAAAAAACTGAAGGAATTTTGTTGATTTAACTTCTTTTTTTCTAGCTAGTTCTCACTTTTGTGTGTCTAAAATATTCAAAATTTATTTCTTTTTTTGCTTGTTTTCTCTAGTCAACTTCCCTCATTGAATATTCATCACATTAAATATCTTTTTATGTTGTTTTTACTCTTTTCGTTGATATCCATGCTGTAAAAATGTCAAAACGTTTAAGATTAGAAAAAAATTGTTTGAACAATAAAAAAATTATAAAAATTCGATTTTTTGATTTGTCAGAGGTTTGATATAGAATTTATAAACATTTTTAGAAATAACCGTTATTTGAAATTTAAAATAACTAAATTTGTTTAAAATAAAAATATTGAAAATAACGGTTTTTTAAATTTAAAACCTTTATTTATTTTGAAACTATAGAAAAAATTTCTTGGAAAATAAAATTTTATAAAAATTCATAAAGAAAAAAAGCATTTTATTGATTTATGTTTTTTTTTTCATCTCAAACCCCTGACATTGATATTTTTTTTCATCCACAAGTAAACATTTGTAGACATGAGGAATTAAAAATTCATAAATACATATCTCAAAGACCTCGAAATTTTATCGTAATCTTTTGGCCTTGAAGTGTCAATTGCGCAATTTTTTAAAGAAAAATAAAATCATGTAATGAACTTGATTGATAAAAATATTTTAAGCTACTTTAAAAATATTTTCATAACATAAAAAAATGTCTTTAAGAACAAAATAAGAAGAAGCAAAAAGTTTTTTTTTGTTTCGAAGGAACAGCAAAAAATACGAGACGAATTGAGAAAGAAGTAAAACAAATAAAATTAACAAAAGCATCTGAAATGATCAGCGAAGAAGAGTTTTTTTTTCATCGAGTTTCGAAAGAGTTGAGAACGAGAATCTTGTTAGCTGCAAGAATTTATTTAAGCGGCAGTTTCTTCTTTGCTTTGCTTTCTTTTTATTCTTTTATTATATGTTGTTTGTTTTTGAATGTGTTGGTTATGTATATTTTTTGTAGGAAGGAAAATGAAACAGTGTTGGTGACATAAAAAGAGTTCTGATGATTTTTTTAAATTTAGTGTTTTCTTTTATTTTTAAGAAAAAAAAAAGAATTTGAAATTATGAATTAAAACAATAAATTTGAAAATTTCAATACAAAATTTTTTAGAAAGTTTAAAAAATTTTTAAACAGTTGAAAATTTTTTAAAAAATAATTAGTCTTTTTAAAAAATAGTTTTATCAAGTAAAAAAATTGATTCCTTAAATTTCATGAAACTTTTTATCCTAAAAATTTTTGAAACGAAGATTTCGAACTTTTTAAAATAGACAAAGAGAAAAAATTGAAATTTTTAAATTATTTGAAGTCAACCTAAAAAAAACAATTTGAATAATTTGTTTTTGTTTCTATGAATTTAAATAGGGTTAAAAAAAAAGTATCATCAATGAGCTTGCAATGAGCGGTGTTTTAAAAGGCTTCTTTTTACGCTCTAAACTGAAATTTTTCATTCTTTTATTTCACATTCTTGTGACTTACATATTCACATTTATGGCAAATACTTGTAAAACAATCCATAAATAGAAGGGATAGAAAAAAAATTATGCAAGAAAATGTTTTGGAATTTTTTTATGTGTTTATGACCTTTACTAATGTCATAAAATTGCAAAATTTACAGTTAAAATTTTGGGTTATTTAAAATTCAAAAATTTCCTATTATATTTAAAAATTTTGAATGTAAGTTTTTGAAAATTTGTTCTACCTTTTCTGTTCATAATAAAGGAATTTACCGAAATTTAAGAACTCTTTAAATTTTAATATAATTTTTTTAAAAAGATTTAGAAATCATGATTAAAATTCTATTTTCAAAAATTTAATTTCAATTTCTTTCTTTTCATTTTCACACACAAAACAAAGTAACAAAAATAATTACAATAAAGTAAAAAATGTTGTAAACATTTGAGTTTATTTTTAAAACATAAGAAAACATGACTCACATCAGAAACAGTTCAGACATGGTAAAAATGAGGAGAGAATTTGAAAATTCAAGTCAAAATGAAAAAAAAAGTTGTGAAAATAAACAAACATGAATGAAATTTTCCTTTTGAAATGATTTTGATGAAGTTTTTTTATTAAAAAAGAGTTATGAGTTATAAAAATTTGTAATTGAATAAAAATTGGTAATGAAAATTTTTATTAAATGAATTTTAAATTTGTAATTTTTATTTTCAAAAAATGGAAATGTTTTTCAATTATAAATTAAAGTTGTACAAAATTTTTCGATTTTATATGAAGAACTAAATTAATATTTGACAATTTTAAGCCAATTTATTTCGATGTTAAGAACAAAATTTTAAACTATCAAAAAAATAAATTTACTGAACTGTTCAAGAACAAACATTTTTTTACTCCGATTGAAGTGAATGCATTAATTCTCTCCAAACTACAAATTTCAAAATCATTTTAAAATATCATTTAAAATTTCATCTTTTCATATTTCTCTCAATTTTTCATTATTCAAAGTCATCAAAATTAATGCAAAAATTTCTCACACATCCATCAAAAATAGAAAGAAATTGATTGAAATGAGTAAGAAAAAAAGGAAAGAAGAAGAATGATATTAAAAGTTATGTAGATAAAAGAAAGAAAAAAGAATTAGAAAATAATCAATGATAGTTAATTTGTTCGATTTATTGTCAGAGTTGGAAATTTTATTGAAGAAAGAAAATTTATACATTTAAGTCAAAAAGTCAATAGATAATTTGTAAATCATCTGACGGTTTTGCAATCAACACCTAGTTTTATTATGAGTAAGTACAATTAAAAGTCTTGGAAAAATTTTCAAATTAAGCTTATAAAATGGTAATTTTTCTGGTTATTGCTAGATTAGATACAAAAAATTATTTAAGTCGTCTAAAAGTTACGACAACTAAATGTAAACAAAAAATTTCCAAAATATAAAAAACAAATAAATTCAAAATTTTTTCCGTTAATATTCAAAAATTTATTTAGTTTTTTTAGAAATTAACAACATTTCTATTTCTTGTCGAAAATTTCTCAACTCTGAAACATTTAAAAAGTAAGAAAAAAAATTATTATTTTATTACATTTCATTAGATTTTGCTTCCAGAACTTCAAAAATTCTATGAATAAAGTAAGCCATGCAGCAAGAGAGTGTGAGAAGAAGAGATGATGCTCGTTAAAAGCCAGTCAAGAGTGAGAAGCAAAGCAACATTTCTTTTTGTATATTGTAAAATGTTCTTTTTATGATCCACGATTTTATTTTATTATTTCCATTTTCATCATCCATCCAATTTCAATTTCAGATATCTGAATGTGTGTACATGTGTGTATTTAGAATATGAAATGGATGGATGGATATCCAAAAAAAAGAAGCATCTTACTCACTCTCTTTTTTTAGGAATATCATCGCAAGGCAATTGTTGCCGTGTATATATAAACTTTTTTTGTGTGAGGTTTGAGCGATGCCTGGTTGGAGATCATTCATTCCCCAGAATTGATGCCTTTGTTGTTATTATTTTATTTAAATTAAATGGGATTTCTTTCGTGCCTCTTGTGTTTCTTTTCTTTCTCTCCACGGATCTTTTGTGTTGATCTTTAGTTTGGTTTTTTTCTTGTTGTTGTTGTTCTTGCTCTTATCTTATTTTTATGTATTCTATTTAAATTTAATCGGGAGTGAGTTGGACAAAAATTAAAGAGAGAAAAAGGAAGTTTATTTGGGGACATCTACTTTATTTCTTTTGAGATAAATTGAAGATTTTTGAAGTTTGATATTTATTAATGTTTTGTTTCTAAGCGGACAAAAATATGTTACTTTTTTCATAAAAATTTGATAAACTAATGCAGAAAATTTCAGAAATTTCAATGGAAAATGCTTTTGAATTTCTACTTTTAGTAAATTTAAATTTTTGCAATTGTCTGCTCTAAAATCTTGCTTTCAGAATCTTCATAGTCATCTCTCAAAAATATATGAACCATCAACCAGCAATATACAACACAACAGCCAGCAACATTCACATATTTTACAGCCCAAAACAAGCCTCAGCAAAGAGAGCAAGAAGAAAGAAGAGAAAAATAAAAATTATTTTCAAAAACGTTAACGAGGCTCAAATAAGCGAGCGAGAATTTTTTTTCTTCTCGTCAGGTTCGAGGCACGAAAACAGGTTTTCGCTGTGGCTTTGCTTTCGATTATTTTTTTCTCTCTCACTCGAGCGTTGTTCAATAATAATAAAAAAAGTTTTTTGGCTGTTACAAGGAGATATCGAGATGATGGTTTTACTGGAAGTCGAGAACAGTTTGGTAAAAAATAAAAAGAACAAGAAGTGTAGACAAAAAAATTTTTACATCTCATTGAATTTTGATTCTTGTGTTTCTAAATGGATTTTCTATCAATCTTCTTTTGTTTCGATTTGATAATTTGAATGAGATAAAAATTCAAAAAAAATTTAAATTGTTTTTTGATGAGATTTTTACATGGAAAATAATTTAAAAATTTTATAAATTTTAATACAAAAATTTCCTTTATTAAATTCTTATATATTTTTCTTAAATTTAATATCTAGTAATAATTTTTCAAAATTTAAGAAAAATTAATACTTTGAAATTAGTTTTTAGTATTTTTGTAATTTCAAAATATTTTTAAAAATTTGAACAATCACAAAATTAATAAAAATCTAAATTTTTATAAATATTAAAGTTTTCATAAAATTTAATATCAAATCAAAAAATTCCTTTTTCACTTCAAAATCTCATCAATTTAAACCATAAATGACCATAGAAAAAAATCACACATCAATTAAATTGCCTTTAATCTTCAAATCAACTAAAATTCTCATTTATTTTCTTCTTTTTTCTTTCTTTCTCCTAATCTGGTTTTAACAAGAACATATAAATTTTTTTATCTCAACGAGCAGCGACATGAATGCTCATTTTAAAGAGCTCACTTTTGTCATCTTAATTAGGCACAATATAATATAAAGTCACAAGAATAAAAGACAGAATGTAAAAAAGATAGACGCATTCATTTTGTATTCATTTATTGTGCTCAATTCAACATGTGAACTCGTCTTTGTCAACAGCATTAAATCATTTATGATTAGGAACTTTTTTCTTTTTTATGAGTTTTTAAATATTTTTTAGTTTAATTTATTCAGTTGTAAAAAACGAAAATTAATTTGAAAGCTTTGAAAACAAAAATTTTATTTAAAAATTTTGAAAATAAAACATGACTAAGAAATTGAGATAATTTTAATATAAAATTAAGAAATATTTAAGGAATTGTAAAAAATATTAAAATTTTTTATTTTGTTAAATTTTTTTAAAAAATTTAAAATATAAACAATTTTTTTAAAATTTTACAAATTTTGAAAACAAATTTTTTATAAAAATCACGAAAATTTTGCAAAAACTAAATTTGTTTTGAAATTTTCAAAAATTAAATTTTAAAAAATTTCATTTACTTATATAAAATTTTTCATTTCTTTATTCTTAACCGCGATCTTATTCTAAAAAGTCTATAATTCTCATATTCATTTTAATGCCTAACAATTGTGCACAACGAACTTCTTGATGATTAATTTGACTAATTCAATTCCCGGGAATTTCAATTGAGAACACATAGCGCACAATGCTAACTTATTTAATATGAACAACGAGAGTGTGAGTGAGTCAGAAAGCAAATAAATTGTGAAATGAAACTGAAAGTTGAATTATTTAAGACTTAATGGCTTGAAATTTTGGTTAATTTTTTTGTTATCAGTTTTTGATTGACATTTATTGCACTATTGAATAATTTGATAATGAGAAAATTTGATGATGATAATTTTTTGATTTCGTGGGAAATATTGCTGTTAGAGTTTGATAATGAAAATTTAATAATTTTTAAATATTAAAAGTCCTTTCAAATATCTTAAGAATTCTAAAAGAAAATTACAATTTCTAAATTCTATTTATAGGTCTTTTAATCAAGATAAAAGGAAAGAAACAAAAAGTCGCATGACTTTGAGCTAAGATTAACAAATTGAAAATTATCAAAAGCGTCACAATCATATTGAAACTTCTTGTTTCTATTTTTGTGCTGATGGATTATCGATAACATCGAAATTGAGTAAAATAATTGAAAGAAGAATTGAAAACAAATAAGTGGTTAAGCAAGCGTCAAAATGAAAGTCATTGTGAGTTGGAAAATTAGATTAGATAATTTTTTTGGATTGAAGGTTTGATAGGAAGAAATTGAAAAAAAAAGTTGGTTTGAAGTTTAAGTAGAAAAAATTTAAAATTTTTTAAAATTTTAGTAAATATTATAATTTTTTCAAGATGAAAAGTTTCTAAAAACAAGAAATTTATTACCAATTTTTTTTAGAATTTTTATCTGAAACTCATAGCATGAAAACTCAAAACTTAAAAAATATTCTTTATTCATCTGAAGTAATTCTAGAGTTTTATTAAATTATTTAATTTAACGGTTCATAATCTTTTAAGAAATTTTTCTCTTCTGTTTACTATCATACAAAAATCTCACTTTCAAACATTCACTGACAAATGAATGAAATTTGATATTTTTTCTAATAAAAACAAAGAATTAAAAAGAAATTTTTGGGTTTTTTGTTCGTTTTACACTTGTTGTTATTAGTTTAGGTACAAATTTTTTTATGGAATTTTAAGAAAGAAAGTTTTTTAAAAGTTGAAACTTTTAAAAATTAATCGAATTTTTTCATAGATTTTAAAATAAAATTTATAAGAACTTTTTTATTCTCAGTTAGAACAGTAAAACTCTTAAATCAAGGTTTATAATTTTTAAACAGAGTTAAAAAAACTATCAAATGGCTAGAAGTAGCTACAGGATGTGTCAGCCAACTTGACAGCAACCTTAAATTAATTTTTAAAGCAAATTTTTATGGCTTACTCTATTTTAAAATCAAGAAAATTTAAATAAATAATTTAAAATTCTAGATTCTAACAAAAAATTTTTTTTTATAAAAATTACTTTATTAAAGTTGTTTAAAAAATTTCATTTAAAATTCTTAAAAATCAAGAAAAAAATTTCCCAAAGCAATCAAAAAAATTTTTTTATCCCCAAAATCCCTACAAAAATCTTACACAATCCCAAGAAAGGAAAATTTTGAAGTCTTATAGTAAAAATTCCACCTTGCCAACGCATATAAAAAAATCCTTATTATTGAGAATTTAAAAAAACTTTTTACAACAAAAGAAAGAAAACATTTGGGGAAAGACTGAAAGAAAAGAAAAGAAAGAGATTACAAGACATCGCCGGATTGTCGGCTTTGAGGCCAATGCCTGTACAACTTAGTTACGCGCAAGGTAGCTATGGTGTATGAAAAGAATAAAAAGGGATAAAGGATTAACGGATTTTAAATTGTTTTCTTGATGCTTCCTCTTTTTTAAGTGAATTTTAATGAAAGGAAAGAAAACATTTTAATGTATTGAAATTTGAAGAAGTTGAATTATGAAAAAAATTGAAAAATTGAATAACGAAATTTAAAAATTTTTTTTTTAATTTTTTCGAATTTTATTTTATATTTTAAAATTTGAAATTTTGTTTTAATTTTTCTAAAAAATTCTAAATTGTCTCGGATTTTGTTTGCTTTTTATTTTAAAATTCCGTAGCGTTAGAAAGATTTTAAAAATATTTAAAATTATTTTAAAAAATCCCTTAAAAAAGTTTTCAAATGAAATTTAAAAAAGTAACAGAATTTTTTTCTTTATGAATATCAAGGATATCCTATCACCTATGCCATCATTAAGAAATGTCATGTACCAAAAAATAAGAAATATTAAGACACAACACGTACAAGAAAAGAATTCAACTTTCCGTCCCTCAACTGCAATAAATTTTCTGCGAATTTTTCTCCATTAAATCTCACCACTGCACAACTTGAAAACAAACAAACAAAGCAATATCAGCCCAGAATTGATTTTTTAGACCGCCCAAGGTGGATCATGGTTGCACCAAACATTTCTATTCAATAATTTTACTTTCTTGTGTGTTCATCAATTGCACACACAACAACAAAACAAACAGAAAGAAGAAAAAAAATTCGTCAACAAATTTTTTAATTTTACCTGATCCATCCATTGCTTGGGTCTCATAAAAAACTCAATGGGATATCGTCTCCTTAGAAAAAGAACTCGTCATGTTGCGAGGCAGCCATGCGATGCTGGCTCATTAAATTTTTTGTGTTCTTGAGCTGTCTCTCAACCTATGAAATCCCTGCAATGCTTCCACGAAGTATAAGTTGACAGCATGAGCATAATTTTTGTGCCTTACAGGTTCAAAGCCCAGAAAATATAACAAAAAAAATTGTTTCAACATAGTGGAGAAAAAAAAATTTTCCTCGCTCCACTCACTTGAATGTAAATGTAAACAAACAAATGAGATGTGAGCGGCACACAATGTGATCATCGCGCAATGTTTAATTCATTTTGGAATATTTTTAACAGAAGAGAGAAGGAAAAAACGCGCGTTTCTCGCTTGTATGTTTATAAAGTAGGCAAACGGCCGTGTGGCATTTATTTACACTTTGCTATGCGAGTTTTTTTTTCTCTTCATGCCGTGACTTGTGAGTGGAGAAGAGAAAAATAAAGAGTTGATGGCTGAAGTATTTTAGTATTTTATATGGTTTCAGAAGTCATTTGTTCAAAAAATATTTTTTGTTAATTTTTAAAGAATTATTGAAGCAAAGAAATTTTTGTTTTTTATTCTGTTGGAAATTCTTACTTACTTAAGGGCACATCAAATATCTATTCTTAGAAACGAAAAGTCATTTTTTCTGCAAATAATTTGGAATTACTGTCATTTTTGTTGGAAATTTCATAAAGAATTTATTTATAAAAAAATTTGCATGTTAGTCAGTTTGGAAAGGGATAAATAGACAACCTTTTTGGTTTTTTGAAAATTAATTCAAATAAAAAACGTTACTGATTTAGAAAGCAAATCTGACTAAATTTATTAACTGACAAACCTTCAAATGTGAAAAAAATTAAAATTTTAAATTAGTAATGCTTTTCTATTAAAAATATTGAAAAATTTTATTTAGAAGTTGAAGACAGTTTGTTTTTCAATTATGAATCAAGTTCCGTTATCAGATTAAGAAAGTTTTAATTCATTTCACTTAAAATTATTCAATTTATTTCTAAATTAATCTCAATTTCCAAAATTTTTATATCAAAAATTGAAGAAGGAAGAAAATGTTCACTTTTGAGCATGTTAAGACATGGAAAAGCACTTTCAACGGAAGCTTTTTTCCTTTGTAAAAATTTTAAATTTATAAACCTACAAATTGAAAATTTTTGTTAATTTAAAAAACTTTATATTTCAAGTCCCTTTTTTTATTCAAACTAGAATTTATTAAAAGATTGTCATTAATATAATAAATCATAACAAAAAAAATCCATTTAATTTTCTTTTAAAAAGTTTGAAAAATTCATGCACAATAAAAATCATATTCAAATAAATTATCAATGAAAAACTTTTTTCCTCTCTTATTTTAAAACAGTAAAAACATACAAATGTAATAATTTACCGACAAAATATCTTTTTTACTCATTTCTTTCTCTTTTGCTTATTTTTTTCTCTCACTTCATGAGATAGATTTTGTTGTTATTTGTAACATATGAGGCTAAGTAATAAGACATGACACGCAATGACGTCTGGCGTGTGTGTGATTTTCGTTTTTTGTTTTTCATTAAAGTCAGAATTTATTTTAATAGAGATCACAAATAGTCCGGAAGAAAGAAATTTATTGTTTGCAATTTTTTTTTTTTGACATAAAAATTTCAAGAACTTTTAAAAAGTTTGAATTTTTTATTGAGAAAATTGAAATTAAAATTTTGAAATTTTGCATCGTTTGTCCTTATATAAGAAATTAAAAAATATGATGCATTAATTCAAAATTTTATTTCTTTTCCTTTAATAATTCTTAAAAAAATCTCAGTTGATTTTTGAAATTCTAACCAAAAATTTTAAATTTTCATAATTTAAAAAAATTTCATTATGAAAACTTTTCAAGCATCAAGAAATTTTAATTCAACGATGTAAACAGAACGCGACCAGAACCATGACGTGTGTGTATATAATGCCTGCCGCGATCAATTTCTTCTTCCTCGCACTCATCGTGTGTGCATGTTTATTTATATTTGAGGAAAAAGAAAAATTGTGTATGGAAAAATCAGTTTCATTTACATACACACGAGAGAGTTTTTTGAAATGAGCGAGTGTGTTGTATGATTTATAATAAAACGACTATGAAAATTCTACTTTTAGAATCTCACACCATGTGGATAATGTGAAATGAAAATTTTTTCTCGAGAATTGAAAACTTTACATTTTTCTCTTATTGTTATGAGAATGAAAAATAAAATTTAATTCAGGAAATGAAAAATTTATAATAAAAATTTTTGACATATTTGAATGAAAGTGAGAAAAAATTTATTAATGAGAATTAATTAGATGACTTTTAAAATGATCAATTAGTAAAATTCATTGTGATTAGTTGAGTATAATTTATGATGATGAGAGATCAAAATATTATAAATTTTTATTATGAATTATTTTTTATATTCTTAATTGAGGACAATTGAATTGAAATAAAAAACATTTCATGAAATTTTTTTTTTATAATTTTAGGTTTGAAATTTTGCATTCGTCTTAAAATTCTGAAAATTTCTTTAGGCAGTTAAAAATTTAAAACGGAAATTTATTTCAATTTATAATTTTTAACAATTTTCAAGGGCTGAGAACTTTTTGATCCAATAAAAAAATTTTGATTGCATAAGTAAAATGAAGTAAGGTTTTAAATTTTCTTAGAAATTGACCTAAGAAGGCCTAAGAACTTTTTGGTTCGAATTATAAATTTTGATTCATATTTGATTCGATTTTCCTTTCGAAGCATATTAATATCAAACAGGAATCAAAAACCCTAAATTCGGATCAGAGTTTTCAGGCTTTGCCAATTTCTAAGAAATTTCAACAACAATCAATTTTCCTTATGCAAACAAAACTCACATAAAAATCAATAACAACGACAGCAACAACAAAAAATGTTTGAAAACTACATGATTAATGTACAAAGAGAAAAAAATTGCCTTAAATGCAACGCTAAAAAATTTTGTCCTTGAATTAAATTACTTGCATTTTGCAGCAGTAAAAAAATAATGTAAAAAAAATGTTAGATTTGTGTTTTGTTTTGTCATAAGTTACTATAAATAGTGCATAAAAATAATGACAATATTGTGTAGTCCATAAAGGATTTTAAGTATTTTAGAATAGTTTAAAAAATGCTCATAAATAGCTGGTAAGAACTTTTCTTACTAAAAGGTCAAAAAATCAATTTGATTTTAAAAAAGCTTGCAAAGTTTTGAAAATTTCTCCATAACTTTTCGTGAAAATTCAAAATTTCCCTAAAGTTTCTTCAAAAATAAAAAAACCAAAGTTTCAAAAAACAGCAAAATCAAGCTCTATAACAAGGAGAGAAAAGAAGCATTCCAAATGAATGACATCACGATAAAAGGCAAAAAAGCGAGAGCAGAAGGAAGAAAAAAAGTTTTTTTTTATTATTCTTATGTTTGCTGGCTGCTGCTTGTTATTCATTTGAAACTCGCTCTGCCTCCATCGCGTTCTCTTACTCATTCGGACCATCCATGATGGCAGAGAGATGGCGATCGAAAAAATTCTTTTGTGTGTACTTTCAATTCTTCCAAAATAATTTTTTTTATTTCTCTCTTCTCGAGAAGGTTTTTGTTTATAAAATTTTCTTTATCTTTCAACAAAAGGAGAATTGGGAATGAAATTTTTTCTGTTGTTTCATTATGGAAAGATTTTTTTATATTTTCAAGATTGAGATTGTGAGAAGAGAAATGAGGCAATGAAATGAACTTTTTTTAGATAGAAATTTACTGTTTGTGTACTTTTGGGAAGTTTGTAAAAAAATTTAAGGAATGAAAAATTTTATTTTGAAAAGTTTCAATTTTTTCAAGTTTATAAATGAACAGAAAAGTTAATATTTTTCATTAATAAGTAAAAAAAGTTTAATATTTTTTCTTACATTTTATGTAGGACTTTTCATGATCTAAATTGGTATATAAAACAAATAAAAAATAAGTTTTTGCAAAAAAAGACTAAATGTAAAATAATTCACAACATTTCAAATTAGGGACAAACTTAATATTGATTTTTGGTAATAAAAACAAATCGATAATTTAGCACATCAATAAACGTGACTAATTAAAAAATACTTAATATTTGAAAACATTTCAATTAGTAAAATCACAAAAAGGTACACATGTTCTTGCATTAATAAAAAATTTAAAGAGCAGAAGAAAAAATAAATTTTCCTCGCATAACTCAAACTGTGTGTTTGACACATAATTGATCACATTTCTTGTACATCATTAAACTCGAAATTTTCTTCACTCTAAAAATTTTTTTCTTCTATTTTCCCTCAGTTAATTAACAAGACATTAAGATTGAATGAAATGCACGAAAATATCAACAATCGGTAGGCGAACGATTTAATCGTGAAATGAAAAATTAGAAACAGATCAGCAAGAAATAAAAAGAAGAAAAAATTTATTTTTCATCAATTAATTAATTAAATTTATAGTGCGCTGTGTAATTTGAGCTACTGCTGCTGTATGTTACATTATTTCAGATCGTTGCATTCACATTTGTACATGTGAAAATACAGAAGAAAAAAAAATCCTCTACACATTGTTACGAGTTTGTGACCTCACACTAATACTTGCACAATTTTTATGCCTTTCGATAATTTTATGACTCTCTCGACTGCTTGCAATTTTTTTTCTTCTCTCCTTTATTCAGTCTGAGTTTATGTGATTTTAAGTTTTTTCATATTTTTATATGTCTAGGCATTCATATGTAGAAAATTTAAATTAAACATTGATTGTTTTATTGAAATCGCTTTTGTAATTGATAGTTAATTATAACCGGCTTTGACTGACTTTTTATTTCGTTAATTAAATTTTAAGAATTGTTGTAGAAATAATGAAATATTTTAATGTTCTAAATAAAAAAACAAATTAAATGATTTGGGGACAAAAAATAAAAATTAATAGATTTAAAATCTTAAAAGCAAGAAACAAAAAATATGTAAGGCAAAACTTAAAAAATTATAAAAAACTTTTTTATTCAATTGCACAATATTCTAAATAAATGATAAATAGATTGATCATGAAAAAAATCCAGAAAAATTGAGAACATTCATAATTAAAATTTTTCCACTTCAAAAGTAAATAATTGCAAAATTAAATTGAATTTTTTATTGATATCCTCAAAAATCAACCTGATTGTTTTCTTTTAAAATTAACCTCAATATCGATAAATTTATATTTTTTTGCCATTATTTTATAACTATTGATTTTAAAAAAATTAAAACTTTTAACTTAAATCGTGTCTTTTCTTTATTTTTTTTTTCAATAAAAATTTGTTTTTAAAAATATAAAATAATTTGTTATTCAAACATCATAAAATTTTAATTTAAAAATTAAATTTTGTTTTTAAAGTCTGTTTCATAACAAGTAATTTTTTTAATAATTGAAAAATTCTTTGAACTTTTAATTTTTTAAATTGAAGCATGATTTTTCAAAAAAATCTATTTAAAATTTTAAACATGTCCTTTTCTTTTATTTTTCACATTGTCAAATTTTTCTAAGGTTTAAGGTTAAAAAAAAATTGAATTTTGGAAACAAAATTTAGAAATGTTTTTAACGCAATGAATTTTTTTTTTAATTTGTATAATTTCAATTTTAAGGTATAAAAAGTAATCTAATTAACAAAAAAAATTATATATGAACACAAAAAAGTTCGATTTTCAAAAAAAAAAATTTTTAATGGTTTTTATAACTTGATCCGGCATTTACTTGATTAGTAATTTACCAAACAGAATTCTCTAGCCTTTATCAATATTTAAATTTAATTCTTTCGAAAGATTTTTTATGTAAATGCAAGTCGAATGCATTATGCATATATCATAAATTTTTCCTTGCTTAATAAGACCAAAATAAATCAGCATAAAATTTTAAACTTTTGGAAGTATTTTACTATTTTTTTTAACGATTGCACCACTTTAGTCTTCTATAAAATTTATTTATTAATTCTTTCAATATTTCTCAGCATTTTTCTTCGAACTTCAATAAATGTAAAAAAAGTCAATAAACTTGATTAAAAGAAGAAAAAGATAAAACAAAGCAAGAAATTTTCATGACATCATTCTCTATAAACTATCACAATAGTGATGATTTCATAATCCAGGAAGAAGATAAAAATTTGCGCAATATTTTCCAATTTCATTTAATTAAAAAAAATTTCCTCAGTCTGATAAAATGAAAAATTAGAAAAACTTTCTTACCACTTTTTATTCTCAAATAAAATAAATTTTTATCTTTCTATCCAAAAACTAAAACGTTGAAAAAAATTCTTGTCTTATCAGTGTAAATGTATTTTTTATATGATTTTGTCGTGTCTTATCAAAAACTCCGACATTCCAAAATGAAATTAATTTTTTTTTCTATTAAATTTTTTCTCACTTTTTTTGTAGTTTTTTTAGGCACGCACAAACACACTCAATTTTTCATTATCAATTTTCAATCAATTTTTTTCTCATTTCTCAACAAAAAGTGCAAATTTTTTTCTCTCGATGGCACTTTTTTTTACGCGGCTTTTTTTGCGGGGAATTTTTCTCTTCCGTTTTGCAAAATTTATTTTAAGTTTTAAAATTTGTTCAAAAAATATAATAAAATTTTCTTTACTTTGTTCTCTCCGGATGGCGTAATCGCGGCGGGTTTTTCAATAATAACTTTTTTTTTCTCTTTTTCTAATGTGATCTTTTTTTCTGCTATTTGTAATAATAATAAAAAAATAAAAGAATTGCGGTGCGACAGCGACAATGAATAAGTTGCAACTGAGAGTCAGAGAGAGATCGTTTGTAGTTTGAGAACGGGTCGTTGGTGTGTTGTGAAGGTGGTGAACATTTGACGCATACAAATGCAATTTTCTTTATGTCGTTACAATGTTGGCTAATTGTAGTTGTGTGCGTAGATCAGCATTGAAATCTCTCACTTTAATTTTCTCTCTAGTTCTTATTTTTTTACTCTCTTACTCACTCAATCAACATCCAGCCATCCATCGTGTGTGGGTGGAAATGAATATTTTATGAATTTTTTTAAAACCTTACTTTACTTGCTTATACTTTATGTGTGTATATACAATTTTTTTTCTTGTTGTGTTTATTGCTCGCTCTTTTTTGTGTTCAGAATTTGAATTTTTTTTCCTTTTTTTTCTTCAATATTCTTTACGATACATGGATATATGGAAAGAAGAGACAAAAAAAACGATGGTGAAGAAAAAATAAAGTTTTGGAATAAGAATGAGAAAAAGAAAAGAAAGAACAAAAAAAAGAAGTCAGAAAGAAAAAATTTTTTTGGTCACTTTGTCAAAAAATAAAAATTTTTTACCGGAAATATTACAAAATTTGTATAAAATTTTAATTTAAAAAATTGTTGAAATAATTTTTGTAAGTATAAAAAATGTCTAAAAATTTAAATTTTTTTAAAAATTGTTTACAGACAAAATTGGCTGTTGTTTACTAACTTTGTTTTGTTTTGACTTTGTTAACTATAGTGAAGTTTTAACAGACAAATTTCGATTTAAGAATATGCCTAATAACAATGATATCCATCAAATAAAAAAGACTTATTAATAATTTAATGTTTTGATTGAAATTTTTCAGAGTCGGAAATCGTTGTAAATTTTATTTACAAGTAACTTAAAATCGAGTAATTTTACTAGAGTTAATTCAGTTGATTTTTAGTTACTTATAAAACAATTTCGGACTCTGAAATTTTCAATATTTCATACAAATCGAATTGAATTTTTTTTAATAAAATAACCAAAATCTCTGTTTTGAGTCGAGAAGTTATATCATAACTCTATGGTTATTCAAATAAAGAATGTTTTTTGTAATTAAAAAATATTTTGATAAATAAATTCATTTTGAATTTTTATCTTCATAAAATCATTATTTACCCTTCGTTTAATAATAAAAAATTAAAAGTTAAAAAAATAAAATCACTCCACAATCCCTGAAATTCTCAACTCATCGCAACTACACTTTAAACAACTGAAACAAAAAAAATCTTTTGCTCTTCCACACATTTTTAAAAATGAAAAGAACGCAAGTGAAGAGAAAAGAAGAAAAAAAATTTCTAAAGTTCAGAACATCTGATTTCACTTAACATAACCAGCGTGCGCAAGTGTATATTTCAGGGCTTTGTTAACAGGCACACAATTTTCTTCTTCTTATAACTTTTTTTTCTACCTCTTTAGCATCACAACACAATCGACCAAAAGTGAGCGAGAGAGAAAGAGCAAAAAAGAAAACAATTTTGAGAGACGAAATGATAACAGCAGAAAGGAAAAAAAGAGTCATGCAGAGATCAGGTCAAGAGGATTGTATAAATGTATTTGTGAATGCTGCCATGCTTTGGTATTTGTGAGCGAGTTCTGTTGTGGAATTTTTTTTCTCTCTCTCTTGATTACTCTGTTTAAGGGACTTGAACAATATGCTTGCCTTATGGACGATTTTATTTGGGTTCTGGTTAAAATTTGAAATTTTAAAATTCTTAGAAAAGGTCAGAAATTGCGAAAAAAATGAAAAATTACACACAGACGCAAAAAAATTAATTTTTTCTCTCTCTTGCAAATGACTTGTGAAGTCACACATCCACAATGCACTTGTGTTGATTACATTTTCATGCAATTCTATGCCTTTGCATTTTTATTTATCTTAGTTTTTATTTTTTACTCTTGGTTATTTTTTTATGTTCTCCACTTTGCTTCTCTGTGCTGTTTCTCTTTAGTAAAATTTATTTCCGATTTAATTGATGTGATAATGAGACACTTGAAAAAAATTTACTTTTAAGTTATTGAATAGAAGTGAATTTTTATATTATTTAATTTTGCATGCTTGCTAAAAAATCACATTTTTCTTCCGCATGTATACGATTTTAACATCCGAATGTAGCTGAAAATCAATTTTTTTAATTTGAAAGAAAGTCATTGTTATATAAATTTTATAAAAAAATAAACTACACAAAATTATATGCTGGTATTTTTTAAGTTCTTTTAAAATCCGCATGTTTTCCGCATGCATGCCTTTTCAATGCGAATAATTTAAAAAATCATTTTGTTTTTGTTAAAATTTCTATTTCAAAAAATAATATAAAAATTCTTAGCTTTGGGTTTTTCAAAAAAATTATAATTATTTTTCCCTAGCATTTTCCAATCACTCTCTTTTACTATTAAAATCCCATTATTGTTATTGACGCGCAAAAACACAATGTTGAGAATTCAAACATTCAAAATAAATAAATATTTATAGTAAAATAAAACGATAGAGAATGAATTTTTTAACCAGCAACCATCAACAGAACAAGATTTTTTTCACTTCTTTGCTTACTTTTGAGTTATTTGCTGTGTTTTGAGATGGTTTTGGCAAAACATATTCTGATAAATTTTTGTATCCATGCGGTATGTTTGCATGTAAATTTACATAATATTAATTTTAAATGAAATAAAAAATAAATTGAAAAGTTATTAATCTTAAAAAAGTTGTCACTCCTTGAAAAGTAATTTTTTTTAAAAAAAACTTTAATGAAAATTTTTACTTACAATTTTTTTTATTTTCATCGAAGTTTTTCTTTTGTCTACCAAAATTTTTTTCTTCATCTCCTTTTCTCTTTTAGAAATTTTTTTTCTCTCACCAATACAGTTTCAAAAAAAAATTCCCAAAAGAATTTCCCTCCATTTTTCCTTATCAAAACAGCATTTTTTTCCTCCTTTTATCCAACACAAAGAAATTTTTTTCAGTTTTTCTTTTCATCCACTTGTAAGCGATCAAAATTTTCTCAGCTCATCGCCATTGGACGAAGAAAAAGGAAAAAAAATGAAAATTGTGTGAGAGAAAAAATCCACCCCTACTTTGCTGTGCGACTTTTTTTTGTCTTTCCTCCCCTTACGGCAGCAAGTAAAAAAAAATGTGCTGCTTGTGTTTTTGTTTCCCATTCCATTAAAGGATTTTGTGAGCGCAATTTTTTTTCTTGCTTTTCTTGATCTAAATCGCATGCTCAATAATGGCTTCCTTTGCATAAAAAAGGGTTAGAGAGAATTGCGAGAGTAAGAGAGAAAAAAAAATATTTTTTTGAGTAGCGAGCAAAGATTTTTATTAGTCTTTTGAGAGTTGACTAGAAAGGTTGTAAAATTTTATTTGTGAGTAAATTTTAAATTTTGTGAAGGAAAAATTTTTTAATTTTTTAATTAGGAAAAAATTAAAATTTAAAGTTTTAAAATTTATTAAAAAGAATGTGAACTCTTTCAAAAATTAATCAAACTAACAAAATGTTTTTGATTTTTAATGATTACTGTTTAAGTTATCAAGAGTTCACATCCTTTGCAGAAATCTATATATTTTAGGAAAAATCGGGAAGAATTTAAATTATATTCTTATTAAGAAGTTTGAATTTTTGTTAGGTTTTTGATGCTTTTTTGATAGAGTTTATAACTCTCAAAATTATAGAAATATTCAAAAGGTAATGGAAAATTTCATATAAATATAAATTCGAGCGTGAACAAAAACTGCTCCTGGTCAAAAACAAAAACTACCAAATTTTAATTTTTTTCTTCTATTTATTTCTAATTTCCTTTTTATCTAAATAAACTAAGTTTTTTATAAATATATATTTTTTTACCAAAATTTAAGTAATTTTACAAAAAAATACGTAAATTTTTCAAAAATTTATTGACATATTCCTCTTATGATTTGTTTGCCAGTTGGCTGTGTAGCATTTAGCGATTCCACAAAAAATCCATCTGAAAAGTTTTTTCCTAACACATCCTAAAATATTCAACCAGAAAAATATCCTTACGAATTTTTAAAATTATGAATGTAACAGACAAACTTGGCTAAGAATAAATTCTATTTTAGAGCATAACCGAAAAATTCGGGAAAAGTTTCTAACATAAAAAGTTCGACCCATTGTTTAAGTAAAAAAATTTGTTATCACTAAAACTTAAAATTCTTCTAAAAGAATTCCAACTTTAAAAATTATTAAAAAGGTCTTGATTTATAAAAAAATATTCTATTTTACAAAATATTTAAATATAAAATTTTTTATTTCGTAATTTTAAATGTGAGTTAAAAGCTTTTGTGTACTGTTGAAGAAACTACATTAAAAATTAAAACTTATTGCCTTCTTTATTTATTTTCCTGCTTCTCAAAATGAATCTACTCAATTTTATCACCGATCAAGATAATTTCAAAAAAAAGTTTAATAAAAATTTCGAAATCTGAAAATCAGTTAATAAGCTTTAGTTATTTCATTTCCCCTCATTTTTCTGCATCACTAAAAAATCATCCCTTAATTTTTTGCATCATTTACATCAGGCAATTTCATCATTTTCCTTTTTTTGCAGCTCATGCTATAATAATGGTTGTGTAGATGAGAAGAAGAAAAGTTAGATTTGCGATTATTGCTATTATTGTTGTTGTAATTGTTGATGAGTCGCTTTTTAATATACGATTCTCTACATAGACATGGAAGAAAATTTTTTTCTCATTTCTCTCGCTCTCATTTTTGTTCGTTCATTTCGTTTCAAAGGTGGTGAATGGAAAAAGTAATGCTATGAAAATTGACTCACACAATTGCAAAAATTATTTTATGTTTTAGCAGCACAGCAGCGGCAGGATGATGATAATAATAATGTATGTTGTATTATATGCTTTGAAAATGACATTCGGGTTGAAAAGGAGAGAAAAGATGGAAATTTTCTAGTTGCTAACACAATCATAGATGAGGGAAAAAATTTCTACTGTAAAATTGAGAAAATTGAAAATGAAAATAAATTACACGAATGAAAATTTTTTTCTTTGCTCCGCTTGCTTTTTGAAAAATTGAATTTTTGAAAGAGGTTGCTGGTATGGGTTGAAAAATTTTAACTCCTTCTTTATTTTACGGGGTTGCTGCTTTTTTTAGGAGAAAAAAGAGTGATTAAGGCAGGTGAGATATAGCAAGGAAATGATAAATAATTGAAATTTTTTATAAATGTCTTTGACTTTTCTGATTTGAATATTTTAGAAAAACAATTTTAATTTTCATTATAGACAGAAATTTTAACATGTTTTTGAAAAATGAAACTGAATCCTTGAAGAATTTAAATTATTAATGTCTTTTTTTATAAAATTTAAAATCATGAAATTTTTTAAAAATTCAACTTTATTAGATAATATTTTATTACATTTTGATCCTTAGACAATCAATCATAAGTTTCGTAATACGAACAAAATTCTGAGAACTTATTATTGTTTAATATAAAAAAAACAAGTTTACTCAAAGACCTGTCTAAATACAAATGTAATTCAAAACTTTAATATCAAAACATTTAATCAGAACTCAAAAATAGTCGAAAAGATTCACAGGCCTTGGTTCAAATTTTCTATAATTGCTTAAGTGTTTATTGAATAAGTTAAAGCCAAGGAGCGTGAACTCAATAAAAAAAATCATCAATTTAATTTAAAAAAATTAACAGTTTCATAGAAAAGATTTTTTCAATTGTTACATTGTTGACATTATCGAAATTTTTCATCCCTTGGTGTTATCAGTATATAAAATATTTTAGAAGTCAATTTCACACCACAAATTTGATTACTTTTTTAAAAAGTTTTTGGTTCAATAACAAATCAAAATTTTACGTAACCTAATTGTTTAAAAAATTATAATAATCATCATTCATTGTTGCAATTTTAAAAAGAATTTTTTATTTTTTAATAACTTTAACGTATCAAATTTATTTAAAACTTCCCCCGCTACTCTTACGCCAACAAAAAAAGAAAAAAAAAAACCATTTAAGAAACAACAAACAAAAATATTAAAAATATTTAAATTTATATAT
Organism: Polypedilum vanderplanki; assembly: GCA_018290095.1. NCBI lineage: Eukaryota > Metazoa > Arthropoda > Insecta > Diptera > Chironomidae > Polypedilum > Polypedilum vanderplanki. Next base: position 2,981,718 of record CM031382.1, on the reverse strand, counting down.
TTATTAATAAAAAAATTGAATTAGAAGATTATTCTTAAATTTGAAGATTTCAATAATTTATTGATAAAAGCATTCTTAAAAAAAGTTAAAATAAATTGAACAAAGTAAAAAAATTTCGCAAAAAAAATGAATAAATCAAATAATTCAAAGCAAAGAGGAGCTCGAATGTCAAAAAATCAACAAGAAGTCTATGTTACATTTTTAGAACAAAATCCATGTTTCTCAGGTGGAATTATAAATGAATTTTATGATCATGCAGCAAGAGAGGAAGATTACAATAAGCTAGTTAAATTACTAAATAACACAGTTGGTGCAAGAAAAGACAAAAAACATTGGCAAGAGGTACAAAAAAATAAAGTTTTCGAAAATTTTTAAATAATAATATTTCTTTAAATTTTTAGACATTTGCTGATTGGCGTTCAAAACTTCTCAAAAGATATCGCTACCATTATTCAGAAAAAGCTCGAAAATCAGTGACAGAACAGCAAATTCGAAGTATGAAGAAATTTGATAATTTTGACATACGAGCATTGAAAGCACTAGGTAAATGGGGTGATAAAAGTTGTCTTAATGCAAAACCAAGAAATAGTGGACTAAACAAAAATAAAAAACAATCAAAAAATGAAAGTGAAGAAGAAGAAGAAGCTGAAGAAAGTTTAGATAATTATGATAGCACAAATGATGATTTTCAAAATGTAGACGTCAAACAAGAAATTGAATTTGATGATCAAATGTTAGTAGAAATTTCTGCACAATCAACAGTTTTTGCATCAGCAATAGAAGAAAATTTACCACAACCGGAAAGAAAAAAGATAAAAATGTCAGATGATGAAAGTAGAAATGCAATAGAAGAAAATACAAGAGCTATAAAACAACATACTGCTGCAATTATGGGACTAACAGATTCAATTAATGCATTAACTGCTTCTATAAGATCTTATATGTACAATAAATAATAAAATGTGATTTTTTAAGAATTTAAAATTAAGAAAAAAATATTATTTGTTTTTGAATTTATTTTAAATGGAAATTACATGAATTGAGTTTTATCAAGGATTGATTCAACTAATAATATGGAAATTTAAATAGTTAATTTATTAATCACTGCAATCAGTAATAGCTTTATAACTAAGTGTCACTGAAATAACTTTTTAGCACAAATCAAAAAAAATCAACAAAATTTTTAGCTTTTACAGTTTTCGAGAACTCAGAGTAAAAAACGGGATAATGCCGACTAACTGAATAAAATCACTGCATAAGCTGAATTGTTGTTTTAAAAATCCTCAAAAAACTAAAAAGTTTACTTCTAGAAAAATTCTTTCAAAAATCTATGAAAAAAAAATTAAAAAAAAAACAAACTAAAATATTTTTTAAAATTCTTTATTTTTATGCCTTTCAGTAATCAAGAATGTATTTCTTCTTATCTCTTACTTGTTTACTCATTGTTTTATTTTTTATTCATCATAATTTATAAATTAAGCAATTAGAATTAAGATAAAATTTGATCAATTTTGACATTTTTTGTTTTAATAAAAAAAATGAAAATTTTGAAAATTTAATTTTAAAAAAAAACCAAATTTTAAAATTTTTAATTTTTTTAAAATTGTTGAATTTTTCAGAATTGTCAAACATTTTTCCCATTGCAGTATGTTTAGACTTTCAGGTTCAGCTATGATCATTATCCATAAATTACATAAAAAAATATTTTAAGAACTCAAAAATTATTCGACAAATTTCACTAAAATTTTAATTTTTTACACAAAATTTTATATGATTCTAAAAAACGAAATTTAAAATTTTTTTATATATTTTTTGAAATATTTTTCCTGTTTCACGTTTTGAACAATTTCACATCATTTATAAATATTTGAAATTTTTCTCACTATGAAAATTTTTTGTTTGAAGAAAATTTTAATTTAAAAAAATTTTTTCATAATCAAAAAAATTTCAAACATTTTTCTCTCAACATTCTGTAAAATCTCAAAATAAGAGTCATCTTCATCGCGATGAAAGTTCTATTGTTACTATTGGAACATTTAATCTTTTAATTTTAGCTTTTTTACATAAAATCAAATTTTTATTTACTTCAATGTTTCATTTTTATTTTTCAGAAAAAAATCAGTTCATAATTTAAAAAATAATGCAAAAAAAATTAAGACAAAAAAATTAATTTCTTCTTTTTTGAGGTGTGTTTTTTGTGATTACAATTTTTTTCATTCCTTCTAATTTAGTTTTCTTTGTATGCTTATCATGAGGTGAGTTTCACTTTTTTATTATAATTTAATGGAACAGCATTGATTTATGTGTGTGATTTATTTTATTATGGGAAAACAGAAATGTTGACATTTTTTTAAAGAAAAATCTTTTTGAATATTTAAAAAAATTGAAAATTTTAAAAAATTTATAGAACAATTTTTTAAAAATTAGTGAATTTTGTAATTTTCAAAAAAAAATAAATTTCTAAATAAAAATTTTTTAATTCTCGAACTCATAAGAAGAATTTAAAAAGAAAAATATTTTTTATTTTAAATTCTTTAAAATTGGAAATTTCAAAAACCAATAAAATTTTTCTTTAAATATGAGAAATAAAATTTTTTCAACTTCCATTTTTTTTCATAAATTTTTTAAAAAATTATTCAAACTCAGAAATTCTTTGATTTTTCTATAAATATTAAAAAACTTTCAATTTTTTAAAAAAGTCAAAAAACTATCTTCATTTTTACGTTTTTTGTACCAAAAAAATAATTACAAAAAAAAATTTTATAATTCTTTCTACAATTTTGAATTTTCTTTTTTCTCATATCTCAGTGTAAAACAAAAAAAGATTTCTTGTTAAATTAATTAAAAATAAAAAATTTAAATTTATAATAATTAGAGAAATGTTTTTTAATCTTCTTTCCATTGTGTATCAATTTTTTAGTCCTTGTATATCATACATTTTTTTCAATATATATACTTTAATTATATTATATTCGTAAAAATGTCTGTCTATTCATTTTTTCTTCTTTTTGTTTCTCAAAAGTCTCTATGTATGTGATTCATTTTTCGGGGGTAGGAGGAAAAAAATTTCATTGGTAGGCAGATGGTGATGTCCTGAGCATCCTCAGGCTGGTTTGTGACAATTTTTAATAAATTTTTGTTGCTTTTTCTTTTCATAATCAAATAATTTCAATCATCGTGTGTAAATTATTTTTATGTTTGTGTTTGTGAATGCTTGTAAATATTTTTTATATATAACATATGTAAGTGTGTGTTTTCTCTTGTGTATGACGCTCTTATTTTCTTCTTCTTCTTGGGAGTAGATTGGATAATTAATAAATGAATTTTTTCTTTTTTGAGGATGTTGGAAAGAAAGAGAGAAAAAATGAGTGATGAGAGTTGAAGTTTTTCTTAACTTTTTTTCTTTTTTGTAGGGATTTTTTTTATATCGGTACACACTTTTTTTTAAATTTCTTATTCACTACATTTTGCCTTTTTTACTTCTGGTTCTCCCGTTTCAGGATGCTCTTCTGAGTCTAAAGATCTAAAATAAATAGTGAAAAATGAAATTGTTTTTAAAAATTTTGTTTTAATTTTTTTTTTAAATTTTTCAAAAACTAAGCTTTTTTAATTAGTCAAGTCTTTAAAAAATTGGAAAACTTTTTTTTTAAAAAAAAACTGTGTGGAAAAGTCAAAACAAGAAATTTTCTTGATTTCTACAATTAAAAATAAATCGTTTAACCAAATTATATATGAAATATTTTAGAAATTATAATTTTCACAATTTTATTGAATTTTATGATAATTTTTTAGTTTAAAGAGATAAAAGAAATTGATATTTGTTCTGAAACTAAACCTACATTTTTGTAATGTCAGTGAAAGTTAACTAAAAACGGATTAGTTTTTAATTTAGCCCTAAAGTAAAAGTTTAATGATTGAAAAATTAAGGAGAAAAATTTTAAATTGGTAACAAATTTTTAGAAAAGTAAAAACTTTCGGTAGGGTCAAAAATTTAAATTTAAATTAATGTTAAATTTTCTAAAGTAAAAATGAACAAACTTTGTTTGTTTTTTGTAAAAAGACTTTTTCTTATTTCGAAGCATGTTTTAAAAAAATATTTTATCATCAAATTCATAAAATAAAAAAACTTACCTCTTAGCACTACTATGAGAATCGCTATCATTTGTCTCATCATTAGCTATAATTGGCGTATTCGGGTTCAAGCTGTCTTCTTCTGACAGCGTACTTTCATCTAAACTGTCAACGGCACCTAAAAAATTATTAAAAATTAATTTCATAAATTTTTTTTAAAAATTAATGATTTTTACCATTGGCTGTCCTTTGTTTTGTTTCTTTTTGTTCTGTTGCTGCTTCTGCATTGCTCTCATCGCTCTGTTCTGTGGTTGCTATGATACTGTCGGCTGGATGTGTGTTTGTGGTGCCATTTGTTCCACCTATCACCGAATGCTGGAGCTTATCGAGATCAGGCATATCCGCGAGTAGCTCAGGCTTAACGTCTGTTGCTATCGAATGTGTCCACACGGCTAATTCCACTCTACAAGAAAAAAATTTTTATTTAAATTTTATTTCAAAAATATAATGACATTTTAAACTTACGAATGTGCCGTCCATTCTTCACCATTACATTCTGAATTCAGTCGGTTTCGCGTGCTCTCAATGTGTGTAACAAATTTGAGATATTCGCGGGTCGTGTAATCGATGCCTTCAATATCGGGAATTGCCTTGAGCACCTCATCTGCCATAAATGGTGCATGATCGGGTGCGGCTGCTGCTAGTAGAGCTGATGCCATTGTCGTGCCAACACCTTTGAGATTTGATAATGCTGTGATTGCCTGCTCAATATTCGGCAGTTTACGGAATGCCTTCTTTGTTTCCATCACCACAGCTCGTGGTGTGTTTACTTTGATTAGATATGATAGCTGCGGATAGTATTTGCCTCGCTACAAAAAAAAATATTTAAAAATTAATCAAAAATTTAAAAACTCAAAATTTGTATTTTTGTAAAAAAAATCTTAATGAATGCTTTTGAAATTCTATTAATGAAATTTTACTAAAAATTTTGGAATGATAATTTGAAATAATTCAAAACAAGAATTAAAAATAATTCAATACTTACACTTTGTTTCCATTTCATGCATTGAACCAATTCTTCATGTATTAGATGAGCATCGCGTCCTCTTTGTTTAATTTTTTTCGGTAATTCATTTTGGTACCTAAAATAAATAAAATAATTATTAATGCATATAATAAGTTTTAAACAAGTCAGGCAGGAAAATAAAAAAAGTCTTAAAAGACGTGAAAAATTAATAAGATTAATTTCTAAGAAATTTAAACTTTTTATCGAGACATAAAAAAATTCTTAATATTTTCTAAATTTCCTCCCATGAATTTTTTTCATCGATTAAGCATTACAGCTGTTATCAAAAAAGAAAAAAAAGATTCGCCAGTCAAAACACAACCTTTTTTATGATGCAAATGTAAATAATTTTTGTCTTCTTTTTCTTTTCTTCTTATGAACATTAAATGAAGACTTAGAAAGGATAACAAAATTATTTTTTTTATTAAATAAAATTAAATTTCTTTTATTTTTGAAATTTACAGAACTAAAATTTCCTTGCTTATTTAATTTTCAAATATTTTTATACTTTTTGTAAAGCTTATTTTTAAATATAGAAAAAATATTTAATTGTTGTAGAAATAATTCATAATCAAAATAATTTCTGAAGATTTTGTGGATTCAGTTAGGAATTATTGTAAATTATTTTTATAACCTGCATCAATACCTAAGAATTATTTGAATATTTTTGGTTGCCAATACAAGAAATTTCGTTATTTTGTTTGCAAATAACAGAAATTTTTCTTTATTTTCTATTAAAATATTATTTGATTGATATTTATTTATTTACGTTAAAATGTAAAGAATTAATCGTAAAAAGTAGAAGTTTCGGGTAAAAATTTAAAATTTTAATGAAAACCAAAAATCTAAGCAAATAATCAATTCAGCAAAAAATTAGTTGTACAAAAAATTTAAATTTGATTTGTGTGGTTAAATATGAAAGTTTTTTAAACTTTGAAAATGTAATTAACATGGTAATAAATTTTAACTTTTCAGAATATTTTTATTTTTAAAAATTAATATGCATTTTACATATCAATACTTTTTGTTTTATTTGAAAAGAAACTCATAATTTTATTTCTTTTAAAATATTAAGATAAATCTGTAACTGCACAGTTTGATATTAATGCAACAATTTAAAACATTGTTTCAATATCTCTAGCATTTTATATAGAAAAATTTAGCTTATTAAATTATAAACTTTAAAATTTGATTTACAGAATTTAAATAAAAGAAATCAATTAGTATTTAATTAGATTGTTTTCTTAAATGTTTAACAAAATTTAACTAAAACACAAAAATTTAAAAAAACGCTTTTAATAAAAAATTCATTTTTTTGAAAAAATATTTTCAATTAATTCAGCAATAATTCACATAATCTTCAATCAAACCATTCAACCATTTTCATTATCAGCCCTTTTATAATAAGGGAGTAGAAATAAGATCCATATATGCTCCCATTAGGCAAAAATATGGCGCTCTATGTGTCACTATATAAATAACATAATCATTAAATCTTCAACATATTTTTTCCCTCACTCACAATGCTTGTCTCTTATTATCTCTTTTTTACATTGCAGTCACAACAATGTATGCGAAAAAAATATTTTATATACAAAAAAATTTCTACCATTAAATTTTTCAATAATTAAAAATTAAAAAATAAAATTTGAAAAAAAAAATAAATTTAATTTTTTTAAGTAACTCTAAAATAAAAATAAAGAAAGGTTTCTTTTTTAGGACGGGTAGTATTATATTTCATGTATGCCATCATCGACAAACATCTACATTGAGTATATGTCACGCACACAAATGTTATTTCTCGCAACCTCATCGCACACAGTACATAGAGCAATCGACATAGCCCCCTTTCTGTATACACTCTAAAATATCGAGTCGACACACGGCCGCCAGCTACGACTACATGCAGCCGGCAAAAAAGAACTTCATGTGTTCAATTGTGTTTGTATTTTTTTCTTTTCTCTCTTTTCTACTGTATACACTCGCGCTACACAGCAGATGAATAAATTTTGAAATTTTCTTTTCACTCTAATTTTTTGCCACAAAATTTTTGAATTAATTTTTAGGAATTTTTGTTAAATTTTTTATGATTATTAAAAATTATTTATATAATAATAAAAATATTAAGAAATAAGAGAGAAATTTTTTCGAACACTCAAACACTACGAAGAATCTCACACAGTGTAACTTCTCACTTCCCCCTTATATACTAATTTTTTTTTTTGCTTGCCTGCCTGCTAGCAATAGCTGTATGTACACTAATTAATATCAATACTCACCATTCATCCAGTCGTATCAGCTCTTCAGGTTTCTTCTTCTCATCTGCCTTCAATTTAAGCACCTGCGGATAGAGCTTCAGCACGTATTCGTATTGGCGAGCGTTGCCGTGAAGGAAAAATGCGGCCGTTGTGTCTCGTACGGAAGCCATTTTTGAAATGACTGTGTGCTCTCTAGCAAGCTAAAATTATTGAATTTTTTCCTCTTCTTGCTCTCTCGTGTTCAAGTTTCTCTCACAAATTTGAGTATTTTACGCTCTTTGCTCTCTCACAAAATTTTTTTCTCCCTTTTACTGCTGTTGAGGCCGTTTTTTTCTTCTTTTCTATGCCATTAAACGGGATTTTTGTACTGCTCGCTTGCTTGTTTTCTTTTCAATGTTGAAGATTTTGTATGTTGTACTTTTTGAGAGTGACGGTAGAAATTGAAATATTCAAATGATTATATTGAATTTTTCTGTTTTCTAAAGAGAGTTTTGTGGCTTTTTTGTTGTTTTTATAGAGAGAGAAATTTGTTATTTATGAGAGAATTGAGAGAGAATTAAATTTTTGTGAGAGGATGAGGTTTTATAAATATAAGTAATAATGCAAGTTTAAGATCGATTGTTGAATATTGTAATATTTTTTTTGTAAATCTTTTTCAAAAAAAATTTTTTTTTTTTGAGAATAAAAAATTTAAAATTTTTTTAAAATTTTCCAAAAATCTCGAAAGATTAAAAAATAATTAAAGAAATACGTAGGAAAAATATAGTAAATCAGTATGCGTGCTATACTTGATTGAGCGCATTTTGGTGCAACAGATCAGTGTTATTAACAAATCACATGTTATTAAAGCATTATTCTTCCAATACAATATTGAATTGGCTAATCATAGAAATACTATGCAGAAACTCTCAAGTTGACAAACCAAATTTAAGAACGTCAATAGGAGTTTTGAGATTTTCACGTTTTGTAAACATATTTAATAGATTCATTATAATAAAGGATGTTGAAGTTATTGCTTGATAAGAAATTCGTTGATAATAACGTCAAATGAGTATTTGAAAAAAAATTACTAAACGCACTCTGCATATTTGTTACGTTTAGAAAATTTCTATTGAATTTATTTTTCGCAAATTGTCATTCTCAACAGTTATTAACTCAATATAAAGTAGATTCTACAAACCTACATGAAAGCACAATACTTTTAAACAAACCGGAAGTCTCTAGCTTTGTAGTTTTCGAGATCTCAGTGTTCGCCCGAACAGCCAGCCAGCCAGCCAGCCAGCCGGCCAAAGTGAATATAATAGCGTATTTTTTTCCAAAAATGCGCTATGTAATAAAAATTATACATTTTAGGTTTCAAAAATTTATTCAAAAAATTCCTCAAACTATCCGAAATTTTGTCAAAATATGACAATGAAATTATTTTTTAAAAGTTTATTGAAAAACCCACAAATTTTTGTTCATAAAAAGACATAAATTTTATTTAGATTTGCTTAATTTGGCTGAAAGACTAAAAGCTGTCCCAACTCGCTTATAAAAGTTTCTCTATCAAATAAAATTTTTTTGCACTGTGAAGTTTATATGACCTCACATAACGTTAATGATGGCTACAAAATCAAGAAACGAAAAATACTAAAAATAAACCAAAATCAAGATCAAATATTTTAATTGTTTTAATTGCGTTTTACAAAATTTGGAAAATGTAATTGGCAAAAAATTCTCATCAACATTTAATAATTCTAATAACCAACAAATCGTTAAATCTTCAGTGCCTTCTTTATAAACTTCAAATTTTGTAACTTAAGCGCTTATAGTTTTCATGTTGACAAAGTGCACTAATAATTCCTATTTCATTTTCTCGTTTTCATAGCTAACAAAGATTCATTGCAGTGAGACATTCATGTGAGAGAAGAGAAAAAATGTTGTTCGACACTCGACCTTCGAATTTTCTTTTCAAATGCAAAATATAGAAGGAAAGTATCAGCAGTGAGCAAAGTAAATTTGATCCTTTAATGATAGCATTAAGCATGAATGAAAATGTTTTTGGTTGCTAATATAAGTTGGTAATATGAAGAGAAGAAAAGATCGTGGTTTTATAAACGCAACAAAAAAAAGTTTCTGTAGTCTGATATTGATTGTAAGAAAATAAAGAAGATTTTATTTTTTGAAGGAAGGGAAAGAAGATAGATTGATTGGATTTTGGATAATGCATGGCACATGGTGCTTTCTATTTTTTTCTTTCTCGTTCAATGAGAATGATCGTGTTTTGAATGTTTGTGTGAGGGTGGTTTAGAAAGACAAAAGACTTTCGTATTTTTGTTAAGAAATTTCATATGTGTTTTGAATATTTTTGGATTTTTTTATTGAAAATTGTAAAATTATTTTTGAAAAAAAAATTGAATGTTTTAGCACTGAAAATTTTTAAAAATTTTGTAACTTTTATTAAAAATTTTAAAAACAATTATTTTCTAAAAAAACGATATTTTTAAGAAATTACTTTGGATTTATTGGTTAATATTTAAAAATTTTGAGTAATTTAAAAACCTAATTCAAATCGAAATCAATAAAATGTTAGTAACTTTTTGTTGTTGTTTTTTGAAACTTTTAAAATTTTGTTTACAAAATTATTTTTTGAATTTTTTTGTGGAACTCTTGTTTTGTTTACATTTTAATAGATTTTTTGTTTACTTAAAACTTATAGACTTGAAATTTAATAACAAAATAAAAACAGAAAATTTTTCTAATTTACGTATTTAAAAATTTCTAAAAATAAAATGTCCTCAATGAAAAACCCAAAAATTCACAACCATCTGTTAAATTTCAATCAAAATTTTTAAAAAAATTCTAAAATTTTAAGAATTTTCATTCATCAATTGAAATTTCATTCTGTCGAAAGCAAATCTTCCAACTGTCGCTCTAAAAACTTCAACAATAAAGAAAAATAAATTCAAAATATAAAAATTCTCCTTTCATTTCATTTCGAAGCGTAAAAAAATATTTTTTTCAATTTCTTATTTCCTTCAGCTACTGCTGTGTATATATTTTCAGTATTTTATCTCTCACATCAGCAATCAAACAAAAAACTTGAGAGAGAAAAAATAAAATTCTCTCTCGATTTTTTTCTCTCTTGCTATATAAAACACAACACAAAAAAAGTAAATTTCTACTGAAAAAAGTATTAAAAATAAGACAAGTAAAAGAAGAATTTTTTTCTCTCTAAAACCTTCCGAACCATAAAAAAGTCTTTACATTGCATTTCTTTCTTTTCTCTCTAAAAAATTAATTTCAATTCTCTCTCACAGAGAGAGAGTGCCATATAATGAAAATGAGGCGAAGTAGAAAGAAAAAAATCGAAATTCGTCATGCGACGGTACACCGACCCGCAATAGGGCGCGCGTGAGGCATGTCTTAACGTCGCCAAACACATGCACGTACTGAAAGTTTGAGCGAAAGTTAAAGCAGATGGCAAAAAGACGATCTCTGAACGTTTTTCGCTCTCTCTCATGATTATTTCGTCCCCTAATCGCTGCTTCTGTTGTTGCTGTCGCTTTATCAAACATTCTCGAATGTTCCGTGCCTGATACAGAAAATTTATATTTCTTTTTTCTTTCAGTTCTCTACGTGCACCCCACATTTGCTTGCTTATTCATACACATACAATTAAAATAGTTGCACGCACACATTTGAAGAAAAGATTTTTTTGAAATTTTTATTTTTTGAAAAATAAGAAAAAAAATTAATTCAAAATTGAAACTTTTACTTTGACATTAAAAATAATTTATTAATTAAATTTGAAATTTTTTTTCTTATGCTGACGTCAAAAGCACGTTTTTTCTTTCTAATATTTTTCATAAAAGTTTATAGCGCGGGTGAATTGTTTTTGCTTTTCATATTTTTGTTATTTTGAAAGTTTTCACTTTACAGTCAGCAGTTGAATAAAAAATGAATGCTTTTTTTAACGGTTATGAAGTGCTTCATGCATGCTTTGATGGGTTTTGAATGTGTGTAGTGTTTCACTTTCTTGCAAGTTTTCATTTTATTTGAATCTTTTGATTACAAATGAAGGAAAAATTTCTTTGGTTTGAAGAAAAAGTTTGACTTTTTTTGTTGGGTGTTTTAAATTTTTTTATGGCTTTTAAAATTAATTATTCAATTTTTTTTAAACTGAAAACGATCAATTTATTATTATAATATCCAAAAATATCAAAAACCAATTTTCAAAAATTTTAATAATGTCGACTTAATTTTGAAACAAAATAAAGCAAAATAAATTTGAAATTCAGCAAGTGACGTAAGCAATTAATTTACGTAGACATTTGGCTGTTTTTCATAAATTGAAATTTTTTGAACAATTTGAAAGAAATTTATTTCCAAACACAAGTTTTAAAAAATCAATTTTTAAGAAAAAATTTCTCTTACGTCAAAATTTTATTTTTTCAAAAACTTTCAATTCAAATGCTTTTTTTCATTTCTTTTCTATTTGCCAAACCTACACATAGAAACTTGCAAACTGCAATAAATGAGCGTCTGAAAAGGATTAAATATTTTTCATTTTCAGTGTTATGTTATTACCTGCAATAATGACTTACTTTGTATTTTTTTCTATTCCTCCTACATTTCAACTTTTATTTTTTTCTTCGTAGAGTTATAAAATATTTTGCTTTGTTATTTCTTGTAGTTTGAGAAAAGGTTTCTTTTTAGGCTGGAAATTATTTAAAAGTTTTTATATTGAAGGTAATTAAGAGAAAAATGGTCTTACACAATATTTTAAACGAATTTTTTATATAAAATTTTCATTTAAGTAGGTCGAACTAACTTAATTTTATTGTTTTCATTTTTATAAAAAACAGATAGAAACGATTTTATAGAATTCAAATAATAAAAAGAAGTGAATTATAAGATGCTTTTTCTTTATAAAATTGCATTAAAATTCATCAATTCTAAATTTTGAACTACTTTCCTTCTACCTAAGTTTTAAAGAATTTTCTAATAATTAAATATTAAAAGATAAGTTTGAAAACTTTTGTTATTTTAGTTGCAACTAGTCAATTAAAGATAATTTTTCGATCGAGTTTTAAATGAAATTGAATAAAAATTAGCAAAATTTTTTTAGTAACAAAAGATTTTATGGCTCTGTTAAAAAGTGAATTCATAAAATTTATTTAAAAAGAAAATATAAAAAAAACTTTTTAGATTTCGAAATATTTATCTAAGGTTAATTAAATTATATGAAGATAGGTTAATATTTTAAAAATTGATAATTTAGAGATATTTAATTATTCAATCTTCTAATTGATGATTTGGTTTTTTCTATAAAATATCAAGAATTAAGTAAAAAAAATTTTATTTTCAAATATGATTTAAAATAAATCTTAATACTAAAATAGTTTTTCAATTATAGAAAACTTTAAAACTCTTGTTTATAGAATTTTTAGAATTAGACTTTTATCAATCTAAGATACGTAATTCGAAATTTTCATTTCAATATTTAAAGTTAGACTACTAAAATGTCAACCTAAAAATGCAGATTTCGCAAAATTTGAGAGCATAAAAATCAAAAATGAAAAAGAAAAAGAGTTCTCATGCCTTGCTTTTACCAAATTTAGAAACTAAACAAAAACTAGAAATTTTTTTTCTTCACTTTATTCAAAGTATTAAAAAATTATTGAAAAAGTTATAATTATAAAGAAAGAAAAAAATTTTTTTGATCATCATACAATATTTACCAAACATATTTTCCACTAAATAAATTTGCTCATCATCATCATCATTATTATTGCATTATAGTCATAATAAATTCCCCTGTAAAAAAGCATCATCATCGTCATGCAGCTGAAAAACTTTCCACTACAGCGCAAAAAAAATTTTAAAAACATTTTTACAAAAACTTAAAAATAATTTTATATCTAACTAGAAAAATGTAAAATAAAAGAAAAAAAATTTATGAAATGAACATAAAAATTATTTTATAAAAATAAAACCTCTAAAAAAGTCATTCTTTTTTATGAATCATACGAGCTTCACAAAATAAAAAAACTACAACGAAATGTGTTGTATACTTCAAGCCATCCGAGAGAGTTGCCCCTGTATACAGAAACCGTCTATATAGTTTGAGCATACAAATGAACCGCTCTACACTCTACACATGCAGAGAACTCTCGACACAGTGAAAGAGAAATATTTTTAGGTATATTGGGATTTTTTTCTTCTCTTTATATGAATTTTATATAAAGCGAATTTTTAAGCTCCAGCAGAGACTTAAAATTTTGTCCTTTTTGGCGCCATATTCAAAAAAGCGCAACGAACGGATGACTGGCATGCAGTGATGAGAAGAAACAAGTCCACACGATCGCGAAAAACCGTCGCAACAAAAAAAGCATTCAAAATTCAAAGCAGAGGAAGAGAAAAAATTTTTTTCTCTTTCTTCACATCACAAAATTTCTTCTTTTTTCGCCCCGACATACAAAATTGCTGCTTGTGTACGATTGTTCGGTATATAGAAGCGAAAACTGTATGCCATATAGAAGAGAGAGAGAAAATCGATGAGGCAGCAGAAGCGAAAAAAACCTTCATTTCCAACGTCGTTCCACATTTTTAATGCTGGCAGAGCTCTGCTTGTATGTATATATAATATGTGTAGTTTTTGTTACCTCACTAATACAAACAAACAGCAACGAATTGACGATGAAGTTGAATTGAAATGAATATCACTTGCTGTATATTTTTGCTTGTTACCGTGCTGTGTATGAATGACGATGCGAAAGATGAAACGATATTGAACGTGGGAAAGGGAACGATTTCAATGTGTTAGTTTTTACATATTCGATTAATTTTTATACGAGTTTTTATTTAACGAATTTTTAAAATTTAAATGTAAAAATGAATAAAAGTTGTTCGAAAATTTAAAATGTGTTAAATTTAGTTTATACAATTGTAAACAATATTTAATTTTAAAAAATTATGAAGCAGAACAAATAATATTTTTCATGTCTGTAAAGATATCAGTTAATTATTTTCATAGTCTAGAAAAATAAATGTTATGCAAACCAACAGATTACTGAGAAACTGTTTGTAAATAAGCGGATAATCTAACAATTTTAGATAATAAATTTACTAATGTATTTAGAATTTAAAAAACAGATATTGTCAAAACAAGACTGTGGTTTAGAACATAAAAGTACTTTATGCAAAAAATTAAAAACTTAATTTTGTAGAGTTTGAATGTCTTTTCAAAAAATCTATTAAGGAAAATTAAAAAGGCAAACTGACCTACGATTAAAAATGTTCTTAGTGTTTTAAAAATTTTCATAAAGGAAATTTTTCAAAATTAAAAATTATGAAATACCATTTCTTAAGTTATGCAGTTTTGACATAAAAAAAATCATTTAAAAAATTAAAAAAAAAGCAAGCAAAATATTTTAAAATATTCCAAATTAAAATTGTCACTGGTGAATTCAACAAATAAAATTCTAATACTGATTTATTGTAGCAAAACAAGACCTTAGAATTATTTGATATTTTATGAAATTTTTTTAATTGTGCACATTTCAATAAAAAGAAAAAAAAACTTTGAAATTAGCTTTATATAATTTAAAATAAATTTTAATGTTTTTGTATAACTCAAAGAAACTGTAAAGTTCTTAAAACTTGCAAACCAAGAATGTATTCAGTCTTTTAAGACAGAGATTGTTTTTTGTTTCCAGTGTTGTTTTGAAAATTAAAAAAAAATTAATAAACTTCTTAGATCAGATTTGAAAAAAATTTGCCACATAACACGTCAAATGTTCCTCAAAATATAATCTCAACATGCACATAGAAGTTTTCTTTCTGCTCATGCTCACCATAGCAAGTCAGGAGAGAAAAGTGATGACGCAATGAGTGTTGAGCAAAGCATAAAAAAATACAAAAATCCCTTTAGTTGTACAGTTTGCGCTCGTCCGTCGTATGTGAAAGTTTAAGTCTTGCTGAGTGCATTTTGTGTGAGAAGAAGAAAAAAGTTGAAAGAAGGTGAACCTTAAAGTTTTTTATGTATAATTCTTTGTCATTTTTGTGCTAAATTATTCGAAATAAATTAAAAAGTGAATGAAATTACGTAAATTAAAAATTTTTATTGTCACTTTGTCAAATGATTTAAAAGAAAATTATTAAAAGCTAATAAAAAAGAAAAATTTCGTGTGTTTTTGTGGAAATCAATAGAAAGTTTTTTTTGTGCAATGAAGAGAATTATGTAACCTTCAGGACATAAATTAAATTAAAAGCTTAGCTTAAATAATTGGAACAAATGAATCCTTATCTAAAGTCAATAATCAATCTAATCTTATTTTTAATCTAAAATTTATTTTGTCATTTTAAAAATAATATAGGAAAAAAATGCTCAGGAAAAATTGCATAATCAGACTGTGAAAATTTTTTTATACATTGAAGTGAAAAGGCATTGTTCGATTCAGTTGAAGAATATTGAAGAAAAAGAAGAAAAAATTTGTTGATTACATCACAAAATATTGAGGAATTTTGATGTCAGTAAAATATGAAAAGGTTTGATTGGGTCTGCTGATTTTTACTTTTATTATTATGAGATATCAAAATTTTTGAGTTGGAAATATTTCATTTAATAGAATGAAAATTTTATAAAATTTATTCACAATATTTTAATAGAATGTAATAGGAAAAGTCCAAGTTGAGATCAAAAATTTTTACAATGCATTTTTTAGAACGTTATTTGTTTTTTGAAAATTCAACTTTTTCTTTTAAATAAGATTGAATTATTTTAAAATTCTTTTATTAAAAATTCAAAATAGTCACATTAGAATAAAATACTTTAAAAACTATTAAAATAAAAACAAAACTTGACCGCAATTGTATTATTCATCATAAAATAATTTCCTTCTCATGTTACACATTTTAGGAATGAATGATGATTCACAGCAACTGAAGATTGTTTTCATTTATTTTGTTTACATTATTTCATTTCTCAGAATACAATTAAAGCATACTTTATATGCAATATTTCTAAAATATTTTGTCTCAATTATCCTATAATCTCATAATAGAATAAAAGAATTTTTTCATAAAGTTCTTTAAAAATCTCGATTAAAATAAATTTTTTCAAAAGAGTCTAACATAAATTTTATAAAATTAAAAAAATTGAAAATTAATTCAACATTTAAAGTAAATTATCGATGTACAAAATTGCACTTAATACTAGATCATGGATAATTCTTTCATTTATTAAAGATTTTGAAAGTTAAATATATTTCAAACAAAATAACCAATTTTATGCAACTTCCATAAGGTAAAGTCAAAGGAACAAAACATGTTTTTGTGAATAACAACTAAAAATCAAACTGTCATTAAATAGTTCTCAAGCAATCTTTTTAAACATAAATCTTTTTTATAAACAAATTATAAAAGCATTTGATTTATTAAGTAGAAGGATTTTTACTTTGTTGTGTTAATATTGATTATTTTTTGGTAGACAATGCTAAAAAAAGATTTTTATAAGAACTTTAGTTTTGTAAGAAAAAGGTAATAAACAGAAATGATTGAAAATTTCAATTTAGGATTTGTTTATTCTAATAAGAATGACACATCAAGTAAAGCACAAACAATAATGTGATTCTATTTATACTGAAAATAAAATAAGTTAAATTAAAAGACTAAATAAATATTTTACTTACCAAAAATTTCAATAATTGTTCAAAGTGAATAAAAAGTTTAAAAACACTTTTATACCACAATTGTACTGAAAATTTATCCTAGACCTTACTCAATATTGATGATGACGTCAGCAATTTTAAAAAATTATCGTATTTGCTTTTCTTTAAAGAATTTAATAAAAAATTTAATTTTAAATTAATTTCTAGGATTTATAAATAAAAATTTAACATTTCTTTTTTATTTTGAATTTTTTAAGAATTTTTCACTTAAAATTTTCAACTTTAAAAATTCATAAAAAAAGTAATTAAAGATTTATTAATATCCAATCATCTAACCTTTTTGTGCACATACTGATTTTTCATCAATTTCTCATTCATCACTCATCTTCAGATCTTTCCAAGATATTAAAATGTTTTGAAATTTCAAGCAAAGATTTTTAAAAAAAAAAGTTCCCAAAATCTTTTGTCCTTGAAGATATCACACAAAAAATTGCCTAACAGAGAAAACAAGAAGAAAAAAATTAATCGATAGTCACCATAGGAATTCATCATAAAACCTTGCTTCATTCTTGCTACTTCAATTAGTCTATATAGCTTTCAATTTTTGTTTTGATAATTGAATTATCATTGTCGTTGAAGTTAATTGAAACTTGATTGAACAAAAAACCATTTTTAAGTACGACAATGAGTCTACTGCAGTTGTTTGATTCTTAATTGATTTCACTAACAGTGATTGATTGTTGATTGAATTGCAATTGAATGTCGGAAGTGATTTAATGTCGATAGGAATGAGAAAAAGAAAAAATTGATTTTTAGATTATTTTATATGATAGTTTAGAAGTAAATATTTGAATTTCTGAAAATCGATCAAAGTTAAGTAAAATTTATGAATTATTTATATTCTGGAAATTCTGTTAAAAATCAACCTTAAAATAAACTCACAAAGAATTTTTCTACTTGATTGACTTAATAAAATCAATTACAAAAAAATTTCACGTACTTGACATCATTTTAGAAGCGTCAATGGAGTAAAAGAAAAAAATTCATTTATTAATTTAAATCACCATGATTATAAAGAAAAAATCTTTTAGCTAAAAATAAACAGACACTTGTACAAAGAGTGTGTGAATTGCGATGTAATAAGAGAAGAAGTGAGAAAGATTTTTCGCTTTTAAAAATAATTGATTACATAAAACAAATTTGCAATGACTCTAATAGACTAAGGAAATTATGAAAATAAATTTATGCGCCTGAAAAAAATTTTTTTTATCTTTATTTTCTCCAAGTTTCCAATTTATTTTTGAAAAAAAAAACTAAAAATTATTAAATAAGTAGAAATCTAAGCTGAAGCACTAAAAACAAACTGAATTTTTACTAACAAATTTGAATTTATAATTATTAATTTTTTTATATTTAACTTAAATGAATTTAAATAATTTAAGTGCCTCAGCCTTGATTGGAATTTAATTTTTACGTGTAAATTCTAAAAAGAGTTCTCTGTTGGATTAAAAAACTTTTGAATACAAATATTAACAATGTCGAAGTATTTTGAAAGCAAAAACAAATTAAGAATTTCTCGAAATTTTTTTTAAAATTTTTAAAAATTATTCATAAGTACGTCTTGAAAAGAGTTTTTATTAAATTAATAGTCTTTAGTGAAATTTTAAGACAATAATTGATTTAAGGTCAATTATTATTCTACTTTAGAAACATCAAAATTTAGATTTATAATTCAAAATATTCTAACAATAAATCTACTTGCAAGAAAGTCAAAAATTCACTCATATTACGTCATTTTTTTCATACGTCTGACGTCTGTTCCCTACGTCACTCATAAAGTAAACACTTAGAATTATTTAAACATGCAATTATTTATTAATACACATGATGAAAAAGAAAGAGTACACATTCAAAATTAAAAATTGCATACGTAAAAGATATGTATAAATAATTGCATGAAATTAAATGTGATAGTAAACGACATCGATGAAAATGTGATCAAATTTATTTTCTTATTATAAGATTGGAAATTATGAGTCAGATGAAAAATGGTATAAATTTTATGAAAATTAAAATTTTAATAACGAAATAAACCTTTTTTTGGTGAAAATTATTTTGATAATTTTATGCATTTTTATTTTGATGAAAAAAACAGAGATAGAAAATAATTAAAATCTGTTTCGAGCAAAATCGTTTACTGATCTGTACAAAATTTTGTTTGCATAAGACAGAAGCCATAACTAGTGCTTTATACTAGGCCTAGTATAAAATAAATTTTGAAAAATATCACACAAATTGTTTTTTTTTTTTAAATTTTCAATATTTTATGTCCAAGCTACATTGCATAAAAAATATTTCTACAAAAAAACAGCAAATAAATTTTTAAAAATAAAATCAATAAAAAGAACAAAATGCACAATAAAGAAACCACAAAAAGTTCTTACGTAATTTCATAATAAAAAGACACCAAAAAATTGAGGAACAAACACAATCAAAGAAGAAAACAAATTTCAAAAAAGAAAATTTTCATGTCTTTTCAGGTGTGTGTACGTTTGAAGGTTAATGAAGAAGTGAAATAAAAAATAAATCAATATTAAAAATAATCGAATTTATAGAAGAAAATCAAAAATTCTCATACGAAAAAATAAATAGAAAAAAAGTTATAGATATAATATTAGGAATATAACAACTAACACAAAATCATACAAAATGATGCAATTGCAAGGAACAAATATTCTTTTAGGCGCCGCTTTAGTATTGATTATTGCTGTCACAGGTGAGTTTAAACAAAAAACACTTTTAAATATAATAAAATGTTATTTTAATTTAACAAAATCAAACATAAAAAATAATTTTATATTTTTTAATTTTCGTTTTGAAGTCAAAATAATTTTTCAAATTTATACAAATTTTTAAAAATATAATTTGTTAAAAGCAATTTTTAAATTAAGGTAAACAATTTCTATTGAAATTTTTTAACTTTCAAAGCTTTTTAAACTATAAATTTAAAAATAAATTTGTAAAACTGAAAAAGTTTTTTTCTAAGAAACTTTTATAGCAGACCAACCTGAACTACTGAACAAATTTTTATCTATTAAAATAAATTTCTTGTATTTTATAGTTACCAATAAAATTTTTGGTTTACCAGATTAGTCTACTATATTTATTATGCAAAAATCCAGTTAAAATTCCTTAAGAATTAAAGAAAATTTCACAACATTCTTCGTTTCTCTTTGGTCACGCAAAATGTATAAAAAATGTCAAGTGCTGCTAAGTGCTTTAACAAAACTTTCTGCTTAACATTAAGCAATGAAAAATTCCCTCAAACACTTCAAAATTGAATTTTTCCTTCTTTTCATTTTTTCATAATAAAAATTCACTCAAGCCTGAAGGATTATAAAGAAAACTTCAGTGAAAAAGGAATGAAAAAAGCCAATAAAGCTAGGGGGAAAGAAATAAAAAAGTTAAAGGAATAAATGGACATATGAAATAAGCAAACTGTTTGTAATGTTATAAGTTTGACACGGTAAATGGACAGGAAAAAATTGTCAAGTTTTTTGAGCTATTTTTAGATTTTTTGTAATAAAAAAAATCTTCACTTCAACTGATAAGAAAAAAAATTATTGCTTTTTACTAAGATTTATGCTAGGAAAGAATTTTTTTCACATCTATCAAATACTATTAAAAAATTTCTCAGCAAATACCAAAAAAACTTTCATTTCCGTATAAAAGCTCTCATCAAATTTATTTCCACGCGAGACTAGGAAGTTTTATTTATGTGAAAGTAGGCCAATCCCACATTCATTTAATAAAACCGAAAAAAATATGTAGAGTATTTTGGGGGTGGAATAAAAAAAAAGAAGAAAAAAAAATTTGAAATTATATTACGATTAATAAAAAAAGAAAAGGTGTGTGAAAGTAAACATTTGTTTTAGAACTCAGCTGATGGTGATTCAATGAGGTGAAAACATTTTGTAAATAAAGTAAAATATTTCTTAATGAATTTTTTATTGAAAATATTTTATTTTGAATTTTATTGAAGTTTTACTATTAATAGTAAATAACTAATAATTTTGGATTTCTATTAATATCTTGAACATTTTTTTGATACCATTAGCTTTTTAGAGTCTATTCATAGTACTTACTTTCTTTATTTTGGTTTTTTTTGTATAAGTAATTTCAATAAAATATGAAAAAAAAATTCATTTCAGTAGAAAAGGCATATTAAGAGTTTAAAAATGAAAATTAAATTTTTTCGTAAAATTGTTGATACTTTTTGATAGAATTATCCATTGATTTTTTTTTTTATTTTGTAAAATGCTTAAAAATTTTTATCGAATCAATATTTAATCTAAAATTTTATTTTCATAATAATTTAACAAATTTTAATAAATTTCAAGGCCTGAGAATTATTTTTTTATTTTTCTTTTTTTGATATTTTGCTCACAAATTTTGTAAAATCTGCTCCATTAGGCTAGATTTACATTTCATTATTCATAAAAATAAATCAACCCTTCAAAATGAAGATTTTCCTCTAAAAATCAAAATTTTGTCAAAAAAAAAAAAAATAAATACAAATAAAATTTTTTATTTATTTATTCTCAAACCTTCATTAATGTCTTAAAAACATGATATTTATCATCAAAAAGCAAAAATCGAAAACTATATTCCAAATATTATTTTTAAAAATTTTTAATTCATCGCTACAAAAATTCCAAAACTTGTAATACTTGAGAACAATTTTATACTACATTTAGAGCCATATAGTACATGTGTCAGACAAATCTTTGTATAAGTTTAGACGTACGGTCAAACAAATCTTGTGTAATTTCTTTAGGTCAACTTACTGAGTTTGAGTTTTTAATTACAGTTTAAGGCATGACTAATTTTGTACTGAAATACAAACATAATTTTAAAGTGTTTTGATTCAAAACTTTTGAAATCTATCAAAAAGTTAACATCTCTTGTAAATTTTTCTTTGAAATTGGCTTATAATTTAAATGTTAAATATTATAATTGTTACAATTATAAAAAGGCTATTTTGTTAAATCTAATATTTCTGTAATATCTCTTAAACAAGTTCTGTCGGGTGTGATTAGAATAAAAACTTTTTATAATAAGAATAATAGTTAATGTTTAAGAACAAACTTATAACAAAACCTTATGAAAAGAAATTATTTACAAAAATCGATAAGGAAAAATTTTAGTCAAGGTTCATTATTTTGTTATTACTTCAATAGACATTTTTTTTCTAAGACTGTCTATTTTTGTTCCACTAAAATATTGATTTTTTTTAAATAAAAATAACAAAAAGAAATAGACTGGAAATTATTTGAAAAACATTTACAATAATCGATTAAATTTTTCTGTCTGTTTATGACCTAAATTGTAAAAATTTCTATGGTTTCATTGTTTTCTTTGTACTAAATAATATACAAATTTTTATTTTAAAAACTCCTAAAATAAAAAATATTCAACCAGTTATGAAACAATAAATAAATAATCAATAAATAATTTAAATAATTTTCATAGCAACATTTGAAAAATTTTAAATGTTTAAACAAAATAAATATAAAAATTCATAAAATCTGAATAAATAAAATTTGTACAAAAAATTATTTTCTTTTCACCTTTCTGGACATAGTTCGAGAATTTTGTTTCCTTTTAAAAATAATTCAAAAAAATTTTTTATTAAATTTTTTCTCTCTTCAGGTTCAAATGCCCTAATGTGTTATCACTGTAATAGCGCATATGATCCAAGATGTGCTGATCCTTTCAACTCTTTTTCACTTGGTCAGATAAATTGCAGTGTTGCACCAGTGCCAGATCATGTTAGTGCTATGGGTATTGAACGTGCCACATTATGCAGAAAAACAACACAAAAAGGTAAAATTTAAAAAAATTATTGAATAGAAATATTTGAATACTTTGTAATATTTTAGTGTATGGAAAAGTTCGTGTAGTTCGTGGTTGCGGATACATCACAGACGAGCGTGATGATGGAATTTGTATGAAACGATCAGGAACACACGATGTTTATGCACTCTACTGCGCCTGCACAACTGATTTGTGCAATAGTTCAGAGCAAGTGTTCAGCAAGCAACAAATTGTCTTCGGCATTTTAGCTGCCATCTTAGGACTTTATGCTAATCAATTTTTTCACCGTCAATTATAGATTGGTTTTTGGGTTTAATAATGTTATTATAGGAATTGTTGAACTAATTGTTTATTAAAAATGATTACAAAAGTTGAGGATGATGTAAAAAATTTAAAAACAAATATTTTACCGATTTCTTTAAGTATTTTTTTGCAAAGATGAAAAATATACTCAATTTTTTGAGTGTAGAAAAATGTTGAAGAAATTTTAATAAATTTTTTACTCCTTCAAATTGCTTATACGATGCGAAAGAAATTCATAAAAAAACTTCAAAAAAATTATCGTACTCCGTAAATTGATTTTTTTTATTGGATTGTTTTAAAATTTTTTAAATTTTGATTGCTTTTGTCATCTAAAAAATAATTCTTGCTGAATATTATTTAAATTCCAGCAAATGTTTAAAATTTTCAAAAAATAGTTAAAATATTTCTTCAACAAATAAAAGTCATCTTTCTATCCATCCAACAAAATAACAGCAGTTAATAAATTTCAATTAACTACAGAGGAAAACCTTCAATAATAAAATATAAAGAAAATGTCTCGTTTTAGTTGATAGTAAAGTAAAATCTGCTCCATAAGCTTATTACATTTTTTAAAAAAGAAAGAAACTTTAGTTTGATATTTTTATTGCTAACTAAAATCTTAAGAAATGAGGTTAAAACATTGAGGATTTAATAATTTTGTGTAGTTTAGAAAGAAAATAAAAATTTTTTGAGTGTTTCAAGAGTAAGTTCGGAACAAAAAATTAAAACACTCGTAAAACACCAGAAAGATATGAAATTGAAAAAAAAATCACGCTTAAAATGTAAAAAAATAATAAATATAAAAATAAATTTCGTTGTTAAAATAATTAAAAATATAAATAAACACAATTTACATCGATAAGGAAGATAAAATTATTATTTATTTTTGAGAATAATTTGTAGGTTAGAAATTTTATTTTTTAATTCTAACGTTTTTATAATTTTAAACAAAGTTGCAATAGTCAAAAAAAGTTGTATACTCATAAAAACAATTCACACTTAGAATATTGTATAGTAATAAATTTAAGAAATATGGAAGGAAAAATTGCTTTAGTCTAGATTGCTTTATGTAAGAACAGAAAAGAAAATATCAAGAATTTTTTTCGATAAGTGTCTCAATGTAAAATTTTTTCTTTTTTTTAAATTTACAAAATAAATAAATTTGTGATACCCTTATAATTTTGAAAATAATATAAAAAAATGTCTCATGCCCCTAGAAAGCTATCTTCTTAAATGAATAAACACCCTAGAGAAAAAACTTTTCTTAGAAATTCTACATATAAAAATAAATTCTTTGATAGGTGAAAATGATAAAAAAATAAATTTCAAACACACAATAAAATACACACCACATTAAACATAACTACACAAAATTTTAAATCTAATTAATCTAAAAATCTATACTAAAATGATGCCGTTCTTATCTTAATGACCTTCGTATATATAAATTCACATTAAAGGATAAAAATTTTTTTAATTTAATGAATTAACATAACAAATTTTGTTTTTATAATTTTTTTTGTAAATTTTAAAAGAAAATTTAATAACACAAAATACTGTTTATTTATGAATAATTTATAAATCAGATTTGGAAAGCAGTCAATGATTTTTAATATTTTTAATGATTTTAGTCTCACTATCACAGTCAAAGTCGCAATACATGCAACTTTGAATATTTTTGAATTTGATTGTCATTTTGCAACTTCCCTTTTTTGATTAAAATTGGTTTATAATCAGAGCCTTAAAAATCTAAAAATATTCGATTAAATTCAGGAACTTTGTGTAAAATTTTGAAAAAATTCTTTCATAACTTGATAATTTCTGTTTGGTTTTTCATCCTTTAAAAAGATAAATTTTGTGTAGTATGATATCTAAAAAAAGAAAACTCTCAAAGTGTTCAAATTTTTCTTGAGTTGTTTAAAGTTTTATAACAGTGATGGTCAATCTGTACAATACAGCATACATCTCGCTCTGCCATAGCTCGAAAAATATTGACCATCATTGTTTTATATTTATCTCTTATATAAAATTTGCCATTGATCTAGAATCACAGAAAAACTCACACTGCTTTAGTTAAGTAAAATTATATAAAATATAGAATTATCAATTAGAAATTCGACTTGAAAAAAAAAATTAAGTTTAGAAAATTTGAAAAAAATCGCGGTAAAAATCGAAAAATTTAAAATTTTTTATTTTCTGTTATCCCAAGGAACTATTTAAAATTATTTTATTTACTAAATAATGAATAAAAATTATCATAAGAAAACAAATAAATAAAAGTAAATTTTTAAAATACTAAGAAAACCATAAGGAGCTCTAAAATATTATGAATTAAATTTGTTTTCAAATATTTATTTTAAAAGTTAGTATTTAATGTTTCTTTTTTTATTTAATCAAATTTTAAACAGAGAGAAAAGCACTCTACGAGAAATCAGAAATGGTCGAAAATGAATCAAAAATTTCCGACTTTTTTCCGGTTTTTAATTATAAACATCAGAAAAGGTCCCAGCAGAGTGTATTTCTCACTGATTATGAATTTTTCAAATAAAATATTTTGAATTAAAAAAAATTTAAGAGAAAAAATCTCAAATAAGAATGAATTATTTAAGTTAACAAAAAATTTCAAATTAAATTGATTATAAAAAAGAGAAGAAGAAAAAAATAAAATTTTACGAAAATGCCTTAAAAAGTATGATGAGAAAAATTGAAGTAAAAAAAAAATAAGAACAATGTTCTAAATGTAATGACATATTGAAATGAAAATTATTAAAATAATATAGAAAACGTGTAAGATTGAATTTGTTGTCTTTCGATGTTTTACGTTCATAAAATGAACACGAAATGAGCAAAAAAATAAATTTAGAAATAAAAAAATTATTTTCATGGTAAAAATTGTAAAACAAAACACAGAAAAACACTTAAAAAATATCATTTTAAAATTTATCTCGAAAATTTAAAAAAAGAATGAATGAAAAATAAATTTTATGGTATGACATCCGGTACTAAAAGGGTAAATAAAAACTGTAATTGAGAATGATAATTAAATATATTTAACAATAAGACACAACAACACACACAGAAACACATGTATCGATAGTCGCTAAATAAAGTTGAGAATTTTTTTTTTGGAAAATCAAAAATGAATTTTTTATTTCATTTAAAGAGCAAATTGAGCCACATGATGATCTCCACCTTTGCTTGGTGTTGCAGGTGCTGCACTTGTTGTTTGTCCTGAAATTTCATAATAACATGAAATTTTAAAGATTAACCAAAACTTTTTAAGAATATTTGTATACCTTTTTGTGGAGCTGGTGGTGGTTTGGTTTTGGTTGAAGCTTTTGGATCAGTTGGCTTTCCTTGGCTTGATTGTGGAGGTTTCTGGTTGTTACTCTTTGATGAATCTGGTTTTTGAATTGCAGGTGGTTTGCTTTTGTTATCAGGAGCTTTTGTTGTTGCACTAAATAGAGTTTAAAAATTTAAATTTGGTCAAACAAATTTAAGTTTTCTGAGTAGGCTTTTTCCCATCGAGAATATTCTCGAGAATTCGAAGACGAGAAATTCTCATTCTCGTTCTCGTTCTCGAAAAAAATCGAGAATTCTCGATCGAGAATCAGTTCTTAAGAAAGTCTTGAAAAACTAAGAAAATTTTCTAAAAAAATTTTTTTCAACTCACAAAAAAAAAATAAATTTCTTTTTAAGACCATTTTAAAACATTTCATATTTTGTTAAATAAATTAAATTTTTACGATTTTTAAAAAAAAAGTTATATGTAGTGTAACTTTTACACAAAAAATTTATTTATTATTTTAAGCCTTTTCTTGTATATGATCTTTTAATTAATTGAGTTAAAATTAGTGTTTTTTTAAAAAAAATGACACCGAAAGTGTCCCCCATAGGACGGATAAGTTTAGCGCATTTTTGGTGCCTAGATCAGTGTATGTTAACAAATTACAGAATTATTAAATTCGTTTGTGAAATAAATTCACGCTTTAAAATAATTGATCGAAATAAATTTAAAATATAGTGGAAATCATATTTATAAAATTTTGATATATGAAAGTACGGCGAGCGTTTTTAATTGTGTTCAATTTACAGAATCTTATGATAAATTTCGTTTACTTTTAAAATAACGGTAAGTAATATTCAAAATATTTAAAGTTCCAATATTTGCCGTTAGTGGCGCTGCAATCGTTTTCGCAGCCAACTTCGCTTTGTTTACATTTTTCAATTTGGAAATTTAAATTCGTAATTTCCTAATTAATGTAATCAGTGACAACATTCTAATAAAGAATGCCGCCAATAACTCGATAGCACAAATCAAACACAACAAACCGGAAGTCTTAAGCTATTATAGTTTTCGAGATCTCGCGCCTCAGCCAGCCAGCCAAAGTGAAGATATAAGCGACATTGTTGTTCCAAAAATGCGCTAAAAACAAAATTTCCAGTGGTGCAAAACGTAAAAAAATTCTAATAGTTTCTTTACTTTATATTTGTTAAAAATTAAACTGTTGTTATTTCCTAATTTCGATTCTAATTTTAAATTCTGTGAATTTATAGCAATATTGTAAATGAATATTGCGTTATACAATAATATGTTTATTGTTTAGAATGTAAACATTGAAAAGAAACCTGGCAAATTATAAAGTATGTTGTCAACCAATTATAATATTTTTGTTTTGCCAATTTGTCAGTATAGAAAATAGCTACACAAAGAAAAAAGTTTTTTAACTGGCAAAAAAGTTTATGCCAATTAAACATTGTTATGAGTTCTAAAAAGAAAATTTTATAAGACTCATAAAACTTTTTTGCTGAATCTTATAATTATAGTTATAATTAGGGTTCGGACAACCTGCGTAGGCCTGCGCAGACTGCGAAAATCTGCGCAGGCCTGCGAAATTCTACCTGCGCAGGCCTGCGCAGGCTTGCTTATAATCAAATTGTAAACAAACAAATTTTTCTTTAAAGTTTATTGGAATTTAACATCTGAAACGTGTTCTTTAGATAATTTTAAGTAACTGATTACGAATCTATAAGAGTTTTTAAATATGGAATAGGGTAATGAGTCGAACTTTCGTAAATATTACATTTTTTGAACACTTTTTGTTTACATTTGCAAATTTTATCAAAAAAATTTTATAGAAACATTTTAACATTGCATGAAATCAATTATTAACTTCGTTTACAACGATAATCATTACAAAATAGATTCCTTTTGAAAAACACTAACTATTAAATAAGAAAAATTCGTGAGAAATGTACTAAATAATTTTTCTAGTTTTTTAGAATATTCTATTTTCACTTAATTACTGTTTAAAGATACACTTTTTGATTCTTTTTAATTAACATATCGTACATTTTATCATTAAACATTTCCATAAATTGATACATTGCATTAAGAACATACAAAATGAAAATTAAGCGATATTTTATTTTCATTCTCACAAAAATAAACAAAAACTAATAAAACAATACTTTGTGAAAAGATTATTGAATATTTATGTTGAATATATTTATTAATTAAGAATGAATGAAGAAATATTCGAAATATGTTACAAAATTTCAATTAAAAACTTTTTTGTTAAAAAAAATCAATATTTTTGGTATTTTGCCTGCGAATTTACCTGCGCAGGCCTGCGAAAAAATCTGCGCAGGCCTGCGCAGGTAAATTTTCCGAACCCTAGTTATAATAAGTTTAAAGCAGCAAACCAGAGTATCTGCGTTATCTAGAAACGCTCAAATTTGAACATAACAAATATTTCACTATTTCGCAAAAGTCAATTTTCAAAAAATCACTTAAAATCTACTTTATACTCTCTAATACTTGTTGGAACTGAAAAACAATTAATTAATAGATTAATCAATGCATTCTTATAAACTTGATATCATATATTCAACCAGCTTATAAAGGGTATAAAACCTATCGATAAATTATGAACATATCTATTCATAAAACAAATCGAGAATTCTCGAGAATTCTCATTCTCGTTCTCGATTTTTTCGATTCTCGAGAATTGAAAAAAGCCTATTTCTGAGTATTTTAGAAAATTTTTTTAAAATTGTACATTGAAATTTTAATTTTATAATTTTAAAATTGTTTTTTTTGAAATATTTATCCAGAGTTGTTATGTGCGAAAAAAGGTGCGGCACCTAAAAGGTGCCCGCACCTGAAAGGTGCCCGCACCAAAAAAAATTTGAGGGTGCCGCACATTTTGAGGTGCCGAACCTTTTTAGGTGCCGCACCTGAGGTGCGAAGGTGCGAGGTGCGAAAAATTTTTTTTGCCGGAAAAATCTGTCCGGTGGTTTTTTAGTCGTGATAATTATAAATAGCATGGAGAAAAATATTTTTTTGATTTTTTTCAAAAATTTCGATTTTTCCCGGCCCAAAAACGTTTTTAACATGCATTTTTGCTTATTTTTTGTGTTTGAAAATTCATAAATTTTTACCAACTTATCAGAAAAATATGGTTGATAGCTTGTTAGAAAGATAATTTTAGGGCTTTTTTAACGATATATTATATGTAATATATAAGTTAAAACTATGGTCACAAGAGCAACATTATTGATATTTTTTTTGTGGTTTTTTGGCATTTAATTAGGTCAAAAATTCAAAAAAAGCTTCATAAAAATTATTTTAATGTCTCAATTTATAATTTTGCATTATTTTTACTCAAAACACACAAAGTTTTCTCATTGAAATAATTTTCATGCAAGTTTGCAAGCTCTACACCATGTGCTGCCGGTCTGAGAATGCCTTCATAAAAAAATTTTTAAAATTGCTTGAAAAAGCTTTAAAATGATAAAAAATGATAAAATATGCAATAAAATTGATTTTTCAGATGACATTTATAAAGAAAAGTGCATAACAATTTTCTTAAAAAATAGCAATTTTTCTTAAATTTTCTTAAAACCCTAAGTTGTGATTTAAAACTGAAATTTCATCTGAAAAATCAATTTTATTGCATATTTTAACATTTCTTATCATTTTAAAGCTATTTAAAAGCAATTTTAAAAAATTTTTTATAAGGCATTCTTAGACCGGCAGCACATGCCATAGAGCGTGCAAACTTGCAGAAAATTATTTTTTTGAGAAAACTTTGTGTGTTTTGAGTAAAAATAATGCAAATTATAATTTGAGACATTAAAATAATTTTTATGAAGCTTTTTTTGAATTTTTGACCTAAATAAATGCCAAAAAACCACAAAAAAATATCAATAATGTTGCTCTTGTGACCATAGTTTTAACTTATATATTGCATATAATATATTGTTAGAAAGGTCTTAAAATTATCTTTCTAACAAGCTATCAACCATTTTTTCTGATAAGTTGGTAAAAAGTTATGAATTTTCAAACACAAAAATAAGCGAAAAATGCATGTTAAAAACGGTTTTTGGGCCGGGAAAAATCGAAATTTTTGAAAAAAATCAAAAAAATATTTTTCACATGCTTTTTTATGAGTGTCATGACTAAAAATTTAAAAAATTTAAATTTTCCAAAAGAAGACTTTCTTAGACCGGCATCACATGGTGTAGGGCGTGTACTCTAGTAGGGAATCAATTTTCAAAAAAAACTTTTAAATTTTTTGTATAAAACTAGGGTTTCTGAAAAACAGCACTTTTGAAAACAGCGCTGTTGCTGTTGTTCGATTTTCAAAAACAGCGCTGTTGCTGTTGCTGTTAACAGCAACCAGAAACCCTACTATAAAACTAATCCATATCAATTATTTAAGACATTGAAATAATTTTCATGAAGCTTTTTTGAATTTTCAAACTAATTAAATTCAAAAAAATCATGAAGAGACATCAAAAACGATGCTCTTGTGACCACAGATTTAAGTTTTATATTACATATAATATATCGTTAGAAAGACCTTTAAATTACCTTTTTAAAAAAGTATCAACCATATTTTTCTGATAAACTGGTCAAAAGTTATGAATTTTCAAACATAAAAAAAAACACAAATGTACATCAAAAACAGTTTTTGGGCCGGGAAAATTCGAAATTTTTGAAAAAAATTCTAAAAATATTTTTCCCATGCTATTTTATAATTATCATAACTAAATAACCAAAAAAATAATTTTTTTAAAAAATTCAATTTTTTTTCGCACCTCGCACCTAACAACTCTGTATTTATCTAACATTTATTTTTCATTTGAATTAATTGCTCAAAAAATAAATGAATTGAATGAAAACTTAGATGATCTGATTTTTTAGCAACTTCACAGGCAAAAACATTTTAATGTGTTTATTTCAATTTTAAAAATTTAAAAATTTTACCACTGTATAACAGCAGCAAATGCACACACTACAACAAAAATGACCAAAGTTTTCATTTTATTTTTAATAATAAATTATACTTCTTTACAGAGAATATCAATAGACTCAAATCGTTTTTCCTTTTTTATTTGCCTTTTATATTAAGCTGGAAATTTTAATAAAAAATTTACTAACATGTTGATTCATAATAATTTTTTGCTAGTAAAACATGTTAAAATTGTTTTTATTGGATATTTCCCATATCATGTGTACTTGAAATTTTAGTACAAAACTATAACATGTTAACAATTTCAAATTTTGTTGTCTTCCTGTTAAAAATGACGTCATAAATAAGTTTTAGAATCTACCAAAGATGTTTAAACAAAATTAATTTTTTTTTAAATATTTTTAACGGAAATTGCAGAACTAAGCTCATTTATTTCGAAATATACCTATAAAAAAATAATGAAAGAGAAGCACAAAAATTGTGCTTAAAAATAAAAAGCCAATTTGTTAACATATACTTGCTTTTATAACGTGTGTCAAAGTCTTATTTAAAAAATTGCTCATAATTCTTTTTTTTACTTTTTTATTAACTTAAATGTTTTAAAATATTTAGATTTTTTCATTAGCGCATTTTTTGCAAAAAAAAACACTATTAGACTCACGATGGCTGGCTGGCTGGGTCAGTCATAACTCGACAACGGTAAGACGTGGAGAGGTGGTTGATAGCTTGTTAGAAAGGTCTTGACGTGTAGGTAAGCCATCAAAAGACTTTTATTGGACATGGACCAAGAAAATTTTTTACCAAAAAGTCTTAAAATGTCATGAAACGTCAAGAAAACATATCAGAAGTGATTTTGAGACATTTCGACCTAATGGTGGTCCACCATATAAACAAGACAAATACTTAGGTTTGTAAATTATAATAAAGATTCATTTTTAATTGTTTCATACTATTTACAACTTTTTTGAATTATCATTTTCCATATGAATTTTACTCCTCTATTTTAGTAAATATAAAGAACTTGTCAATATTGAACCAACAAGAACATAATTTGCAATTCTTAATCTAAAAAAATAATAAATTAAAAATTAATAACTTTTACAAATTCAAAGCTTACTTTGCAATTTTCTTCTTCCTGTAACAAAATCAGTTGACTTTGAACCGTATAAATATTTTTCTAGCACCAAGAAATTGATTCTTCAATGAATTTATTCCAATTGATTTTTCTCACATCAAAATCAAATTCTTTCACATCATTTGATTCATTTTGTTGATTATTTTTTCATAATTTTTGCATTCAAATCTTATTGGATTTGTTGCTGAAAACCTTGTAAAACTTAACCGTATTCGATTTTATCTTGCATGCGAATCATCCTAAAAAAGAAAAATATTTTTTTGAAATAATAAAATTTAATTATATTTTTTACTTTGGTTTCTTCCCATAATAACTGAGGCAAAATCAATAAGGTATGCAGGATTTTTGAGTAAAAAATGCATCTAATTTTGCACCAAAATTTTGTTTCTCTCATTCTATAATTTGGATACCAAAATATCATTATCTGAATAGTTCATCACTTGGTTAATAATTATAAAATTTTATGTCTATTCACGGATTGCATTGTTTAATTTTCTTTAATTAAATATTTAGTCATCGATTCCAAAGAGATAATTTTGCGAAAAGGTAATTTCAATTTTGTGCGAGGACATCCAAAAAAGTTAAATCAACTACACCAGTAGTTCATCTTATTCTTACCGAGTGGAATTTTTAGCATTTGCTAAATATTGTCTTAAACATCTTTTCCCATGTTATTGGGTTTGCGACCTCGTCACACTGATCAATCTGTGGTTCTTTAAGATTTTCTCATATTCCAACTTTCCATGCTGATGCAATAATTAAATTTACAGTCTAAAATATGTTTTTACAATTTATTTATTTAAAGTAAAAATAATTTTGACTTTACCATGGTCAACAGAATAACTTCACCAACATTATTTTTTATGGAACATGCCATTGATCTTCTAAAGTCCTTTGCAATAAATATGCATAAAGTTGTTGGAGACCCTTAAATATAAATATTTTAATTAAATGAATATCTATTTTAGTTAGAACTTTTAAAACTTACAACCCATACTTATCAAGCCATCCTGGCATTGTTCTTTTGCATTACTCCGTTATTATTAACTTGTAGATATGAAATATAAAGTGAATTGAAATAATCTTGTAAGAAATTATTTTGTTGATAAAAAATAATATTTTAGAAAAAGTCTCATGACGTAATCATTTTTATGATAACTGAACTGTTTACAACACTAGTCCATATGATGGATTTCAAGGAAGATTGCGTAATTATGGCATACAGACATATCTTTTCCTTCATTACAGCAATTAAAATTAGCTCTTGCTTTAATATTTTTCGTAAATTTCTTGTGAGGAGGCCTGTATTTGTAATGTCTTTACGAACTAAATACCATGGGATGGATGGAATCTAAAAGAATTAATAATTTGTCTTTATAATTTGAATTAAAACAAGAAATCTTATAATATGTGAGCTTACTCAATATTTAATTTTTTGTTTTTGCTACTTTATTCAAAATATCAATCGGCATTGTAATTGAATTTCGAAATCTAATAATGTTTATCAATCTTATGGTGTAATTGTAATTGTATATATACATAGGTTACTAAATTATTCCTTCATCTCTAAATTAACAACATGTAGTTATTAACGTTTTATCTCCTGATTCGAACCAACAATTTTTGTTAAAGTCTCTGTATACGGATACATTGATGAATTACTTAGATTGCCTAAATGATGTCTCTTGTAAATAATAAAAAATTATAAAAAATATCTTAAGTAATATATAACCGGTGTCAAGGTGGACGTGTATATAAGCGCGGAATTTTTCCATGTTTCGCGAAGACAGGATATAGTTTTAGTGTTTCAAAATGATCATGTTGTTATATAGGTTCAAAGGAAAAATTTAATTGTGTCCGGAGCCTTTTAATGATATCTGTACTAAAGTTTAAGAAGACATACACTTGGGTCTAAATGATCTCTTCAAAAAGACTACTTACTGACATGTTGTTGCCGACGTATTATATTAACATTTTTATAGATTTTTTGGAATGATAGAAAAATTATTTGGAATCCTATGTTGATCGGACATCCAATCTACAATGACCTGATCGGCACCTTTGTAGTCAACACGACAATATCTCTGAAGTTATTATTTATGTCCTTTATTTGCAAATAATATAGTTACTGACTGTCTTATTAAAGAACCTTATCCAAACGAACCAATAAAAAAGTTATATCAACTCACTGACAACGTATATTTGTAATAATTTTTTCAAGAAATTTTAGGTCTCATGGGGTGAATGTCAGCCTTGTCATTGTTGAGCAAACAATGCACTTAGCACTTTGTGTTAAGGAAGTAAAAAATGCTCCCAAAATATGGCAATTTGGCTTAGTACATTTTTTCTTTTTATCTCATGTCTCTTACTGGTATTATTTAGATAAGATTATTTTTGGTGTAGAAATGATAAGTGTATTGAGTGTTTTTCAATGTGCAGTGTGACTGTTTAATTAGCCTTATCTGATATGTTAACCAATTTGGCCTAGCTTGCGTGCTTATGTGAGTTACTGAATTCTCGCTGGTAAATGCTTCCTCTTCTACACCAGGTTACTTACTATAGATACTCTGAGAAAACAATCAGTAATTTTTTGTGCATATAGACGAATATGGTAAATATACCAGTTGTTTATTGTATAAGTCGAGATATGCTAGATTAAGACAAGGAGACCAGTACATGGACAACAGACAGACAGACAGACAGTAACAGTACAGCCCACAGACAGAGCCTCACCTGACCATGAACAAGAATCTCAGGACAGTCATGATACAAATCAGTGTTGACCGTCACTTCAATTACGTGCGAACCTATTTATTCTCTAAATCTGATGTTCCGTAAATGCCATGACGCTAAAAATTATCGATGTGTTATTTCTTAATCAGCAATACCCAACCGAAAGTTTTTTTTGGCCAATTTATATTCCGTCTGAAAGTTTTTATTTTCTTCCCAATAAACATCCGATCTTCATTAATATTACTGTGTACATCGTCTCGCAGTTTTTTAGAGTGATGGTTCATTAAAAAATTTTAATACGTTCCGCTACACCCCCATTTGAAGTGCTTGTGTGCTTTAATAAAAATTGTAAACACTAAATAATGATATTGATAAAAAATGTTGTTTCTTGGTGCAATACTTCCAATCCTATTTTGTATCCAGTGTTACCCAGAAATTATTCCAAATTTTACTTCTTTTGGACTAACATACTCTCGGCTCGGTTCCAGATACAATGGTACTATAAATTCTTATTATACCAAAATCTCTCGTAGCAGAGAACATTTTCTTCTCAAATTAATGGTGCGCTTTTGCGCTATTTATGACATCTCATCAATACTTCTTTCTACACCTTAGACAACTTTATTATGCGTCTTTCTCTTGTATCATCGCATATGTGAGAGAGAATTTTGTACAATTCCAGTGATCTCATGTATACGAAACATATTATCTCAAAATAATCATCTTTTCCATTAAAAAACTACCATATAAAGAAGCTCCTCCTAGTAAGTGTATAGTGTAAAGAGCTTTAAACAATAGATATTGTAAGAGAGATCTGGGATACGAAAAGTAGTTGCATAAAAATTGGCCATTGTTAATCACTTGAGTTTTTTTAGATATTTTGTCTTTTTAAAAATTTTTGATATATTTTTTGCAACTTGGTATAATTAAGTATATCATAGATATTTATAGATAACTAATTGTATAATCGTGTGAATTATATGAATGTTAGAAATATACACTGCCTATTAATTTATAAATATTACATATCTCGATATTTTTTTGTTTAATAAATCAAATTTTTGATATTCATATTATACAGTAATATTGATAAGACATCGAACTTTTCTTCCGAATTTTAGGTATTTTGCGTTTTTAATTAGGAAGTTTTTATTATGTTGTTTGAACTTTTTTTAAAAAATAAATTATGAAAATGAGTTATTATCGTAATGATATTACCGTAATTATTTATGCACCTGGTATTTGTTCATATAAATAGTTCTCTAAATATTAAACTGATTTAATATTGTGAGGTACAGCACCTTTGCTCAATATATATATACATGTGTTTTTTCTCGGCATTAACATATTTATATGTTCTTATCTAGACGACTAATAACATGGTATCTGTAGATTTATGTGAAAGGTTAGATGTGATAAATGGGTGAATGTATCTATTTTTTAAGAAGGATAAATTATTTAAGTATGCACTTTATCTTGTAATAAGGAAATGCAGCTAATACTAATTTCAACTTTTTGAGTTGACTATGCGTTATGTCCGTAGTTATGTTAACTCTAGAGTATCTTCCATTGGTCTCTTGTTTTTGAATTGTGGATTTTAACCTAATTAAGTATCTTTTAATATATTTTCTGTATAGTCAAAAATTCTTCAGATTAATTGTTAATGTTATCCAATATGATTAATATTTGGATTTGTTATGAGCTGATTATTAGATATTTTTTAAATTGACAGAATATTTGTAAACAAAATATCAAAATGGACTCAATGCACCTTAAGAAAACTTTTTTCTAACTAAATCGTTCTATAGTACAATCTGTTAATAAATAAACTACTTATTCAATGACATTTAATATTTTTCACGGTATAGCTTCAAAAATGCGCCCATTAATTAGTTAGATTACCTAAACAAGAAATTTATATCTGAATCAAAGTAAATACGTTTACAGGTAATATATTGTGAAAAAATTGCGCTCGTGTTAACAGCAGTATTCAGTGAAATTAAAATAGTTGTTAAGATAAATATACCAAAATGGGACACCAAATTTCTTACTTCTTATCTGTTAAAACATTATATATTTTAAAGAATTAACTAATATATCATTTAATTTTGTAATTAACGTTTTATTGTATTTGTTGTGTGGTTAATAGACGCCAATTACTCTATAATATAGTTTAAAAACAAATATACAGACCCGAGTCAATATTAATATTTTTCCGAATCAAACTATATATAGAAAATTGTATATTTGGTCTATCTCAAGAAGGCCCAATTTGAACGAATCTTAAAAATTAAAAGGTTATACATAATTAAGTCTTAATGCGAATAGAAGCTTCGGTTTTGTCCCCTAGTTAAGCGTTTCACTTTACAAGTAATATTTTATAAGCAATGTTCAAAAGCTATCTCTGAAGAATCAGCTAATGTGTGGTTGTAAATGATATTGCACAATTAAGAATTATACTCCAGAGCCAGTCCAGTGACTAAATTGACCCTATGACTTAACTTTAAGTGGATTAAAATTATTTACATAATTTTTCTTATTATAATTTTTTCTTAATATATATTAAAGAATTGTTATATAAGTTTCAAGTAGAGGATCTATTTGATTCTCTTTTGGAATATTTACTGATCATGTCGCTGCTTTACTCAACCTAGAGATAAATAAAGTTATGGAAGACATCTTTTCTAATTAATCTCAATAATGCTGTTAGGTTTATTTGAATATTATCCATAATAAACGATTACATTGATGTAATTATCATTTATATATTATTACAATTCTTGGTATCATTTGAAATTAATCATTTTCCCATTATGAATTTTATCGTGCCTATCTATTAGTTTATAAATAATAAAGAATATTTATATTTGGTAATCTTAACTTCATTCGAATAATCCAATATTACTAAAGAAACTATATTATATTATTGCGTGAAATTCTTAATCATAAAATAATATAAAAATATTTACCATTTTATTTAACTGGTTCCTACAATATATGTCTCTCAAATTTGCGGTTTTACTTATGTCAATCTTATCTTTCTTGTAATATTAATCACGTCTGAGCTATTGAACCGTTAAATTATAATGATTTCTCTAGCACCAGAAATGTCTTTCAAATGAATTGTATTCCAATGCATTTTTCTCACATCAAATCAAATTCTTCACATCCATTTTGAGTTTTTTGTTGATTATTTTTCATTATTTTTCATTCAAAATCTTATTGGATTTGTTTGCTTGGAAAACCTTGTAAAACTGTAACCGTATTCGATTTTATCTTGCATTGCGAATCATTCCTAAAAAGAAAAATTATTTTTTTGAAATAGGATTAAATTTAATTATTTTCTTTTTTTGATCATTTTGCGAATTAGCTTCACACCAAAATAATTACTGGAAGGCTGAGAGAGTTTCACAGAATAAGAGATTATGCTCAGTGACATAATTTCTATCTGTGTCGAGTAAAAAATGCATAAGTTCACTAATTTACCTGCAGCCAGATTAGTTTTGTTTTCTGATTCTAAATATATTAATTAGTGTTGCAAATCTATCCAAATATATATCTTATTCATCTTGTAAACAGGTTATCATTGTTGTAAATATATTACAAATTACTTCTTAAATTATACGAAAATATTTTATTTCATAAATAGATTCAATTGTTATAAGATTTTTTTCTAACTTATTGATTTAACAAATAATAAAAAATAGTTTATTTTATCCAAAAATTTCATTGGGGGATTATGTCTTGAAATGTTGTTTGAATTGTGTATGAAAAAGTCTCAAAAAATCAAATATTGATTTTTTTAGATTTCTGTTGATTTTTCAATTTAGAATCTCATAATAGACGAGAAATTTTATTAATTACTGGTTGTTTTGAATAATTGTGCTTACGACTCGGCATTGTAAAATTTATGGTAGTAGTGATTAATTGTTGAAGATGGAAACTTTTATATTTTATTTCATTGAGATATCTCACAGAATACCTAAAACTTCTCGAAGAGAACTTAATCTTTAACCTGAGATGGATATGTTTAATGGATGTTGAAATGGTGATAAAAGAAATGCTGGGATGTTATCATGAAAGAAGTGGTTTGCTCAATTATAAGCGAGCGTGTTAAACTAAGATATGTGTGTTAATCCTTGCAAACAGTCTACGGTGTTTCCTCTATGCTCAATTTATGAAATAATATCCCATGTTGGCTCGGAGTGTAGCATTAAGAAGTTTGTCTCTAAAAGTTACATTGCTACGCTTAACGTTTCGAAATATAGTGTTGTGGTAATAAAAATAAAGTAATTTTTAACAATGGCAATAATCCAATTTAAGAAATATGTTTTACATATTATTAATATCGTTATAAATTATAATATTTATATGTGTTTGTACTATAGAGAGAATCAATGGTTTATGCATTCGAGACAAAACTCTTTCTTTTATTATGATCAAAAATATGACTAAAGACAGACAGATGATCTTCAAAATCTGTCTTGTTTTTTCAATCCTGGAGTGTTAATTTAAAGATGGTACATGAAAATAATATTTACATAATTCAAAGAAAAAATTATTTAATGTAAAGCATGGCATATATTTATGAATAAACGCCATGAATTAGTTCAAGTATTATGCTTGACTTTTGACCCTACAGAATTAAATTAAAATTTCTCTTTATCAAATTATAAACCTCCATATTCTTTAAATCTAACTTAGAATATACTTAACATATAAGAATCTATGATTAATCGTTTTGTATAGTTAGTTAAATTGAGAAGAGAGTGGTTTCAAGACTCTTTGATAGCATGATAATAACTTCAGACTACAAAGTAGTAATTTTTGACAATGTCATTTGCTAAATATTTGTAATATCATCATTTCAACAGTATTGGGTTTATGTCCGTCACACTGGTAGATAAATATTGGTGAGTTAAGCTCTATTAAGATTTTCTCTCATATAATCCATTTCATTGCTGTAAACCTGCAGATTATATATCTTATAGAGCGATACAACAATGGTTTATAACAATTAATTTATTTAAAATTGTATAATAGATAATATTTTTACTTTACCTATTCATTAACAGAGGAAATAACTTCTCTCACACATGTTATTTTTTTTTTATGTGACAATAGCTTTAGATGCCAGTTTCTAGAGAAGAATCAATCTTCCAGCAGATTTTTACACAATATGCATAAGTGTTGTGAACACTATGAATATAATATTTAACTGTGAAAAATCTATAAGATTATATCCTCTCTTAGAAACTATTTAAGGTCCTTCACTCACTATCACTATGGCAGCGGCATCCTGGCACTTGGTTCTTTTGGGTGAGCTACACAAAAGAAACTATTGAAAGAAAAGTTTGTAAAAGTTTTTATTGAATATTCACACCACAGATCTCAGATATAAGCATAAAAAACTTAACGTAGTTGACATATTTAACAATTGTCATTGATTGCAAATAATCTTTGAGATTTATGAAAGATCATCTTTAAACAAGTCTTGGTAGTGGAAATAAGAGAGTTTGATAGAATTATGATAAGTCATATCACGTTATCGGACCATGTTCTTGAATAGATAACGAAAAGATTATAGTAATTAACACATATCCTAGTTTATTTTCCGTTCTCATGCGATGTATCTTGTTTCTCTGATAACTTTTCATACAGTTTATCTTATAATATCTCTAAATATATTATATGTCAATATTTAATAAATTTATTAAGATTTTTTCTCGCTTGATGAGAAATTATTGCTTATTTCCACCATTTTAAATAGAATTTAAGTAAAATAATAGAGTATATTTTTGAAAAGTTTTTAGTCATAGTTTGTCACAAAAAACCACTAAAACATTGATTGTATTTGATAAAATAAAAAATAAATAGTAGTATGACTGAAGTATATATTACTTTACAATAAGATTGCCACTAGGGCTATCTTCGTTTTACTTTATCCATACATAGGTAATAAAACCTGAATCTTCTTTTCTCAATTCTTCTTGAATTGTGAAGAAATCAAGGAAAGCAACCTTCTGCGTCAAATTTTTAGTGTCCCAGAAATCTAAGCCTCCCTCCATAAAAGAGCAGCTCCTTTTTGTTCCACCCAACACTTCATATAAGAATTGATTTATAAGGACTAGATTATATGTTTAATGTCAAACCAATTTTCGTGTAATGCACATAATAAGCAAGTTTGTCCCAAGCCCGCATTAATTTCACTCCAATCAATGGGATGATGCAATCTTCCAACGAAATTATTGATGTACCCAAAATGACCATTATGCCAACTGTGAAAGTAACATTAAAAGTTCGTGATTGAGTTTTTTCTAATTTGCGATTTGAGTAATTTACTGACATTCTAAACTTCGATATTCTCTTCTGCAGCATAAATTTCCAGTTTGTATATTCGCACGCCAATATTTTCATCTTCAGCTTTCTCTTTTTTTTCTTATCCGAATTTATGATTCTTTAATTAATTCTTCTTTTAGTTCTTAAATAGAGACAATTTCTTTTCTTCTATCTTAATTTTCTAGTCTTTTTCAAGTCCTTCTACTTGGAATGCGTCATTAAGTTCTAAAGTCCTTTTATAGTTTATAATGATTCCATTCATTTCAGCTAATCAATGTTATCATATTTCAGTAAGATTTGCACAATTATGAAATATGAGATTATGTCTGAGATCGATGTTAAATTATCAAAGTTTTGCTTTCAACCGTATTTTGGAAGGTGATTCGCTTCCACTTCAGTGCATTTTCAATATATAAAACATTTTTCTTGATCCATTTTTTAATGAAACTGGTGGCATATGATCTAAACTTGTTCAGAATAGCTCCCAATATCGTACATGGATTATTGGCACCTTTTTATAGATAATTCCAATTTGTTATTTCAAATTTTATTGAAATTTCTACCTTAACATTTAGTAGTTTTACACTCAGTGTCAATGTTTTCCAATCCGTTGCTCATACAATATACAGTATGCGTGTGTATTATACGACCTGTTCAATAGTATGTATGAATCCGGTTCTCTAGTAAGAAAAATTTTCGGCCTCGGTATAGCCAATTCTCGTGGAACGCAATATAAGAAGAAATCTCGGTTTTGGTG
Organism: Polypedilum vanderplanki; assembly: GCA_018290095.1. Classification (NCBI taxonomy): domain Eukaryota; kingdom Metazoa; phylum Arthropoda; class Insecta; order Diptera; family Chironomidae; genus Polypedilum; species Polypedilum vanderplanki. Next base: position 2,939,262 of record CM031382.1, on the reverse strand, counting down.
ACCATATAATGCACACATCCTGTACTCATTCTTAAAACAATATTTTTTTGAGTCCTCTCGTCAGTTTTCAGGATTGTGCGAATGAATCTTAATAATAATATTTTTTCTTTTTTCACACTTAAAGTAACATCCACTGCAGTGGTATTTTTTCAGTATACGTTTGATAAAATGCAGCCAGTTATCAAAACTTTTTCAACCTTAAAGATTCTATGAGAAAAAAGAATAACAAATGTATTTTACGTAAAATATCGTAACATTCAATGTAATGGTAGAAATGCTAATTTTTTATGGCAGAGTTTTTATTAAGAATTTCTTATTCTTTCCAGACATAACTTATACCCAGTGTCGAATCAAGATTAGGCAACTTTATATTATAATGGTCAAATTCGGGGCAATATTGTTTTCTCTAATTGATATTAGTTAATAAATGACTCTTTCTCTAAATTAATTTCGTAAAATTATTTAGCACTCGCTCAAAGTTGTATGTTTTGACTGCTAAGTAAAATGAGATAGGTTGTGTATCTAAAAAGAATATAAGACATATGTTTAAGAATTAATAACAGAATCTATTAGACTTTACTTCAATTATATAATTATTATATTACTCTCTATTACGAAAAACCAATCTTTGCTTTAACGTAATTTTAATTGTGTGTGTAATATATTTTATTTTATATCGACTGTTGAATTGTTTGTATTAGGATAAATATAAATAATTTATTCTATTCAACTAATGAATTTTTATATCTGTTATTCTGATTCTTAAACCACTATATCTATGGTAACCACAAGCAGACCAACAGAATTAACTTAGAAAAAACGTGAAGTAGCAATAGAGTTAGTAAGCTAAAATAGAATAATGAGATATTTATAAAATTATCTATTAATTATACAATATGCCATCGAACAAGCTGATACAAGCTCTTTTTGCTTTTCTTGCCCAAGCTTTAGATCATTATCTACGTAACCTGTTCATATAAGATTTTGATTCATCGACTGCAGTTTACTATTAGAGGATAGGCGTCCGATTTAAATTTATCGGTCGCAGCATTAATAAAAGTGTGAAATAATTATATGAACTTTTGTAACAAAGCACTTCCTTAGATTCTCAGAGTATTATGATGAGTGGCGCAAAAATTTTAACTGGTAATCAGAGCAACATCCTTTCAATCAAGGACATTTTTTTTATAAAAACTTCTGGAGACTTTTCTTCAAATTAGGCAAATGGTGGTTTGTATTTATGATTTCATCAAGTCTCTCTTGAACATTTTTGCCTTTCTTTGATCTCGCAAGTAGAAAAATATTTTCAATTCCAAGACAAGATCGAAGAAGTTTCTCAATAATCACTTTTCCTAAAAATCCAAAACCTCCTGTAAGTAAAACACTTTTGCCATTGTAAAAATCTGGGATCGAAAGTTTGCTTGAATTTTCCATTGTTAATCACTTGAGTTTTTTTGGTATTTTGTCTTTAAAAATTTTTGATAATATTTTTTAATTGGTTTTAATTTGAATTTTCAAATAAAATTTACAAAAATTCGCATTTCAGAAAAGATTGAGTAAAATTTTTTGATTTGATTCGTATTAGTTTAGTAGTAGGTAATAAACTCTTAGTTCATGATAATTTCATAAATAAATTTTTTAAGGTTTATTTTACTTTTTGAAAAATTTGTTAGTTTTGTAATTTTAGGATTCTTTTCATCAAGTTGTTAATTTTTTCACAAATTTTTTTTTCTTTGCCAAATTAATAATTTAACTTCAACTTTCAAATTTTTGCTCTCAACTGATCGAATAAGTCAAAACTCTTTAAAATATATTATTTCTTTTATCAATCAAATAAGAAATCGTACACTTTTTATTTTATCCATTTTTCAGATAACATTTTATTACTTTTATTAAAAATTTGGTAAAAAAATTTCTTTGGGGAAATCCAATTATTTTTTTTAAATGAAAAATTTCAAAAAAAAGGTAAATCATGACGTTTTTTTTATCTTATCAGTAGAATTGCAGAATCACATTGCATTGAATTAGCTGAGGTAATATTTTTATCTTTCGGCGTGCTGTTGCAAAAATACTTTGCACACTCTTATCTTAGTGCAAAAAGAAAAATTTCTTGATAAAGAAAAGTTAAATGAGACACAAAATTTCCAAGCCTTAATTTAGATTGAAGCAAAAAGGTCATTGATTTTTTAAATGTTTGTCTTTCGTTTGTTGTAAATTTTTGCATTTTCTCATTCTACAAGAATTTTGAAATTATTTGAATTTATCAAATATATTAGATATTAAATTTTATCAATAATTTATAAAGAACATGAAAAAATTTATTTTCAATTTTAGAAAGAGAATAATTTTTGTAGTTTTGATTGTGATCGAAATAGATTAAATGTAAAACTTTTTTTAAGGTGATTGTTAATTTATAAAGTAAATGTTGTCAGCAACGAATATTTGAGAGGCAGATAAGAGTTAAAGATGGCAATTTGCCAAACTTTGGGATGTCCGCTGATAGCTTAGTAGTAAGAGTACCTGACCGAAAACACCGGTTTGATTCCGCGAGTAAGATATGTCAAAGAACTTTTTCTACTTCTCTGATAGTATCTTAGAATTTGAACGACTTTATAAAATTTGAAAAATATTTCATAAAATTCACTAATTTAAAAGAGTTATTATTTGAAATTTTTTTGCAATTCGTTAGAAAGACCAAACGATGTCTGATAATAAACATACTTAAATTGTGCTTTATAAAATAAAATTTAACATGTGTCAGCTGTGATGACATTATTATTTATATTTATAGATATACTCAAGTACTTAAATTTAAAAAATTGCATTGTTAAGATACATGTGGCAATGTTCAAAGTTTTACGGTGTGAGAATTCAAACTAATATTTATAAATATTTTTTTTGTATCAAGTCATTGACATCAGTTATTAAACTTCTTTGAAAGGTTAATAAATAAAAAACTTATTACATGATAGCTCAAAGCAAATAAAGAAGCTAAATATGTACATTTTTATTTAAATCAAAAACATTTTTATTCAATTTATTAAAAACAAAAATTTAAATTTTTACTCTTCACTTTTAACAACAGGATGGATTGTAATTGAAGCTCCAACACAACCAAGATTATCTGAAATATAATCTTGAAAGTTGCTTTCAATTGTCCACATATGTCTTCTATATCCAGGCATAACTTGTGTTGCTAATCGGCATTCACCACCACGTTGAACTTCAATAAAGTTTGCAGCTTTAAAACAAGTTTCAGCATCCCACATGTAAATATCCGATTGTCCTTTATATCTCAAGAAAATTCCCGACTTATTGTCAGTTCCAAGAAGAACAATTTGAAGACCATGAGGTTTTGGTCCAACGTCCACAACTGCACCAGCACCAGCACCTTGTCTCAAATGATCAGTTTTGATTGAAAATAATCGTGGTGATTTAAGATATGTAAAATAAAGATAGCGACCTGATGAACGTTGAACAAGTAAAATATAGAGAACATCAGAACTTGATTCGGCACATGCAGCAGCAGGAAGAACAACACGGAACGATTTGTTATTTGTGACATCCCAGACTATTATTGCTCGACTTCCAGCGTCAGCTATGTAACTAGAATTGAAAGATTAAAATTAGAAATTTACGGTAATTCAAAGAAATTTGTACCTACATAAAACAATTTCCATTGTTATCATATTCAACAACCAAATGTTGAAGTCTTGAATTAGCAACAACTAAGCTACTCAAGTCGAAAACTTGAACAACTCGTCCTGTTTTAGCATTAATTCCTACAACTTTTGGTGGACAACGTCTAACAGGTTGCTCCAAAGTATTGACAATTCCAGTGTCTAAAACCCACAAAATTTCATTGCCATCGAAATAAATATCAACAGCTGATTGAAGTGCTTGACAATTTCCTTCTTCTTGAAGACTCCAACATGGATATGGTGTGACTGCCGTATTACATTGACCACGACGAAGTGAAATTTTACCTAATGTAAATGGCACACCATTCTTGAGTCTTGGTAAAGTCACAAAAGCTTCATCACGATGAATTTGTGAACGTGTCATGATGACATTTCTTGGTATATATCGGTGTGATTGTGTGAAAATATTTTTGGTTGATTGACAAGGCCACACAAGATTTGATCCACTGAGTTGAAATGTTAAATCTTGAAGAATATTTGTTGATAAATCACATGATGCATCGAGAAGTGTCGCAGTTGATAACACAAGTAAAAATTTCACAATTTGTACCAACATGACTTACTTGCAATGATAAACTGTCTTGAAATTTTTGAGTGAATGCAAGCTTTATATGCAGTTAAAATTTTTTTTGACCAACTAAGTAAGAATTTTTATGTTGACAAACAAAAATTTAAAATCAAGTTCATTGACAAGGTGAAAATGTGCAACAAAATTAAAAGACAATGAACGTGAGAAAATTTTGTAAATAAAAAACAAAATTTTATTGCTTGTTTATTTTTAAATTAAATTTACTTTTTTATATATTTTATAAGAAATTCTCACTCTTATCGCTGGTCATTCTATGTAATTATTCTATGTAATTTCCAATATTTTTAGAATGAATGATAAAAGGTTTTCTTTTATTCAATATTTACAAAGATAAGATAAATCTGAAAGATTACAGTCCTCAGTAAAAATTTTAAAAGTAGTTTCATTTCCTGCAAAAACAAGGCAATTTCCAGAACTTGAATATCAATGTTGTAAAAATTTGTATTCAATATTGCATTTGAATTTGAATCTACATAATTTGACTCAGACTTCAATCCACTGATCCAATATTCATAAACTGGCCTTAAAGCAATAGTTGCTGTATTAATCAAAGCTTTGAGTTCATCTTCACTTGTAATTGTAAACAAAGTCATTCTGTAAGCTTTACAAGCCTCAACTGCACCTTTTTGGTTTTGTGAAGCAATAACGAGACAAACAGAACTAAGTGTTCTTCCATTTGCGCCTATGAGAGGAAAAATTGTTGCACATTCAGACAAAATTGGTGTTAAAGTTGTAGTAGTTGTTGTTGGAGCTGGTTTGAAAAATAAAAAAAAATTTTTTTTCAAAATTGTTTTGATGATGGTATAATTTTAATCTTTATTAAAGTCTGACAGTCAGATTTTAAACAACTTACTTGTTGTTGTTGTTGAAGCTTGATAATAAAAAAAATATTAAAATAAGGATAGAGAAAATTATTAATTTTAAAATATTTATTTAAAGTAAAAATATATAAATAATTTAGTTATGATTTTATGCACTTCTTTTTTCCTTAAATAAAAATTTATCTTGTGGAAATTTAAATTTACTCCGTTTATTTTTTGGAATCAGAAATTAAGATAAAATTTATAAATGAATTTAAAAATTACCTTAAAACTTCAGTTATTATTAAATAAATAATATCATGTTAGAATTAAACAAAAATTCTTTATACTTACTTGTAGTTCTTATTGCTAAAAGAATTTTAATAAAAATAAAAGTGTTTAAAATTTTGTTTATAAAATATCGTAGATCAATTTTAAAACTGACGATTTTAAAATTTATTTTATTAAATAATACTTAAAATAATATTAGAGTTTTTCTAACTTATTCATATAAAATTCACTTACTCAAAGGTGTTGTTGCTAAAGGTGTTTTTGAAGTTGTTGTTATAGTAGAAGTTATTGCCATTGTTATTGGTTTAAATTTCCTAGTTTTGATTTTTTGAATAATTTGAGAAATTATTGATGGCTCTCTTGTAGAAATTTTTGGAGAAAAATTATTTTCAGCCAAAATAATAAAAACATGAACAAAAAAGAGAAAAATTACGAAAAATTTCATTTTTAAATTTTTTTTTGTATCTTAAATGAAAAACGAGAAAAAACTGGATCTAGATGCAGAATTTTGCTTAAATACTTTCAGTTCAATAATTTTGAAACGGGAATTTTTATTAATTCATTATGCGCATTATAAAAGTTATCAAAATCTTCAATGGAACAACACTTTTGAAAAGATGTTTTGTATCAGAACCTTCAATTATTGAACAATTTAAAAAATATTTCTGTTTAAAAATTTTTAAATTTCAAAATCATTCAATAATTTTTTTAAAAACATAATTTTCAAAGAAATATTTCATTCAAATTTTTAATCAAGTCAATCTCTCGCCAACGTTATTTGGCGCTTCAATTTAAAATGTCGACACTTAAGAAGATTTTTTACTGAAATTACTAATGTTTTCCTCCCTTCAGTTTTTTACTCTCTTTAAGTCATTTTGAAGGGTCAATAACTGAAAAATTGAAAATTCAAATTTTTTGATTATTTTAAAATTTTATTTTAAAAATTCATAAAAATAATTTATCATGAAAAAATATCAAAAATTACAACTAATTCACGAGCCCTTTAAACTCTCTCAATTTCAAAATTCTCTCTCACCCACCTGCCTGTATATACACGCAACAATTGAGAGAAAATCGAATCAAAAACTCAATTTCCATATAGAAAAAAAAAGTTCCAGCTCAGTGCTATTTCGTTTGTATAAATCGCTGCTTCACGTCTTTTCATCGCGCTCGCATTGTATAAAAAATTTAAGTCTCATTGTTTTATTATTTTTTAGCACTTTTACGCTCGAATTTGTGTCAAATTTTGTGATAAAAATGTGCATTGAAATTTTCAATATCGAATGCACATAATGTGATAAAATAAAATCATGTAAAATTTGAGAAAAGAATCAAAAAAAGTTAAATTTTTTGCACTACAAAAGTCGTGTGAGAAAAAAAGAAGAAAAAAAAAGAGTTTTTTGTATTTCGTAAGTGGAACTGTTCAATGTAGCCGGAGTTCGTTCAAGTTTAGCTAGCAATAGAAAAAGTTTTTTCTTCTGTATTTAATTTCTATATAAAGTAATTATAGCAGTGTAATGCCGACCTGTGATGATAATAAAAAAGTTTTTTGCTTAGAATAAAAAAAATATGAGGAAAAAATTGTATAGAAAAAAATAGTGCATGGAAGTTGTTTAAAATTTGTTAGTTATTGTCAAAATAAAAATTTTGTAATTTCTTAATTAGAAAAATCAAATTTCAAAATTTTAGAAAGTATTGAAAAATTAAAGAAATTTTCAAGGGATGTGAACTCTATCAAATGAAACCAAAAATTATAACAAAATGATAATTTTTTTAAATTATAAAATTTTTTTTTAATTTTTTCAAGTTAATTTGATTTATTTGAAAATTTGAAAAATTTCCTTAACAAAATTTCAGACAGATGTTTTAAAAAATATTTTGTGATAAAAAACTTCTTCCTTGATCAATTTAAAATCAAATGTCGTTGTTTGTATGTGATTGACATGTAAATGTGAGAAAATTGTCGATTTTTTATCATCTCGTTTAAGTTCAATTAAACAGATTGCTTCTGTGAAAAATTTATATTTTAAGAAAAATAAGAAGAAGTGGACTATTCAGTAGCAGAAGTTTATATGCTTGCGGAAGGCTTGATTTATTTGATCTAGTAATTATCGCTTCAAAAAAGATTTTATTATTGCAAGTTTTTGTGGTTTATTTGTGGAATATAAATCAAATTGTGAATTAGATTTTTATTAATTAAAAAGATAAAATATTTGTGGTGGAAATGAATAGATTATTTTGTGGTTTTTTAAGATGAGTAATTTGATTTCAAATGAACTAAATAAGATAGAATGCAAATATTACTCTGGTTTAAAATATATTTTCAGTTTTCTTTGGTTCCTGTTTAAATAATTTAATTAATCTTATTAGGTACTGAGATGACAACTGTAACCTTGTGAATTTAGAAACTTAAATTTTCCATTCAACTCTATCAAATGATAATAATTTCAGACAAATAGAAAATTAGTAACAGAAATTTCTAGAGAAATATTGAAGAATTTTATTTTCCAAATTAATGTATCAAAAAAAAAAATGTTTGTTTTGAAAGCTTTTAAATTTTTCGTTTATATTTTGATTCCTTTGTTTTACAATTAGATACATTTATTTTATTGCTATCTCACTGAGTGAAGTAGAATTTTTACTCGAATATTTTCCTCTTGATATTTACATAACAATACTTCACAATGATTTAGCAAATTTTACTCATCATGAACTCTTATCCTTAACACACCACAAAAAGGCCATAAATCACTTTCTAAAGCACTCTTTCGTTTCTATAAGTTCATCAGTCCTCGATTTTCCGCTCTTTTATTATGCAAGGCATTTTTCAAACTTCCTCTTTTTTATTTATTTTCATGCCAATATAGACTTGCCAAGTTGTGTGAACGTGAAAACCACCAAATCTAATTAGGATTAAATATATTGTTATTTCTTCTATTCAATTGCCGTCGTTTTATTTTCCTACACATTTGAGCTTTTAATTTAATTTGTATAATTGTAAATAAATTGAGTTCTTTAAAAAAGTATGTTTGCATATTTGATATCAAATCTGATACAATGTACACGAGTTGGGTATGAATTTGTGTAAACATATAACATTTTATTTGCTGTAAACAACTGTGCTTATATTCAGCCTAATGGGAAAAAGAATTTTTGAGGTTTAATGAATTTTTAATATGAGGAAATTTTTTTGTGTACGTTTTCTGTAAAAGGTTTTATTTGTTGTTGTGTTTTTGAAATCAAATCAGGATTTTTATGTTGAAATGATTTGAATTTTTAACCAAGAAAAAAGTTTCACAAATGAACAAAAATATTTTACGATGTGTTTTCAATTGGAATAATTGAAGTTGTTAAAGTAATTGACTACTCAGTGTTTTTTGAAAACTTTTTATAGTAGCTTTAGTCTACATGGTTAGCTTTACCGAAATGTCTTTCAAGAAAAATATTCAAATTGATTTCATTTGTACAAATTTTTTAATATTTTCTTTTTCATTTCCATTTTTCCTTTTTACATTTTTCAAAAAAGTTTTTTGTTACAAAACATTTTGAAATTACAACTTACATTTCTAAAGAAAATAATTTTCTTTTTATTTTAATTTCCATCAATATTTGACATTTTTTCTTCTTCACTAAATAAATAACACTTTTACAGTTTTCTTTTCTAATAAATCACTTCACCAAACAATTTGTCACGCACAACTCAAATTCTAAATACCAAGACAATCAAAATAAAAACATTGACAAATGTAACCGAGCGTGTTTCGATGTCATGAATGCTAATTGACTGTGCCGCAGAGCACTTGAGTCTCATCAATGTAGAAGAAAAATTTCCATTTTATTAGACCCTTTGGCCCAACGCAACATGAAAATGAAATTTTTCCTTTCAACAGAAATAATTTTTTTCTTTTTCCTTGTTCTTTTATTTATTTAATCTTCGCATTTTTAAGAGTACTCAAGTAAGAGTAAACAAATTTGAATGAGTTTTATTTTTGAGATAAAATTAGGAGAAAAGTTTGGGAGATTTTTCCATAATGAATTTTCTTTGAATGAATGTTTTGATTTGAGCTGTTGATTTGTGAAAACCAGTGACCAAGTACCCGTGTTGCAGATCGGTGTACTTAAGCGCCATTTTGGTGCCTAGATCAGTGTTTGTTACAAATTACAGAATAATCAGATTCATTTTAATGAAAATAGGTCCGTAATTTAAAATATATGGATCGAGTTAATTTTTCATTATATGAGAAATTATTTCGTAAAGTCTCGGTATATAGCACCATTGCGAGTCAAATTTGCATTTTGTTAAACACTTTTAGTTTCAAATGATATAATAAATTTAAATTGTGGTGAAAATCAATCATTTAGCAGAAATTCTTTATTTTGTTTTAATTGTTTATATGGAAATATAATCCATGAAAACTCGAGTTATGTAACTGTTACGAGCGATTCCTAATCGTTTGACATTCCGATTTCTTTGTAAAATATTTTGTTTGATTGATTCAAACATAACGGTCGAGTCGAATTCAAACTACATGTGTTGCGCGACAATCGTTTCAACATTTTGTTGCGTGACAAAATGTTGCGCACCAAAAAAATTTTGTTTACAAAATTTCAATATGAAAAAGTAATTCGCAATTTCCCAAGTTATATGACTAGTGACAGAAATATAAATAAGCGTCGCCGCACTAACTTTTTAGCACAAATCTAACACAAAAAACCGTAAGTCGCTAGCTATTGTAGTTTTCGAGATCTCAGAGGGACGGGAGCCAGCCGACAGCCGAACAGTGAATGTATAAGCTGCATTGTTGTTCCAAAAATGCGCTAAAAATATATATGGAAAAGAAAAACATTAAAATTTATCGAATAATTTAAAAAAAATAATTGATTTAATGCAAAAATTGACAATTAGGACTATTACGTTAGAGTCTTAATGAAGCTCTAAAGTTTTTGAATAGTCCAAATTTAAATTTTTTTATATAACTTAAACTTTTTCTATTTTATACTGCATAAAAATTTCCCAGTTTTTTGCATAGGTTTTCAAGTTTTAAATATCTAATGAAAATTATTAAATTTTCTTTTAGTTTTGATCAAGTTTTTGATTTTTATTTTGTTAATTTTCTTGGCTCTATGAAATAAGATTTCCAAACAAAAATTTTAGACAATTCTATTAAATCTATACAGATTAAATAGAATCTACCAATTATTTTTGTCCAAAAAAGTGGTGTTGATTACACAAATGTAATTTTCTCATATTGTTACTTCTGCAAATTTTCTTCAATCAAAAGAAAATTAGATTCTTGGCTTTTTTTCAAATTAAATTTAAATAACACAATTTGCACGCAATTCTGAAATCAGAGAAAGAAAATTTTCTTTATCTTTTTCAAACACCTTCTTTTTTTCGCTTATATCGTTTGTTTATAATTTTTTTCTCGTATTTGTATACATTTGACTTTTTGTATTTCATGTGTCTGGAAAAAGAAGAAAATTTTTAGACTAAAAATTTTAATTTTCATTTCTCATTAATTTAAAGATGAAAAGAAAGATTTTTTTTGCTTTTTTTCTACTGAATGACATTGATTAATTGCATATTTTTCTTATGCATTGATATTTCAACTCAACCTAAAAATTATTCAAATGTCATCACTCAAGTGCATCTCATTAAAGTCTTTGCATATCTCAGAAGCATCAGAACACATGTACTGACATATACTGACTGAAATAGTTTACATATTCTTATGCATTCTTTCTTTGTGTCTTTTATATATGAAAGTCATGAACTTCATCTTGAAGCTTGCCTTAAGTGATTTTTGTCAGTGATTGATATTTGAAAGTTATTTTACCATATTTTACATTTGAAGATTTTTTTGAGTCCAGTGTAGATTGACTTATATTTCTTAAAAAATTAAAATCAAAGTTGACTTTTTTCTTAATTCAATGTTGCATTAAATAAAATTAATAATTAAAATTTGAAATAAATTATCAAAACGAAAACTTTTTTTTTTTTTTAATTTTGACTTTGAGATAAAAGGTTAAATTGCTACAGCCTAATTAATAAATGTGGTTTGATATACAATATAGTTACCATTTAATTTTCAAAAAATTTTTCTACGAAAAGCCTAAATTGCGGCTTCTTTGCTCAAATACAAATAGAAATTTTTACCATTTTCATGAATTTATGAAAATATCAAAAATTGACAAACTAAATTTAAATATGCAAAATTAATTAATAGAGAAGATGAAAATATAATAAAACAATCAATCAAATCAAGTCAATTTCTTACATATCAAATTTCTAAATCTTTTCCTTCTTTTTTCTCTCATGGCAAACACAATTTCATTTAATTTTATATCATCATCATTTCACAAATGCCTCAAGTGATTATTAAATATAAATCAAAATTTATAAATTTTCTTTTCATCTGTTCTTTTTATTGCTTCAAAAAGGTGATGAAATAAATTTCTGATTGATCATTTAGAAGTGCAAATAAATGTCAGAAAAAGAAATTTTCTACCCTTATCAAATGAAATAAAAAAATGAACTTATATTAAAAAAAGAAACAGGCATAAACACATTGTTAAAAGGGAAATAAAAAGAAAATTTAGCTACTGAGAGCAAACAGAAGAATTATGTGTCTAAACCTGAAACAAGAAGAAATTCAGAGTTTTTATAATAAAAACAGATAATGAAAAAAATGGGACATAATAAAAAATTTATAGTATAATATTAATGACGTATTTGCAGTCTTTGCAGATTAAATTTAGATCATGATTTGAGAACTCTTGACAGAAAAATACAAGACTCGGACAGTAAAAAAATCTAATAAACTCTAATTTATTAGAGTTTTCCAGGCGAAGAAAAATATCAGCAAAAACAAATTCTAAAAACTGGTCAAAATCAAAAATTTTAAGTAACAAAAATCAAAGTTAAATTTTTAATGATTGTTCAAGTATATTTACAGTTTACAGAATAATGGACTAATTTAAAAGTCTCTTATTTTCTTGTGACATTGAAATAAGAAAAAAAATAACCTTGAAAATGTTGAACTAAATAGATATGAAAATTATTAAATAATTGATATTAAAATCACAATGAGTTTATGTTCAACTAAACCAAGTAAAATTAAAAAATTATTACAAATTTTCTTTATAAAAAGCTTTCCTACATTCTCTTTCCCAAGTTAAAATAACATAAAATAATTATTTACAATTTTCCCACTTTATTACAAAATAATTCCATAATCTCTCAATAAATTTTCTCACCCACCTCAGAAAAATCAACAAAAGATAACATAAAAAGCGCAAAGCGAAAAAATGATTCTGAAAAATCCAATTTTCTGCTTCAGAATTTCATTGTTGTTGCATTTAACCTTTAGTCATACATGGGTTATCAACTTTTCTCTTCTCTCTTTTAAACTGTCTTTGTATAAGTGTCGAAAATTGAGAAAATTTCATTTGTATTTGTGTCGACAAAAATTTCTCTCAACAACCTGCTGCATTTGTCTGTAGTTGTGCAACGTGGTCAATTTTCTCTCATTTTTATTAAGCACATGCCGCTATTCTCTCTGTTTACACTTTTCTTGCTTACATGTGACTTCCTCGATGAAATTAATTTTCAATTAAATCTTTTTTTTCCTTGTAGTTCTCGCGTGCGCGCAATTTTCTCTCTTTTGATTTTTTCTTCTCTTTTAGTCTCTCGCATTTGCTTTTTTACGATCAATCGATGCAGTATCAATTGACATTATCCAGTCGATCGACACGCGAGCTTGATTGCGGAAAAGTTATTGAGAACGCGCTCTCGTATAGTGTGGATAATTTGTAATTTTAATTTAGTTAGAATAAAAGATTTTAATTTTAGATTTAGAAAATTTGTGATTGAGTTTTGCTTCTTGTCAGATGTGAATTTTAAAAATTCAACTAGAATTACCATATGTGAATATACCGGAAATATTGTTGTATATAATTATATTATGAAAAAGGGAAAAACTTAATGTACAATTTAAAAGACAATTGACCAGGACATTTTAGGTTTAATAAAAAAATTAATAACTTTTAATCACTAACTTAAAAAATTTAACTCAAATAATTTTATCAATCTTATAATCTTACAATCTTCAGCAAAAAAATTATTTTCTTAATTCTGACTCAAAAATTTTCATGCAACTCTTCGAGACTATTTTAATTATTTTCAATCTGTGCGGCTGGCCCACACACCAATGATAAATATTTCTCAAGAATTTCATCGATAAATTTCTTACTTCACTTATACAAATGCACATAGAGAAAAAAATGCTTGCGTTAAAAGACTTTAATTGGCACAATTCAGATCGTTAATTGATGAAAAACATAAAATGTGTAAATTTTTCTTTCTTTTACTCTTTTTATACTATGAGTGAATATTTTGAAGTAAATACGTCATTTTGATGACAGCTGATCATGAAACTTTTCTTTTTTTGTTTGTATATTCTAAATCAGCTGAGAAATATAATTGATGATTTTGCGCGGTTGCTTACTGATTTAATTTTGAGGTCGCATATCAATTGATACGGGTTGTTTTTTATTATTATTTATTTTCTCTCTCTCTTTAAATGTTAACGATCTGTGTTCATGTACATTCATTAGCTTTGTCTATATTGGCTTAAATAGCTTGTGCTAAACAAATGAATTGAATGGAGAGAAAAATGACACTAAAACACGAGTTTTTGTTTACGCTTTGCTTTGTATGTTGAGTTGATTTGCGTGAGTTTTGATGGAAAGTAAAAAAAAGTTGCATGTGTTGACTGAAATGTAAAATGAGTGAATTTGTAATTTATAATTATATTGTCGAGTGTAAAAAATTATAATCTTGATAAAATAATTGTTGTTGACAGGGGAAATTATGTTAAAAACTTAATTATTATTTATTAATATTAAAATATAGTTTATTAATAAAGAGGAGGAAAAATAAAGAAATTAAAATTTATTAATGACAATATATATCATTCTTGAGCATTTAAAACTTTTATTTAAGAGTGAAATTCTTATTAAGTTCTTGTAAATTAATTTTTTTTTTAAAAACATTCAAAACTTATTAAAATTTTTGGCAAAACATTTGTTCAAAAAAAGATTTAAATAAAATGTGATGTTTGCAGTTAAAATTGTTTACAGACTTACCTCAGAATTACCTTCAGGTTTTGTGTTTAATAATCCATATCAGTTATTCCTGTTACTAAAAATTTATTTTGATTGTAAACTTAATCATTTGTTTGTATTTTTGGTTTTTCAAATTTTAAATTTTCTATCATTACTTTTGCTTCTTATTATTTTCACTCTTTTCTTCAAACCCAATAAATATTTAGTAAATATTAATAATATTTAGTACTAAAGCATCTGTCTATCTTAAGAAATAAAACAAACTTCCATTATTTGCTAAAAAAATAATCAAATAAAATTGATAAATATTAAAAATAGGTCTTGATTATTTTGCATAAATATTTTCGTATATTCTATATAAAACATTCTCTGACATTAGAAACTTCTTCCTTTGAGTCGTTTGTTTGTATTATTAGTATTATTGTATGTATTGAATTTAGGGTTCGGCAAAATCGGATGCGCATCGATGCAGTTGCAAAAGATGCGCAACCGATGCATCTTGATTTTTTTACATTTTTTTACAAGTTTTAAAATTAATGTCAAAAACTGAGTAAGTGTTAAATAAGGGATGCTCATATTCTTTTTTTCATGTTTTATTATTATTTATTTCAAAATATATTACTTTAAATGAGAAAGACAAAATCAAAAAAATTAATATAACATAAAAATTCTATTAATTTAATTCTTTATGACAATCTGTTTCATCGAAAACTGCACCAACTTCTAATATGTAGTCATTTTTATCTAATGTATCGAGTAGAACGCTATTATTATATATAAATTCCAATTTATTAACTCTTTCATTTGTAAGATAATAACGCAAGCGTGAATGGATAAATTGGAACGTAGAACATGTTCTTTATGCGATTGCTGATGATAATATCATTTGATATATATGATATATCATTTTTTTCGATTTCAAAAACATTATCTCGAATAAAAGGACCGGTGGTCCCGAATACAAGACCCGATCCTTTTATTCGAGAGAAGATGGTAAACAGTTTTTTTGCACATAAAATTATATAAAAAGCTCCGACCCTACGATTCAACAGTTTTTAAAAGCTGCTGATTCTACAATACGAATCGAAATTCCAGTTCAGAAGAAAAATTCAGCGAAATCCATATTAAATTTATCTTGTTGCTCTTCTGATAATGTTCCAGCTTCGTCTTGAATTTCGTTTGAATCGATACTTTGAGCACTTGTGTTATGAGTTGGTGATTCAGATTTACATTTAGAAAAAAAAATTTTTTCTTCTTGAGTAACATTAGGACAAGAAGATCGTTTGTGTGATTTCACTCGTTTTTTTGCCTATTAGACAACTTTCTCATAATTTATACATTTTCCAGTTTTTTTAATCAAATCATGATTTTTTAAATAGGTTGAAATCTCAAAATTATCCATAATGTTAAATTTTCAATCAAAACAAAACTAACAAAAAAAATTATTTAATATTTAAATTTTAATTTACGTTGAAGTTTCAACTTTAGAATTTAAACTGATAAAGATTGAATAATTTTTATTGTTTTATATTTAGGTACAAAATGGTTTTTCCAAAAATTCGCTAAAAA